>VZRL01004623.1:0-118493 GCA_013397895.1 Origma solitaria
ATATTATATAATATTATCTTACCTTATATTATATTATATATTATAGTTTAGACTTTAGAGTAGTTTCTTGGTGCAGGATCTGGGAGTCTGAAATACAGATTAATTCAGCTCAACTTATTAAAGTAAAGAAATTCAGTCCCAGTACCAAACAGGTGCTTAGCTCATTGCTCTATGGTGTGTAAACAAAGGACTCTGGTGAAACAAGTTCTTCTGTAGCACCTCAGTTCTGTGCATCATGCATTTAAAAACTGCATCTTGAGTGTCCAGTGTCCCATTTCATAGCACAGCTCTGGTCTTGCATAGCACAAAGTGCCCCTGCTATCTCCCTCAGTCATGACTTTGGCTGGGACCACTGAAGTGATTCCTGCTGGCTTCACCATGTCAGAAAAGAGCTGACACAGCATCTGGCTGAAGAGAGAGAGCTATTTCTGAAGTGACTTGGCTGTTCCCACTCTGATCTGGCAGGTTGTCTCAGAAAATGCTATATGAAGGTGGCTGAGGCTGGATTTGCTCACCTGCAGCCCAACATGAAGTAAATTTTTACATCTCTGGAGCTGTTCCAATTGTTTCAAGTTAATGGCTTAAATATTGCTCAAATTATCAGAGGACTTTTGCAAAGAAACCTTGTTGTCCACCTATGACCACCTAAGCCCACCCCTCCCCAAATATGCCTGCTAACTGAAATTTGGACTGTGTCAGGAACTTGAGATAAGATAAAGAGGATACTATTGCCCAGTCATCCCAGGTCTGGGGAGAAGAATGTATTTACCAGTGATACTGGAAGAGAGACTGGAATGCTGATGGCTCCAACATTCGTGGGGCAAGCTACAGGTGAACAAATCCAGCTTCATACAGCTTTCTCTGAGACAACCTGCCAGGTCCGAGTAGGAACATCCAAACCACTCCAGAAATAGCTCTCTCTCTTCAGCCAGATGCTGTGTCAGCCCTTTTCTGTGATAAGGAAAGAGGCAAACCCCGTGAGGAGGGTACTGGCTCTTCCTTACTCATGTGAACTCGGCTGTGATGACTCCCCTGCAGGGCAAGTACTGGGACATTCATACATAGCCTGAAGGTTTTCATCTCTGCTGATGAGCCATAATGGGCCATAATGGACTTAACTGCACTGATGTTATGGGCAGCTGTATCCTCTTAGAAGGTGTCAAAGACTCCAGAAGTGATCCACAACATTACATCATCCAGTTGAAACTCCCTGCCCCAGAGGAGGTACCTGGGCATTCCTACCTGAACCAGAGTGAATATAAGCCCAATAGATGTTGTGTTTTGGGGATTTCTCCCCACCACTTCTTTGAGAGTTCCCCAACACCTAATGGATCCAGTCTGCAACCATCACTGTGACCAAGAGACATCAAAATTTCAACAACCAAATATCATCGTGAAGTGTAGAGGTGGTGAGACCTTTCTACTCTTATCCTTTCCTTCTCTTTCTTACGCATTTTCTTAAGTGGTATTTTTGTGGCACTATATAGTATAGTATTTATGCCACAATATAGTAATACTGCCATATTACTATACATAACAACAACCAAAACAGCTACATACCCTGTTTTACAGTGCAACCAAATGGTTCTGCAATAATCCCTATTTGTGTATATTTACAAACACCACTAATTCAGTAGTCATTTCGCTCTAATTTGCTCCAAGGGATCTATTAACAAGGACCTGGCCTACCCTTGCTTTCTGCAGTGGGTTGTAACACAAGTGTTCAGATGTCTGCTGCAAGCTTTTTCTCCTCAAAATGCACTTGGATACCAGACCTTTGTAAAATGAGTTAATCTAAAGTACTTAGATGCCCAAAACCCAAGATATCAAATATAAATGAATTCAGAAAACTCGTGGGCAGGATCTGTGAAGAGATGTCCTAAATGATAAAAGAGATCTGGGGACTGATAAAAGGAGTCAAAGTCCAAATAAGAAACTATCCTGCTGCAAGAGAAATGAAGGGAGAGTAAGTAGAGATCAATAAAGTGGATCAAGAGCTCTTCAACAGCCTGAAGCATGAGAAGGAAAAATACGAAACGTGGGATGGGTGTTGGAGCATTGCAGACTACACGTGAGCTGCCAAGGGACTTAGAGAGCATAGTAACATCACCTAACTGGTGATGAAGAAAAACCGAGAGAATTACAGAGCTGATATCTCTCTGTGAAAGCTTAACAGAGCAAGCTACTGACCAGTTATTCTCTAATCCTCTAAATACATTTATAAATTTGTAAATAAATGGCAGGGATAGGTTTGTTGAGGTTTCACTGAGGACAAATCGTTTCAAACTAGTTTGATTCCATTCTTTGACAGGATAACTCTCCTCAAGGCTAGGGGGGAACAGCACTAGATGTGATATGTCTTGACTTTGGAGAGGCTTCTGGCACAGTCCCAGAAGACATTCTCATAAGCGAGCAGAGGAATCGCAGCCTATTTAGATTCACAATACGCTGGGTTCAGTGTCACACTCAGAGGGCTTTCTGGGGAAATCGTCCCAGTGATTGTCTCCAGTCCAGATCTATTCAGTATTTTCAGCAGTAACTTTCAGAAATTGCTTTGCTATAAATTTTCCTGGTGATATCCAGCGTGGGGTGGGGTACTGGGGGGCCTGGGGGAGGTGTCTGTCAGCAGCTATGGAGGGTAGGACCAGAATGCTTGGTAGGTTGAAGAAACAATCCTAGTCAACAGGATGAGTTTCAGCAGAGGCATGGGATGACCTGCTGTGAGGAAGCTGTGACACTGTGCAAACACAAAGTGAGACCCACTGGGCAGCAATCCTGTAGAAAAGACTTCTGGGTGGAGGAAAAGGAGAAAGTGGAGAACCTGAAGGACTGTGCCATATACAAAATCCTCGTACCATAAGGTTAACAATGAGCTGTTTTCTATGCACTTGACAATAAAACAAGAAGAAAAAAAATTAGTGATGCCAACAGAAACTCCACATTTGCCTTCGCTTTTCATTTCTGCCCAAGATGCTCCAGAAGAAGAGGAGGCAATCAAATATCTTTTGGTAGCTTTCAGTGCTTATTTGGGCACCACTTGTGTTAACAGAGACACAAAGGTACTCTGTATAATATGCCTTGGTGCCAAGGATGTGCTGTGGGGACTTTCTGAGAACACCTGTGAAGCTTTTGTATCGTTATCCCTGCTATGGCTTTTTCATGTGGCCAAACTGCACACATAATTCCCACTAAATGGAACCAGTATTTCTGTAATGGAAGCTTATTTTCTTCACCAGCAGAGGCATCCTCCTGGGAAGGTATTTCTAACTTTACAACTTACACCACCCCCCCCAAAAAAAAGACCAAACAAACAAAACAAAACAAGCAAACAGACAAACAAAACCCCCCCCAAACAAAAACCAAACAAAAAACCCCAACCAACCAAAAAACGCACCAAAAACAAGGAAAAAAAAAAACAAACCCAAANCCCACCTAAAAAACCTTTGTTTGTTTGAAGGGTATATTTCTGTCAATTCACCCAAACTTAACACACATTTCAAAGTACTTCCTAGGCCTGTGGAGTTTTTTATTGCATTCTTGAAACAAGGCCAATTTCTGAGTGCATGCCCAGTAATGAGTTATAGGGTCAGGATTATTCTTTTAGCCACAGCTCCCACTCAACTCGCCGTGTACAAGGCAATAGCAATGGTTCAGCCTGGGACATGGATGAGTGCTTGCATTTAAGTGCAGTGGGAGCGTCTGCTGAGCTCATCCGCCTCCCATCATGCCTTTAGACTCCATGTCCAAGCTCAAACTACACCCCAGGCCACACATGGGGAAGCGCTGAGTTGCCCAGTGCAGTGTGGAAAAGGCACCAAGGCTATACGCTGCTGGCAGGGAGCAAAAGTATGAGCACCCCCCCCCAGCCACCTGCAGGGATGCCCTGGAGGCCTTGGGGCTGGTCTGCCCCAGCCACCTACCTTGGGGCAAAGCACAGACCTCCTGGGTGAAGGGAAGGCAGGCAGGAGGGGTACATCTACTCATGGTGTTAATTATCTATGTATTTTAAGTGACACATTTAAATACCAAGCGGTATTTAACACCCTCCTGCTACAGAGCAGGCTGGGAGCACTGTGTGCTCTGCTGGGCACTAAGCGGCACTGGCACACACAGCTCTGTCATTAGCAAGCTGGCTGCTGCTGGCACATGCACACGGATGACAACGTCATTAAAAACATTTTTTTACATCTAATAGCCCAAAGGTTATTCTTGGTGACAAGTGCTTTTCAGCTTGTGGCCGGGGCTGAGCAACTGCTGCTCCCACTTGTGTAGGCTGGCTCCTACTCTGGGGCCATATCCAAGCACGATCAGATCTCTTGGATGCCTTTCTGTTACCATCTAGATCTATATCTATGTCCTCCTGTGTTATCGAGAGGTGGATGTGGTGAACTGTAGGTGAACAAAGGTCTTGTTGCCTATGGTTTATCTCACCAATGTCCAACTACAATACTGGGTGTCCTCCAAAATATTTTTCCAAAGCAGAGGGCTGTGCTGGTGGGGACATGCAGATAGGCATC
This sequence comes from Origma solitaria, assembly GCA_013397895.1. Taxonomy (NCBI): domain Eukaryota; kingdom Metazoa; phylum Chordata; class Aves; order Passeriformes; family Acanthizidae; genus Origma; species Origma solitaria. Next base: position 4,518 of record VZRL01004623.1, read on the forward strand.
ATCCCACCACAGCAGCTGAAGCCTGAAGTGGCACATGCAGTGATGGGGTTTCTCCTTGCAGATGGTGCTGTGGAGTGGCACTGTCTTGGTATTTAGGGATGGAGAGTAGTGGAGTGGTCCTTCTATGCCAGGGACAAGTGACTTACAAATTAGTAAGTCACAAACCAGAGGAAAAAATGTGTCACAGAATATTTCTTTGCTTGCTCTGAGCTTGTCCAGAAGAGCCCTGATCACACCAACACCACAGTATTTGCCAGAAAGGAGACAAAGCCCAATCCACATGCCGTAATTGCCTCCTTCCTAACTTAAAACCTTTGCTCAATGTCTCTAACAAACACTTCCATTTCTGCACTGTACCACAGATTCCTGATGCTTGCACACTCCTCTTACTCATCCCAGCTTTCTCTGGCTCGGCCTCCTTTGGTCCTGGATCTAAGCTTCAGAACCTGTGGGGACTAGGAAACTTTTGTGCAGCAGTGGCAGCAAACCAGCCCCACATCCCCTCCCGGTCCCTTCACTGGCGTTCAAGGCAGTGCGCTTTTCCCAGAGCCAGAGCTGGACCTTGTGTGCTTCCCCTTAGGACAGAAGTAGGTGTGCTCTCCATGGGCAGGAGCCATCCAGCAGGTCAAGAGGTGGGAAGTGACCCCACAGGCCTGTGGAAGGGGTTGGGAGCATGCAGGACCCAGCAGGGCAGTGCCCCCTCTTTGGGGCTTTGCCAAGCTCTGGCTGCCCGAGGAAGCAACATCCAGGGCAGCCTTCCCATGGCTGCTCTGCCAGGACTGCCCTTCCTAGAGCATGAGGGCCCAGCCGGGAGTCCTTCCACCCCACCTTGGTACTCTGCATTGCACTGTGAAAAATCCCCAAAGGCACCAAACCCGTTGTGGTTTTTTTTTAGCCTGCATATTTTTTTAATCAAGTTAAAAAGAAAAATAAAAGAAACATACTCCAGTCTCACCTAGAATGCTGTAAGCAGGTCCCCTCCTGTCAGGCGAAGATGGGAGACTGGGATTATGGGCTGCACCAGCTGCCCCTTTGCTGCAGAGAGCAGGTGGGAACAGTTCTAGTTCAAGGGTCACTGTAAAGGGCACTTTGGGGGTCAGGTGATCAAACACAAGTGGAAAAAATCAGTCAGTGATGATGCCAGGTGAGGAGGCAGCATGGTACTGGCCAAAACTGGGAGAAATTCCTAGAGAGCTTTTGGGGGACAGGTGAGTGTCTCCTCTTTGCAAAACTCTTCTTTACCCAAAGGCTGATTTTTAAACAGCACCCATGCAGTGCAGCATCACCAGGACAGCAAAACCTGTGGGTGCCCTCCATGGCAACAGTGATGGGAAGGCAGCCAGAAGCACCACTGGCCCCACAGCACACGTGGCACTTAGACCATGTCCCCATACCATGGTAGGCTGCAGGCACTAACCAATTCTTTTGATGACCTTGGCTTTTCCCTCCTGATGTCAGGATGTGTTATTTACTCTCAACCCCAGCAGTGATGCAGGGGAGAAGGCACAAAGGGAAGATGTGCAGCCCAAAGCACGAGGGCTGCTGGAGGGCCAGCAGCTGTTACTGCAAGCTGCCATGGGAGAAACAAAGGGAAAGATCAGCAGCAACAAAAACAGCAGCAAAACCTCCTCTCTGCCAGATAGGCAGGGCCAAGTGCTGCAGGGCCCTCCCAGCAGGATCAAACCGGAGGGCTAGGGTAGCAGGGCAAACCAGCCAGAGCCATTGCAACCAAATCCAGGCACCTGCCCAAAGGAAAACAGAAGCAAGCAGACTGCTAGACCTGAAACGTAACAGCTTTAGAAAAAAAAAAAAATCCCCAAAGGCACAAAACCTGTTGTGTTTTTTTTAGCTTGCATTTTTTTTAATGAAGTAAAAAAGAAAAATAAAAGAAACATGCCACAGATGTAAGCCTGGTGCAAATTGCCCTTGTGCATGGAAGGCACCAGGGTCCCCATGCAGTGCCCTCATGGCAGCCAGTCCTAACCCCACCCCCTTTCCCTGCAGTCAGCTGGAGAAGGAAGTGCATGAAAAGCACATAGTGGATACAGCACAAGCAACAGAAGAGCCCAGGCCAGGCTTTAGCCAGGGATGGCTATGCTGGCATCAGTAAAATAAAAGCTCAACAGACTCTGTATGTCCCAATTAAAAACAGCAACAATAACAATCTCCCCTTGAGAGCTGTACTTTAAACTCCCATGAAAAATATGTGGGGACTCTTGTAATTTTTGTTTTAGTGTCACACATGTGAGCTCTGTGGTCCTGGCTGATGGGCAGCGTGGCAGTGGCAGCACCTGCTCTTGGTGGCTGCTGGCACTACTGGAGCCAGAAGGAGCAGAAAGCTTGGTGGGAGCCTGGCCTCAGGGTCTCTTGGCCAGCTTTTTCAGGCCCTTCCCCATCGGCATGGCAAAGGGAGGGTAAGGAGGCAGGATGTTGGATGCTTTTAGCTCCAGTGGCTTTTACTCATTGTGGGCTCCCACCAGCAAAGCTCTGGCTGCTCATCTCAGAAGAATCCCTCTTCTCTGCCTCAGGTATACACATTTATATAGAGCTATAGGTATCTGATAAACATTTTGTATGAAAATAAATACTTCATCTGTGTGTTAACAACCATCAGTGCCTCCATCTAGTCACCTGCTATAATGTTACATCTCTTTTTGTCCATGACAATCTTGTTCCCATTGCTTTTTCCCTAACCCATGGGCACCTCCTCCCTGCCTCGTGGTGCAGCCAAAAGCACTGCAGCAGGCAGAACTGTAACTTTTGGCAGCCCCTCTCTTACTTGCTGCCTCCCAAAGTTTGGCTTATTATAGGGAATTTTCATTGATGAAAATGGTTCCCTTTACAGCACCTGTTTCTTGATAGAAGAAATTACCTTAATCTCACAAACACTTTACAAAGAATAGGACTTTAACATTCTCTTCCAGGGCTCTCAATTAAGAAATATGTTTCTACATAGCACTGTTTATATAGATATAGGTATAGTTTTTATTTATTTTATTACCAACCCAACATTTCAATTTGCAGCTGTTGATGTAACTCATGACATACTCTCATGGTGGTGGTTTTTTTTCTTCTTTATCCTTAAAAAGAAATGCATTTTGAATTAAAATGATGCTTTTTTTTTTTTTTTTGGTCTGTCTGGTGTTCCTAAAAGGTACTTGAGATGACGCAGGAGTCCTGACGTGGGTGGCAGTTTTTAAGCCCGCACCTGTCAATGGCCTGACCAGCAAGGTGCGGGAGCTGTGAAAACTGGGGTAGCAACTGAATGGAAGGGCAGCCACACCACAGCTCTGGGTGGGATGGTGCTGGGAACATATGGGCACGCTATCCATGTTTTCCTGAATTCATTTCCACCTCTGAGCAGGAGGACCATGCAGCAAACCTGCCACCACCATCATCCCAAGGAGCCGGGGCTGCTTTCCCTGGCCCCCTTGCTCCCCCCAGGGCAGGCTGTTTTATTTCTTTAACAGTTGTAAATTAACATAATTTTCTCTCCCTGCAGTATCACAAGCTCAAAGTTAATTATACAAAGAGAAATGCCATAGTCAAAATATACATGACACGTATTGTATTAGAGGGTTGGGGGTTTTTTTCCTTCTTTTTTTCTTAGCCCAGGCAGGTGATAGAGATGCTACATGCTCCAGCCTTTGTTACTAAATGTGTGTGACTGTGTGTCTGTGTTTGTATTAAAAATATATCAGTCTTGTGATGTTCTTAAAAAAGAAAGAAATGGAAGGCGGCAGGGGAGGGAACTGGTAATAGTGAAAAAGTTTTTTGACTGTGTCACAGTCTTTTGTGGCTTCAGAAATACACATGTTTAATTCCAGCACTGACGGCAGCTTGAAGCTTTGAGTTTAAATTTTTAACATTTTTAAGATCAAGTAGAAAAAAGAAAAAAAAAATCCATCAGCGTGCTCCCCTAGAACCAAAAAGCAACGAGCAAACAAAAAAAAAAAAAAGAAAAAACCCCCAAATTCCTGAACCAGACTTCTGCAATTCTCAACAGGTAAAAATAAGGAAACATCTCCTTACAGTGGAGGGGTGCTCGGCAGGAAAGGAGACGACCCCTGTTGGCGAGGTGGCCTTTGGAGATGGTTGAAACTTCATAATTTCATTGAATAGTGTCAGTGCCTGGGTTTATTGTGTTTTATTTCAACACTTGCCGTTGTTGCTTTCTTTGTACCATTTTTGGATGGGTTTTGTCTCTTTGTTTTTTTCACTCTGTGATGGTTTTGCCCTTCTTGGCACGCAGCTGTCCGACCGTGTGGGCAGCGGCAGCCCCGACAGACAGCCGTACCCTCCAGTGAAACCGCGCTTCCAGGACTGGTGTCCGGTGAGGTAATGGAGGAGGAGGTCCCTCCCCCCAGCAGCACCGTCCCTCCACCGCCTAAAACCCCTTGATGTAGCAATAGGCCTCCAGGGTGGCGAAGAGGATGTAGAGCAGCCAGAGGCTGACGAAGAGCAATGTCGTGGCCACTTTGCACCCCCGCGGGCCGCCCAGCTCCCCCCCAAGGTGGGGTCGCCGGCGGTAGAGGAGGACGCTGATGCAGATGAAGGCGAAGATGGTGAAGAGGGTGACGGAGAAGGCCAGGGTGCCTGCTGACACCTGGAACTCCTGCCCCTGTGACGCCCAGTAGATCGCTGCCACTGACCACGCCAGCCCGATGCCCAGGAAGACGTTGACAGCATTGCTGCCTGTGACATTGGTGATGGAGGCGTCAGCGTGCATGTCCTGGATGGCTGCGGCTTTGCTGGCGAAGGTGTCTGGGGTTGAGGGAGGAGGGAAGGAGAAATCATTGGGGGTCCGATGGGAGAAACAGACAATCCTTCATGTCTAGGGACACGGGAAGCTCAGGTGTGGCACAGACCAGGTTAGGACACAGATCTCTTCTGGTGCACTACCCCTCCTGGGTTCAGAGATCCCGTGTTGCCACTAAGCTGGGTGCAGACCTTGCCTGGGGACACGGCTTTGAGGATACCCTTCCCAGCCCCAACCCCATCCCATGGCAGAGCTTCTCCCTTGGAATCAGGAGCATCCCCAGCGGACTTAACCCCCACCCCATCCCCTCCCCATGGCCACCCCACCTGGTACAGAAGTGCCGAAGGCGACGAAGACGACGGCAGTCACCGAGTCCTTGAGGCCAATGGTGCAGCCGAAGTGGGAGGCGAGGTCTCCAATGACGGCCGTGAGCATGCCGATGATGAGGATGGAGACGACGAAGCAGGCCCAGCCATTGCAGTACTCGGTGGGGGGCACGCAGGCAAACAGCACCTTCCAGAAGACGGTCAGGAAGTGCATCACGTAGTCAAAGCAGGATGGCAGGCGCTCCTCGCCGGACTCATCCTCATCCTCCTCACCTGCTGCAAATGACATGGAAGGACAGGTCCAGCATTCATTCCATTGGGGCAGCCCATGCTTGTCTCCTTCACCCCAGGGCTCCAGGGATTCTGCTCTCCTGGGACAAGGTGGTATGGTGCTGGCCATGACAGTGGGTTCAAGGAACACCAGGTCCCTCAGTGATGGGTGAGGTTGGCAAAAAGAGTGTCTCCCAGCCACCCCAGAGCCCGGAGGGATGGGGAGTGATGGAGAGGGGTGTTGTACCCACAGAGGGGAAACCCTGTCCCTGTCCACAGGCAGTAACACAGGAGGTAGTCAGCCTGTGGAGATCACTATTGAGGGGCACCATGAAATTGCACAGGCAAGTGATGTTCTGGGCCAAAAACTAGTGGAAAGTAATAGAATTCAGAAACTGGAGAGATCTCTTGATCCTCTTGCTCCAAGCCTGCTCTACAGCTGGGTGGAAACCATCCCTTTAGGGAAAATGCCAAGCTATCGAGAAAAGGTTCAGAAAGACACCCAAGTGCCATTAATGGCACAGACATTCCTAAAATACCTTCTCCACAGCTGCCTGGCTCTGAAAGCAGTGAGTTCTCTACTCAGGCAACATCTGGCACGTCCCTGGACCATTCCCTTCATCAGCTCCTGCCACAAGGTGCAACATCTCCTGTCTGCATGTGGTAACTCTCCCTACTCCCAGGAACTCTACTGGCTATGACAGACAGGGCATCTTCCAGTAGGAGCCACCTGCACTGGCCAAGATCCCAGCCAGGATGGGATTTTGCTGCCTGTACGCTACTCATCAGATCACTGAAGCAGCAGGAGCACTGCCAGCTGATGCAGTCTTTGCAAACACTCCTTCTGGATGGCTCTGCACCAGAAGATGGATCTGCTGGGCTCCTCACTAATGTACCTGCAAAAGCCCACTATATTTGAGGCAGAGGAGCTCTTTGGACTGGCTTTGCTGATGGTCACCACAGCTGAGCATCACTGACCAGGGAGATGCTGTAATTCCAGGCTCCACGAACCCTGTGGATGTTCATATGAATTTTCTGATGTCCCCCTTACCTGCGCTCACAGTGATGGCCTCCATGAACTGGTCCTTCCAGGAATGTGTCCCTACAACCAAAGCCAGGTTTGTCTTCCTAATCAGCTTGTCCACGGTGCTCTGTTGCGGGAATAAAGATGCACAGCAATTAAACCAGCTGTTGGTGGGCAAGGACGATCTTGCAGTGCACTGCAGTCTCACAGACCCTTTCCAAACTGTGGAAGTGTCACAAGCACTCTCCTACCAGCTCAGCTGGAGTTGAGCCCACCTTCTCCCTGGACTGGCTGACCCAAACCTCACCAGAGCCAGCTTGTTTGCCACACCTCAATCCTGATATGGCTCCTTCTTCCCTCACCCCTGCCTCACCACAGCCAGCTTTGCTCCTGCCTTCTCCTGCACACTGGCTTCTTCTGCTTACAGCAGGGCCTTCTTGCCTTTCTCCCTCCACCCCTGCCAACCAGAAGCTGCTACTTTTGACATTTCTTGTAGACTTCACCCACTCTTTATTGCATGACATACTTCCTTTCCTCTTTCAACAGCCCTTTCCCTGCACATGCTGCCCCCTCAGTCCTGCTCTTCAAGGCTGCTTGCCAGTGCCACATGGCCTTCCCCTCCTGGAGGACCCTTAGGACACCTACTGACCTTGAACTCATAGGACTCCTCAATGATGACTTCCAGTTTGGGGTGCTCGCCAAGCAGTGGTTTGCCCATCTCCGCAATTCTCTTGGCTTCCTCCTCTTCAACCGTCATCTTCCTCTCAGCCACGTCTGTGAAACAAGGCCAACACCAAGCTGTGGGCAGCAGCCCTGGAGCTCCAGGGCACCGCATGGACTTGTCTGCAGGGCCCGAGCATGGGCTTCTGCAGCCCCCTCACAGCTTGATAAGCTCACACAGTAATTTGGGGGACAGTGGTGGTGTGCTGGACCACAGAAACAAAGGACCAAGATTTCTGGATCAGTCACCAAGAACACAGATAACGTGTTTTTAATTTATTTTAAAAAACCCTTGAATGTTTGTTCAGTTTGCATTGGTGCTCTTGGTTGACACACACCCTCCCATCATCCCTGCAGCAGCCACAGCTCTGGGGAGGCCGAGGTACCAACTCATTCTGCCATTTGGCAGAAGTGCCCTTTAAGACTCTTCGAACACCCTGACGTGTTCCCTGATTTAAATGAACAAGAGACAGAACCTTTTTTCCTCCTTTGAGTAGAAAATCATGGTTGGCCCCTTGTGCCACAGTGCTTGATCTAACACTCAGACAGATACAGTCACAACCACATGTGAACCACATGTGAATTGGAAAAATGAACAAGAAGAAGTAAGTCATGAAACAAGTAGTTTTTTCCTTTCATAATACTGTGAGGGTGCTGAGGCACTGAGACAGGCTGTCCAGAGAAGCTGTGGATGCCCTATCCCTGGAAGTTCAAGGCCAGGTTAGATGTAGCATTGAGCAACCTAGGATAAGATGTCCCATCTGGTTGAAACCAGATGATCTTTAAGGTCCCTGCCAACATATTCTATTCTGTGATTCTCTGTTTTGTTTCTGCTGAAAGAAACTAAGGGAGCATCCTAACCAGCCGGAAGGATGCCCTGGCAGTGTCCCTAGGCCTGACCCAGGTCTCTTCCACCCACATGCCCAAGATGCAGGCACATGAAAATGGGCTCCCTATAAAATTCTGACATCTCAATAAATGGGCTGGATTTCCCCTGGCTTTCCTGTACCTGACCAGTCAGGGTGTACAAGCTGCAACGCAGGACTCAGCTGAGCCTGGGAGTGAGAGCCAGAGCTCTTAAGATCCTGGGAGGGCACATCACAAAGGCAAAGGAGATTCTTGTTCTTGCTAAGCAGTGGGTCAGACGTTACCTGAGGTTTCCTGCAGAGGTTACAAACACCCAGATAATGCCTCAGACATGATTAATCCCATGTGGAGTCCAGCAGATCTCATACTTCACACCAAAAATCACACAGAAATTATGCACTGACAGTGAAATCTATTTATAAACTCTGACTTCTCTCTTCATCTGCCTGACTAGATTGACTGCAGAGACTAAGCCTTGCAAGACCTGCCGAGTTTATGAAACATACAGTAATGCCTGTGGCAGGTTACATTATTATAACCCATCACAGAAACAGAAAAGTTGCATCCATCATTTGAAATCAATGATGTACACCAATGTCATCACTGCCTAGCTCCAAGACAGCGTAGTCTGGATTTAGGAATCCCCCTAAGTTCAGAAAAAAATTACAGAGACAGAGAAGCACAACACCCAGAGAAGAAGATGGGCAATGCAGGTTGATGAGGGGTGCAGGGGGCACATTTTTTCACTGAAAGAGTGTTTAAGTATTGGAATGGGCTCCCCAGGAAGGTGGTGGAGTTCAAGAAACAATTGGACATGGCACTTAGTGCTATGGTTTAGTTAACATGGTAGGTGTTTGGTCAATGGTTGGACTCAACAATCTTGGAGGTCTTTTCCAACCTTAATGATTCCATGATTCTATGAAAATGTTCTGCTTTATTCTACACTTGGAGGCATGAACTGATAATTATCAAGAACAAGATCCAAGATACTTATATTCATTGGAACAAGGAGTCAGATATAATGTACATCTCTTTTTCTAAGACACAAAACCAGGAAGTGCAGTCTCTTCCTCCACCTGGGAGTGTGTGAAGATGACAAGCAGAGTTCATTGATGAAACTGCAGGTGCTCACACATCAGTTGCCATAGCACATACATGACTTTGTGCCTGACCTTCAGGCTCTGGGGAGCTCATACAGGAGCAAAGGCACCCTCAGCTCCGCAAAGCCCAGCTTGGCAGATGAGCTGAGTGCATACCGATGTGTGCTGACAACACAGACCTCAGCAAAAACACTACAGCCATCCCAGTAGGGCTGCAAAGCCCAGACTAGGTGGCAGTCTGACTCACTACAACCTTCCTGCAAGTAACTACATCTGAAAAGCCATGGTCACAGTCGGCAGCACAGTCCCCTAGGCTCCCACCTACTGGCTGCAGTTGCAGAGTGCAGAAAGCTAATGTCTGGAATCTGAGAAGATGCTCTGAAAATAGGGAATATCAGTCAGAATTTCCTCAGCTTAACAACTCCAGGAAAAATGATGTAATGAAACCTCAGTCCCCAATCTAACTGATTTGACAAATGCCTCTGGCATGATAAGAGAACATAGAGCCCCACGAAATGTTATGCCTCTGGGCGAGGCTGAACTACAGGCAGGTCTGTAGGCACATGCAGTGCAGCAAGCTTTCTCATCTCCTCAGGAAGTGCTATCCAACATTTTATCCTAGAACCTGGCATCTTGCTTATCCTAGTTTAAGTACTTGCACCAGGCAGGATGGTGCAAGATCTGAAGCCCGCCCTGAGGAGGAAGATCTCCTGCATCTCTCCTCAGTGTGTGCCAGGTCCAAGGCTGTTGGGCAGGGAATGCCTGCGTCCACAGGACCTTGCACCTTCTAGCAGGTGGCTTTGTTGTCTCTGCAAGCCACCTGTGGGTCACCTACTGATTCAATGAGCGTGGCAATCACTTGCCAGGCAGCTCTTAAGAGTAAATCAAGCAACACAACCATGTCCAAGAGTGTTGTGTCAGCCTAGGGGCTGGATGCTAGCATGAGCATGGGACCAGACACCTCACAAAGTGAAGGTGGTATGAGTCCTGCTGTTCTGCAAGGCACCTTGCCAGCAGACTAAGTGCCACCAGAGGCACCTTCAAGCCCTAGGTAGGCCACTTGGAGTGAAGAGACAAGCTGACCAGCAATGCAGACCTTCAGGCTACTGACAGCACATCCATGGAAACATGAATAATGGAGGCCCAGATGTCAGCATGCAGCTCCTCTGCCATGCGTACAGTGAACTGTGGGGCAGAGAAAACATGGGCACCCAAGAAGGCACATCAAGAGCATCCTGTAGGGACAGACAATTGAATATGACTGCCAAGCTAAGTCTTTCAATGTCAGCTGCAAGCAAACCACAGGAGAATAGGCACAGGCAACATGTCCAAATGAGTACTTCACAGAAATGTTAATAGACAAAGCTTTTGTATGAGGAGGAAAGAAGGCAATTCCTTAATGTCTCATTAAAATGCAGTCACATTTGTGAATGTGCAACAGGAAAGCAAAGCACAGAAACCTACCAAATTTCAAAGGTGCATCTGAAAACATTTAAGGTGCCATTGTATTTTCATTGAGCCTCTATCTTAATGTAAGAGATAAACATAGATCGAGACTCATATGTCAGTCCTTTGCTGGATCTTGCTCAATGCACTCATACAAGTGGCTCATAGGTACCAAATACCAGGCTGCTGAATGCCCTCTGAAATTAAGGCAGTGGCAGGAAGGACAAATTTAGGAACCCAGCTGGCATTTTTTTGCCCCAACCTATACTTGCCATACAGTTAAGGGGAAGAACTAAGCACCTCCAGAGTGATATGAAGCACCTACATGATTCCACCAATTCTGCCCACCTGCTGTTTATGACACATAAGCATCTCGTGGCAGGAATCAGTGCCAACCTCAGCAAAACACCAGATCCCATCCTAAACCTGCTCTAGGCCTGTTGGGTCTGCCTGTTTCAATGGGATGCCGAGGGCTGAGTTGAGCCTGTGTGTACTGACCCAACAGCAGAGAAGGAATAAACTCTTGCAACAACCCAGAACAATCCCAATGTTCCTGCCTTTCAGGGAAGCACTTCAGCCAGCACAGGGTGCACCAGCCTGCCTGTGGAGCTGTAGGAGGCTGCTATCCCTGCAGCAAGAGTGGAACATGCTCTCATGCAGCCTGTAGTAGTCTGGTGTAAGGCTGGAGTCTTGGAGAGCTCCTCCAGGACGCAGAGACAGGACATCCGTGAAGTGTGTTGCACATCAACCCTGCGTGGTAGCCTGCAAAGAATACTACCAAGGGCTGAGATAAATAAAACACAAAGTAAGGGGGAATGAGGATGGGCTGTGTGTGTTGGGAGACACATATTTAATTCGGAAGGTCAAATCTGTCAAGGTGAATGCTGCCAAGCTGCAGCTTAATTATTAACTAGCCTGATTTCTGTTTGTGTCTGCATCAGTACCTACTTTCCAATGCGGATTGCACCCTGGACTCCCTGCTGTCAACTCCAATTAAGCCTGATAAGGTCTGGCTGTGCCTATCCAGAACAGAGCTTGCCAGGACCTTCTGGGCTGCCTCCACCTCCTCCCTAGGAAGGGGAAGGTGGCCAGAGAGGGGCCAGAGAGGTGGCGAGCTGGGGGTCCCCTAGTTCCTGCCTGCTCTGGCACATAGGTGCGTGCTGCCATTGAGTGTTAGGAACCTCTCTGGGCTGCAGGGGCACACACAGGCTGCTGAGGCTAGGCAAACTGGGGCTGCTGTGCCAGCTACTGCACCAAGGTACCCTGCTCCTGGTGCCAGAGAGCCAATGGCTTCGAGAGAAGATGCAGGTGAGACAACAGGCCTGGTAAAATCAAAGGCTGGGTGGGGGGAATTAGGATGAACTCTGCTTTTGCTTAGGCTGTAGCAATGGCCACAGCTGATACCCACCAGATCCTGCAGGAAGCAAGGAGAGGCTTTTGGATAAACCACTCCATACTCTCACATATTCTGTTTTGTTCAGACCCTTAAAGCTATGACAAGGGGACTCAGCAGCTCCTGCCACTGCTGTGCTCTGCAGCCCTGGGCATGTCCCTGCCACGTTCACTGCTCAGCATTCACCCCAAGTCTGTCTCAGTCTGTCTCTCTCAACTTATGCCTGCAGGGCCATCCCAGGACTTGAGCTGCAGTGATCTGCAAGGCGCTTTCAGACCTGCACTTTCAGGTTGTTTCTTGGGCTCAGAATACTGTAAGCATATCTCCCCGTCCTCTTATTTCTTCCAGGAAAAGGGGAGCAGTGAGCACTGTTCCCACATCGTGCATTGCTTGTCCACTCAACCTCCTGCAGACCTGGGGGGATCAAACATTGCCTGTGGCCTCCTGGACACACTAAAAATCAAAGATAGATAAAGCCCATTTCCATGGTGTAATCTGGCCACTGCATCTTTTGAGCTAAAACAGGCAATGGGAAGGTCCTGTGACACCAGCAGAGAGGTAGATACTCATCACCTAGGCAATGCTGCAAGACTACCAAACAACCATCGACCAGTTTGTATTCCCTGACGCTAGGTAAATTGAATTAAAACCAGCAATGTATTCATGAAAGATTGCTACGAAGGCCATTTCACACTCCTCGAGCTATCTTGTCTCCATTCATTTCTAGAGTGGGCATGTATGTGCATGAAGGTCACCCCTTTGGGGGACTGTGCTGCTAGGAAGAAATTAAAACAACAATTAAAATGGGATTTTTTTTTTGTTGTGGCTTAATAAGATATAATCCTGGCTAAACAAAGTAAACAGTGAGCATGAATTAGTTCCTCTCTCCAGAGCACTGTCAAGCTGTCAGTCACAAGTGCGGAAGACTTCTGGCTAAAAGACATTCTGGCTTTGGAGATTAGCATATGGATATGCCCTTTACTGAAGCACATGCACACATACAAGCACTGGCAGCCTGGGCTGCTTTCTAAAATGTAAGGAATCTGCTTACTTAGGCCTGAAAGCTATTTTTGAGACATGATACATCCCATATACATGCCCCAGCGTTCCTTAATGCTAACTGGGAAATGCTGCACATTCATGAGAGGGAGGCTAAGGCATAGGGCTGGGAACTGAGCATTATTCCACTCCTGGCTCTGCCTTGAGATTGCTGCTGACATAACCATCCCTGACTGGCCAGACAACTGGCATCTTTGTTCCCCAGTCTTTCCCACTGTAAAGTGGACCTGGGAGTTTTAATGCATAAATAAAGTAACATACTTCAAAATATTTTCTTTGAACTGGGTGAATATATAGAAATTATGATATAGAAGTATCTACCATTTAAATAATTCCACATCCCTTCAAAGATCAGGATCACCTGAGCCCAAGAGCTTTCAAGCAAAGGCTGTGCTCAGGCTTTCAGTGACTTTTGCAAAGGCTGGAAAGACCTTCAGAGCAGTTCTTCCACTGCTGGCAAAGGCAGGGACAACTGGAGTACCTATGCACTTCGGTATCAAATATTTCCCTGTATAAAGAGTATACAGAGACATCTTTGTCAGTGTCAAAACAGAAGGTTAAGAAAACTCCAACTCTCAAGTCTCTGCACAGCTACCCCATACTACTCTGAAGCCTGAACACTGATGCTGGACACATGGCTAAGCTTCACATGCCCTTGCAAGTCTGGCTCAGAGAGCCCATTTGGAAGAAATAAATGCTGAACCGAACCTGTGCCCTGCCCAGTTACTTCACCTTGTGTAAAATTCACAGCCCTGTTCTCCCTTGCGAGGGCCCTGCAAGGCCAAGGGGGCCAAAGTCAGGATCCATCATTTCTCCCCAAGTAAGGGCTCCTGGGACAAGAGAAGCATTGTCACTTGGGTTCATCCATCGGGGCACCCACAGCTGAAGAGCCACTGTCCTGTGAGCAGTGGCTGTGCAGCTGCTAGCCCTGCAGGGGCTGCAAAAGTGGTGCCATGAGCAGGGGGAATGCCCCAGGGCTGCAGAGGAGAGCCAGGACACCCAGACACATCCCCAGGAATGGGGTGCTGCCCAGGAAGAGCTGTGCAAGCTGCTCTAGGAGGAAAAGGACAAGGCGCGGGACCGACGGATTCCACCGAAACGTTCAATAATGCAGTTTTTAAACAAAGATTCCCGCGCACCCGTGTAACCTAAATCTAACATGACACGGACTAAACGAGGACGTCACTTCTCTCCCCACTGATTAGCCATGATTGCTGCCGAGTGACACTGCAGCACGTTCCTGCTTGCTGGCCGGCTGCTGGATTGAAGCACGTGTTGGGGCCAAGCACCGCGAGCCCAACACGTCACATGCACAGAGGGCTCTGTGGGGCACCTCAGCAAGGGGGGCACGCCAGGAGACTTTCCCTTTTGACAGACAGGAGACTTTCCCTTTTGAACTGGAAAGTAACTTTTCATAGCTAGTGACCAAGTTCTCCAATAAAGGCTGCCAAAAGCAATCAGGCTGGATCACAACAGAGGGAGGAAAGTTATATTATTTTAATAGAAATTATTTGTTTCCTGGGGTTCTGATCAAATTAGGCAGCTACTGAATTAAAGCAATGAAATTACTGGGCAGGAGGCTGTGCTCAACTTATTTCCAGTCCTCCCGGGTCTGAAGAGGTAACAAAGGAAACCATCCAAACCGTTCCAAGGAGTTTTCTATAAACACCCTAAGCTGGTATTTGGGGAACTGGGGATTTCTGCCTGCCACTAGCAATTTTCTAATTAGTCCAATAGCCAACAGGCTCAGGACATCCCCTACACAGCAGATTTGGCATCCTCTGAAAAGGGGCAGGTCTAAAGCCTGCGTGGCAGATGCTGCTCCTTTGATTTGCAGCACAGTTCAGGCATCATGAATGCTTTAGTTTTCAGCTCTGCTCGCAAACCTGTGGGATTTTGAGCTCCCCTCTGCACCCTGCATGCCTACCCTTATCTTTCAAGAAATGTTTCTTTAGCACAAATTCAACAGTAATCACATCTGGAATTGAAGGAATAACGACAATACAGGAGGCGTACATCGCACCACAGTGGGATAAAGACAGACCAGTGCAATGGGGATTTCAGTCAAGGAAGAGAGGCTCGATATTAATACATGTTAAATTCTGACACAGGGAGAGGAGATGAAGAATGCAGAGCCAGAGCTGAGGGCAAGGAGAGAAATGGTGCGAGTGCTGATCAGATTCTGGTAGTACTGCTCTGGCACTGGGCACACCCCGGGGATCCCCCAGGATGAGAGCTGGAGAGCACACGGGTGAAGGCACTGAGGCTGACATGTGACACTCCACAGGAAGGGGACACCTGCACAACCCTGCACCCTTGCCACCCCAGGCAACACTGTCCTGCACAGCAGGAATGCCGCTTCCCTGCAGAAATCCCCACATTCCCCAGTGCATCCACACAACCCAAGCACCAGAGCTGCCTAAGGAGAGGCTCAAGTCACAGTTTGAGACCAGCCACAGCTGCATGTGTTGCTCGGCAACTCTGTCTGGGCCATTTCCCGCAAAACTGCAGGGGGAATTCCAAAAATCTGGAATATGGGAAATGCTCCTAGATGTCAATCAACCACTGTTATTTTCTTAATTGTGTTGGTCTTAACTAGTTCCTGCTAGACACAAACACCATGAGCTGGGGTTGTCTACAACACAGCAAACACAAACATGGGGGGGGTCTGACCAAAGGGGACAAAAACAGAGCCAGAGCAGCCAGAGGAAAGGAGAAAAAGCACTTACCTTGCGTGAGCAGTAGGGCTGTGGGGAGAGAAGAACATGAGAAAGACAGGGAGAGAGAAGAAAAAGTGGGAAAAAGTTAATATTCAATGGGAAAAGCTGTTTTGCAGATGAAGGCTGTCAGTGAGCAATGGACATGGTGCAAGGCAGCGTGCGAGCTCACCAGGGCTGCATGTTGGGCACAGGCTGGGGAGCAGACACTGCAGCAGCAAGATGGAGGGGAGACTGGGGTGCTTCAGTGAGCACCATGGCACTGGCTCCCCAAAGTCACCCCCTCCCCACAAGCAAAGGCAGAGGGATGGGATGTAGCTGGGGGGAAGTGGCAAGGAGGGAAAGGGAAAGGGGGGAAGGAGGGCAGTTACACTTGCCTTTGGGGCCTGACATAACACAAACTGACCCAAAGGCATGGGAGGTGCCCCCGCTTCAGTCAGGTACGTGTGAATGTGGCAGGGCTTGACACAGCTGAGGAGCCCCAATAAACTTGTAGGTATTGAGAAGGAGACGGGCAGCTCATTGAGAAGAGCAGCATCAGAGGGAGGCAATGATAAAACAGGTGGCCTCCAGTGTCTAAAGGGGCAGGGGGTAACATGGCCATGCACCATCCCTCAGGATGATGCCCTAGCTCACCTACACCTATCCCACACAGGTACCACTTTCAGAGGGTCAGGGTCAGGCCTAGAGGAGCATAGCCACATGTAAAGCATCCCTGAGTTCTCCTGGCTCTCTTTGTTCCACATTGCTGGTCTGCCTGACAGTGCTGCATGGACACAGGCCATGCAATGCCATTGCAGTGGGAGGCAACTGCCTGTGAGGAAATGTGACTGCATGGTCCTGTGAGATTTGAGGGGGGAAGAAAGGAGGAGAAAGGGGCAAAGGTCCTTGCAAGGGATGACCTTGCCCTGACTTTCCATACAGACACAGCCCAGCCTCCTTGGGCAGTGACCCCCTGACCGTCTCCTCCTCCTGATCTTCCCACTGACCAGAGCTGTCACAAGGAAACCTCTGGCTGGATCCCTCTCAAGTGTTACCCACAGACAGCCACAGCTTAGATCCAGGTATCCAACTAGCTACAGCAGAATCCATACAGCAAAAAACCTTGAATGCTCTTTGAGAGGGCCCAAGCACCAACTCTGTGCCTTAGCTCTAACTTCTACTTGTCTTTCAAACAGCAAACCAGTCCCCCAAGACTTGGTTGCATGTGATGACAGTATCGTAATTACTAACACTTATTATCATGCACTTCTAGTCTCAGAAGCTTAAAACTGTACAAAGACTGAGTCAGTATTAACAGCCCTATTTGACAGATGGCAAAGCAAGCAAAAAGAAGCTAAAGGGAACATTTTGCAAACTCAGAAGTGGGCTGAAGTCCAAAAGTGCTGATTTCCCCAGACTTGCCGGTTCAGGCCTCTGAAAAGCAGGCACTTTTATATACATGCACCTAATTGTATCTGTGCCATTTGAAAGTGATTTCCTAAGCAATTTATCAAAGGTTGCACAGCACATCCATGGCAGAGCCAGAGAAACTAATCCTGAGTCCTCAAACCCAGTCACTTCCTTGCTCCGTTGAGCAGCATCCTTGGCACAGCTTTCCCAACAGTTTGCAGAGAGACACTGACCCAGTCAAGATCTTCATCCCCAGCTGGAAATACTGTGGGCACTGCAAGAGATCTCCTTTGTCCATGCAGGCAGGGAGAGACACAGTGAAAGGGGAAGGGGCAATGAAGATGCTCCTTACTGAGTATCCCTTGTGTTTCAGGGTCAATTCCTTTTGCGAGTCAAAAACCTTTGGGGAAAACATTCATGAGTACGCTCTGCAGCAAGTACAGTGCCACTGAACCGTAAGATGCAATGCGATGTTTGCTCTGCCTGTACCACCTCCTGTCATCCACACACCTCTCCTGGAAGTCTCCAACAGGCTCATCACTACCCCTGGCAGCATGAATCTGGAGTCGCCTTGTAACTTTGTCCTGCTGCAATTCATGCTGTCGTGTGACCTCCTTACTGTTCCATGGTCTTCTGGTTCCCCAGACAATGCACAGAAATTTAATTTGCCTTTTGCAATTACAAGCATCAGTACAATGGGTCAATTTGGTGTTCAAATGTAATACAATGAAATATTACTGGGACCCTAAGCGACTGTGGTTATTAAAAAAAATCATTGGTTCCTCATGTTTTTTAAAACTGTTACTATACTACTCTGGGATTTGCGTTTATTTTTTTCCTCATTTGTTTGTGAGCCTGCAAAAGAACAATTTTTCTCCCTTTCACTTATGATATGATACATGAATATTTGAAGAAGCCTATAAAGCTATGAATGAAACATCAAGAATACAGCATGCAGAAAGCCAGGGGATTATTTTATCTTTATATTTCTGAGTGAATGCTGTGCATGCAAGCAAGAAAATGATTTCACGGACTAAAGCTTCCTTCCTGCACACACATCTGCTAATGTGCCCTTAGCCCTGACCTGTAATGTTTCCTGACAGCCCATCTGGGGATGCTGTACCTGTACCAGCTTCACTGATGGCCTCCGTGCTGTTCCCATCCCACAAGCCTCCCTCCACTATCCCCAGCCTGGGCTGCATCCCTCCAGTCCTCCCCAGGGCACCTCTCCCTCTCCTGCACTGCTGCTCTGCACATCATGCTCGTTATGAGGCCAAGCCAGGCCACCTCACTGCTCTTGGCATCTCAGGTAGTCTCAGAGGCTTGACATGCGTACTCTTACAGGGAACTGCTAAAATTAGCTCCACTACCAAATCCAAAATAGCAGTCCCAAGTATCCCTTACCTAACCCTTGCATGGTGTGATTGTGGACAAACACATGTGCCTGCAGATAAGGGGCTGTGACACTAACTCACCCAGGAGGACCCAAAGCCTTCAGCTCTGAAGGATCCCAGTTCCTTCCTCACTGGGGTTTCTCTGCCCTGAAGGCTTGGTTTTGACTAGGTGAAGTCAAAATTGCATGCATGAACTCTGCTTCCCCTGCCACCCCTGAAAGTGGACAATTCAGATTTGAATTTTAAAAAGCTGCTAAAAAACCTGTTTACTAATATGCCATTTCATCTGCATGTTTTTGGTATACTCTGGGGTCAAATTTTGCTGTGACATGCATGTTGGTGAGGGTTACAGATCAGGAATTTCATTCCCTTCTGCTTTAACTCCGAAGAGCTTAAACCAAGAGGAACCAGGCTTGGGACTGAAGCAGACCAGCAATCCAGTAATCCTGTAGTTTACAGCAACCCAATATGCTGATTGTGTGTCCCAGCCTTTTTCTAAACATCGAAACACTTTGCTGTTTACCTCACTGAGAGATTTGACTATGCTGCATGCTTTATCCTGGACTCATTCTTCATTAACATAAATCTTTTCTAATCAGCACCCCTAAAGACTCTGAGAAGTCACTGTGTAGATAAGAGGATCCTTGTTAAAGGCCTGGGATTTAGAGAGTGAGCTGAAATGAGAGAGGGGAGGATGAATTTTGAGGACACTCTCAGTCACACAGCAGGGCAGTCAGAGGAAGCCAAAGGCAAGCAGAACACACTGCTTGCACCCCCTGCATACTCAAGGGTGACCATGAAGTGACCATACAAACCAGAGGCTCAGTTCCCCAAAGAGATAAGGATCCTCCATCTTCCAGATGTAACTGTCCACAGGCTCGCCTCCAGATTTGTTCACTGAGGTGAGCAAACTGTCTCCCTAATAGATTGTGAAGAGCTGTAAACATGGGGGTTTTGTAGGCTAAGCGAGACAGAGATTTTGCAGCATTAACCTGAATGCTATTATTATTGAAGTCAATAGCAAAGCTCTTGCAGACTCCATGAGACTCCTCTCCATCAGGAGAATCAGCAGCGTTCAGCTTAATCACAGAGCTGTGAGCAAATTCCTAAACCTTGAGGGAATGAGGTAACAGCAATCTAACTTTTTTTGCTGCTCTCATCAGCAGCTGATGGAGTTGATGAAGAAGGATCTTCTTAGCATCTGCCCACACTTCAGAAAACTGCAGAATATGTGTTCTGTTCAATACAGCTTATCTTAAAGAGGTATGGATCTTTGCACCAAGTCAAATAATTTCATCAATATTTTGATATGGATAACTTGTTAGATCAATCCAAGCTGGGAATCCTTCCTTCTTTGCAGTTTAATCCTTCTTCTGTGCTTCCCAGCCACATCCTCCCTCTGGGCACAAAGCTTTCCCATCAGAGGTGCTGACACTCAATTAGAAGATGTGCTGTGAGATTTGTCCGCACCAGTTGACTCTGTGCTGGGAGGGCTGAGGAGACTTCAGACAAAATCTTCCCAAGCCAGGGCATGCCAACCAGCTGTTAACAGTGTTTGCCAGCCATCTGTACTCCCATTTCCAGCAAAGTCGTATCTTGTGGGAGACATACTTTCTGAAGCAAAACTTTGCATGAAGGCTGTCGGTCCCTTTTACAAAACATAACCCCCAAGACTCAGCCTTCAAGGGCAGCCCTGAGGTTGAATCTTCCACCACTGTGCCATGAGCTGAACTGTCACAAGCTGATTCCCAGTTACCGTCATGTAACACCCGTTTCCAAATGCTATTTTCACCATTATCTGCAATCAAGTGAAATCTTCCAAAGTAGCCTCACTTGCCATTCAGACTGTATCAATGCTAAGGTTAGCCACAATTTAAGCAGAAGAGCAACTTCATCCAAGGAAGGCAAAGCAAGTTTTCCTGCTGTAATCCAGGGCTGTGGTAAAAGCATGAAAGCTGATTTGTGAAGACAGTATTACTCTACAATTTTGCTGGGACAGCAGCAAAATCCTCGTTCTGAGTAGTGAGCTGATACAATAGCAGAGTTGCCATGAGAGCAAGAGTCAAACCAACAGACAGCACCTTGCCACAAAGGAAGAGACTCGTTTCACTGCAGGAACTCTTTAAAAGGTGCTGAAAAAAGAATGTCCAGAAATGCGGTTCAAGGTGCTGGGAGGGTTCAAAACCCTGCAGCGCTCAGTAAAGAGGGATTCAGCCTACATGACAGTGCATATAGAGGAAAGGTGAGACATGGATTTGAAGATTAGTTTCATAAAAATGGAGAGGACAAGAGAAAGTCATGAAACCTGGGAAATGTCCAGGAGAACAGAGAAAAGCAACGTTTACCATCTTGGCCAAGCAAGGAATGTGAGTCTCTCTCTTTGATTTCTTTTTACTCACTCACTTCGATCTAACAAGCTTGCAGCAAGCGCCATCATTGCCAGTGCTCTGTGCATCTGATACGCCACTACTGAGTCAGTACTGGTCGTCATCACAGGCCAGGCTGGCAAGATACCAATCTCAGATCTGTTCTGATCTCTTTGAATTATTGGAGCACATCAACAAAAAGAGCTGCTACCGTAAAACTACTCAATATGATTCATTTGGATGATCAGAAAGGCTTTGAAAAACTCTATCTGCAGGAAGTGATTGGTGAGAAAGAACAAATGACCTGTGAGACAAAGTAGATGTATCATTTATATAACAGGAGTAAGTGGTCAGCTCTCCTTATGGCAAGGGTTAACAACTACGTGTCCCATGGATCAAAGCAGCATGACACTGATGTAACTGGAGGTGAACAGTAAAAAGCAGCATCTGCAGATGATGCAAAATGTTTCAGTTAAAAGTCTGTACCAGTGGCTGTTCTGCATTCTGCAAGCCCTGATCAACCTGAAGATAGGAATTTGTGCTCGGATCACCAGAGGCACACTTCTGAGTAGAGATGATTTTTCCTCTGTAAGGCGCTAGCAGGTGCAGAGAGCAAGAGCAATACGATGAATTTCATACTGAGCTCTGGCCCTCACAGAGACCCTCCTGGAGACCCCTGTGCTCCACAGCTCTGACCAGAGCCAAGGAGAAGTTCCCTTGACTGGAAGTGACCGCTTTGTGTTGGCCGGTGTACAGGACAGCCCAGACAGTAATGCAAATCAACTGTGTGGTAGCGAGCCCTGCTTCCACCTGCCATCCTCCTCCTCTGCATGTCTGTCAGGAACCCCTGCCACTGCAGCCTGCAGCAGTGTGGGTACCCTCAGGGACAGCAAGCTGGGTCTGAATAGCACCAGACTCCGGACCAAGTTCTGCATCCCAAAATAAACCATTCAAGCTCTGCCCCAGGCTGGTTTGAAAAGCACATACTACTTCTCCCTGTCATCAGCTCTGCCATCACTTCAGGGGACATTTCACCCCTGATTTCATCACTGCCACCTAGTTTGTATTCCTAAGGTAAGCTAGGAGCTGCCCTCTGCACGGAGAGGTCTGGGGCTGGGCACAGGCCCTCAGCACGGAAGCCATAGCAGTGCAGGCACAACCGGCCATCTCTGCATGACCCGGACTGCAGATTACTTCCAAACACAACTGCCATTCATCTGAGGTGCCCAGCACCGCCCTGCTTCCAGAGCAACCAGGAGAGGTTTAGAAGATGCTGCGAATCACTGAGAACATCAATACTCCTGCAGCTCCTTAGGCACAGGCTCAGGGTGACACAGCTAAATGTGGAGTAATAACAAAACGAGGACATACTGTCAAGAAAACCGTATCATTTGCAGCACTGGGAACAAATGCCCGAGTAGCCAAAATCCAGAGAGACTATCTCAAAAGCAACCGGACCTGGACCCCCAAGGAGAGGCAGGAGCTGTGCTTTGTCCTTTGTGGGGGCACATCCATCACCACAACAAAACCCAGCAAAGTCCCAGCGAGGTGACTGTGGTGTGGGATTTTTCCCTGTCTACGGGCACGGGGCAACGGCAGCACCGGCACGATGCTGGCAGGAACGCGTGTGCTGGCGTCAGCACGAGCATCCCGTCCCCAAGCCGCACGATGCCCGAGCACGTGCAAGGCCGTGCACGGCCCGGGCTGCCTCCTCTCCGCCGGGAGCCAGCTGCTCATGCATGCATTCCATGAAGCTGCTGGCCACAGTATCTGCTCTTGATCGCTCACAATGCTCTCACTGGGAAAGCCTCACGTAGCTCCTTATTCTTTATGCCAGGCACAAGGTAGGCTCATCAGAAATGCTGCAATGGGCAGCACTACGGAGCTGGGGATCTTTCCAGATGCCCTGGATTTAGTGTAGCGACTGTGCCACCTTGTGCCAGCAACATTTAGAAATGCAGTTCAATCTCCTGCCTCTTAGATCTTAAAACCATGGTGCTCTCACTCTAATTTTTCTCTAATGACGCCAACCAGAGCTCTGTGTCTCCTTCCTGGCACGGTCCTTTACCTTTTCCAGGTAAAAGAGGGTCTGTCCAAGGGTGTGCCCTCACCTCCTGGCCTGCAGGCTCTATGCTGCAGATAAATTTAGTCCAGCTCTGATCTCCTCTCCTCCCTGCCTCTTTCAAATCAGGGAGTCACATTGACTCCAGCTGATGTAGATCTAAATGAGAGACATATGATACAGCAAACTGGCTTTGTAGTCCTAATAATAATGAGGATGTTTTACAACTGCTCCACTTCAAGAGCTATTTGGATTTTTTTCAAATACTTGTTTTTATTCAGCCAGGTGCAACATGACCTGTATAGGAAAAAGAAATGTGGGACTTTATAAATACAGCCCAATTCTGACTGTATCCTGACACTGCTCATTGTTTAGAAAAGGATATAGGACTCAAAGAGAGCAGACAGCTGAGAAAAAAATCAGCCTGGTGCTCCAAGCTGCCAAGTGCATAAGCAGGAGAAAGCCAGAGGCCTGTGATTTTCCTCCTGGACCTGCTGAGATGGAAGTGGGAGACTCATGGATGGGAAGGGACACACATGGAGAGGAGACCCCAGTGTGGTTCTAGGACTAAAGACTTTGATGCAGGACTGAACACTTGGCTAACACAATGCTCAAGAAGGAATCTGAGTATACTGAGGGCGTAGTGAGCAGATACCTACACGGAAGCTGTGGCATGATATAGGTCTTACTATATGGAGAAAAGTAGTAAAATAACCAGTGGCTACAAGCTGAGGCCAGACAACTCTACTGAGAAGCTGTGCTCACATCTTTATCCTGGAGGGCAATTGATTGCTGGGACATAATCCCATGGGATATGGCAAGGTTGGTCACTGCTTCTGCTCAAGAGTAGCTGGACTTCAGTGAAAGCTGAGGACCTGTGCTCGACAGAGTGAAACCTGATATCCCTCATTGCCTGTGGGCTGCAGGAGGTGGTCTGACAACATTAAACTATGGGTTTATGTTTTACAAGTCCACAGATGCTATATGATACTAACTAATAGCTATATGCTAATGGAACCTGTGTCTATCCTGAACATCCTATGGAGCTGTGCACGGGAGCTTGGAGCGGCCAGAGGCCAGCTGCTGTGCTGGTGTAAGAGACAGAAGATGTTTCAGCAAGAGAAAGCTGTGTTGTGCAGGGGCACCTGCCAGGTGTCCCATCACTGACAGCAGCAGCTGGGAGCAGAAATAAACCCATGGGCACACACATCTGGCTCTACTCTGTAACAGGCATCCAGAAGGTGGAGATTTGAATTCCCTTTTGTAAAGTGCCTCTGTTTAAATCTTGACCCTCCCAGGCCACCCCAAAGCTAGTGAAGCCAGTGGCAAGACTTAGTGAGACAAAGGTCAAACACAAATAGGACAAGGACAGAGATACATGTAGGCAAGACACCTCAGCAGAGCTTCACACCCTCTGCATGACAGACTGTGATTGTCTGTGACACGTTAAAGGGGTTTTCAAATCGAAGACATGAGGAACCATTTTAAAAAAAAGCAACCCGAGTTACTTCACACCTTCCCTCTTCTCCTCTGGGCTTCTTACTGCACTTCATAGGGACCCAAGAGCACCAAGGCAATGCCACTGGAGGCAACAACAGAGGGAAGAGCAGGGGGCAGTACAGGAGGAGCTGAAGGGGGCAGCCATGCATTACACCTTTCTCTTGCCTTTTACATTCCCCAAGGTCCTGGCAAAAAAGCAGGAGCAGGGAGAACAGCAAAGGTGTGCTCAGAACAAAAAACAGATCAAGACAAGGAAACCCAATCAAAATTAAACAGCCTCCAAGGCTCAAGCATTGCACAAAAGGAGGATCAGAAGTAAGCTGGGCTCTTAAAGGCAGAGATGACACCGAAACAGGGTGAGAGCAAGAATACAGGAGGGCAAAGAGTAAAAGTCGATCCCTCTACAGGAGGAGGAGAAAAGGAGGAAGGGTAAGGAGGAGAAAGAAGGTTATATTTTCTGGATTTGGGGTTTGGACACTTGATTCTGATTTTTTTCTTTGTTTCATTTTTTTTCATAAAGGATCTCACACCTGATATTCCTCGATCCATCCATTGCGGTTCACCAAGGACAATGAAGAAATTCTCCTGCCTTTCGTATTCCTCCTCATCTACTATCTTAACCCTTATGGTCTTCCTGTAGGGACAACAAGAGAGACAACCGTGTACAGCGGGTCGGCTGGCTGGAGGCAAGGCAGCAGCAGCGGCAGCAGCGGCGGTGCGGGCTCCTGGCACGCAGCCCCTTCCCGCTGGGGCGGTGTGCGTCGGCCTGCCTGTCGGACACGGCATCCTCGCAGCAGCTCCTTGGGAGCGGGGGTGTTAGGGGCAGAAGGGGCTGGCAAGGGAGTGAGGAGAGAGGGAAAAGTGGGAGGAGGATCTTGCTGATGGTTAGTGGAAGGCGACTTCTGCAGCGCATTTTTTTTCAGTGTCAGATGGTAATGGAAAGGGTATCGGCTGCCTGAAAAGCACCAAGGACCACCACCCTGAGTTACCCACTGTGTTTTAGCTGGAAGACCAATTTCTTCTTACCATTAATAATAAATACAGTAATAATACCCTCACGATTAATAATAAATCTGCAAGGACTCTGGGCTGGGAACCTGAGGAGAAGAGAGAGACCCATTCCCCAGTGGGGTGAGGTAGGTCTGCCAGTGGCTACAGCTCCTCTAGCTGCAAAGGAGGCTGATGGTTCTAATTTCCATTTTTAAAATGGGACATCTTATTGCTTTCTCTCCTTGATAGTATCTGCATCATCCTCCTGACCTGTTCCCCAAATGAGGACGCAGCCTTCCCAGGGGGTGGACAGCTTTGCTGGGACCTCACAGGGGACACAATGGGACAATGCCTCTGAGGCTCAAAAGGAAATGCCCTGGGCATTGGAGCACAGCTAGCCTCCTCCCCCTGAGGCCAGCTCACCTGGCTCCCTCCAGTACCCCTGCAATGCACACAGCTGCAAAGCAGGGCATCAACTCCTTCTTGCCCTCAGCTTCTGCTTCCAGAGTTGCGCTGTGGCAACCAGACCAGGGGTTGCACAGCCTTTGCTACTCGTTCACAGAAGTCAGAGAGCTGCTTCTCTGCCAGGCCTCAATTCCTGTCTTTTTCTAACACAGGTCTGACTGGAACAACCCATAGGACCAGGGCTGGGTGATGACTTCCTGAGATGCTGGATGCGTTTCTAGCCAGCATCTTCCCACTGACACTACCAAATTTGCTTGGCCCTTCAGTGGGGATGGCAGAAGGTCCCTCTCAAGTCACCACAGAAATATGGACAAGCAGGATTGCTTGCCATCCTTCCCTCTCTGCTCCCCTCACCACTTTGCCTCTCAGCAGCCCCAGCATCACTCCCCATGCCACCCCGTAGGTACCATGTGACACAGTGTGCGCGCACAGCAGTGTTTAGGGCAGAGCAATTGGAGACAGAGAGACATCAGAGGAAGAGGAGGAGAAGAGGAGGAAGGAGATGGAAGAGAGGAGGAAAGAAGAACAATAATGTTAGTCTGCAGGGCCAGTACTACACCTTTCTGTAAACTCATATCCACCATTCGGGGGCTCATCAGCTCAATGAAGAAATTCTTGGTTTTTTCATACTCCTCATCATCAATTACCTTGATGTGAACTGTTTTGCTGTGGACGGAAAAATAATAAGGGTCATAAAGGGGAGAGGGGAACAGAGAAGCAAAGTCGAGGAAGGAAGGAGTTAAATGGGTACATTAGAGAGTCAAAGTTTTCTCACCCACTGAACAAACTCAACTTGGCCTTGAGAAAGGCTAAAGCCCCCCTTCTGTAAGTGACACTGGCCAATTTTCTGTTTAACCCAAAGGCAGAATGGCAGGCTATACTGTGCAACGTGAAGTTAGACAAAAACAATCCCCCAGCAAACTGGCTCAGGGCCCAGCCTGTGGGCAGTGAGGTCTGATGGCCAGCAGAAAAGCAGGCTTCCCTCACCCTGTTACCCCCACACATGCACACACACACATACAACAGTAGCCACACAAGCACACACACCCCACTGGCACCATACTTCTGCCTCAGCTTCATTGGCCTGCTCTGAGAAGCAGCTGGGCAGCAGATCCTACGTCTCTCCTTTGGCAAATTTCTTACAAGTTCTTGGACCATTCTGTAGGAAAAAAAGAGCTCACTGTGCCATGGTTTCCTTCACAACAAACACATGCCTTATGCAAAGGTTACTGTCCCACAACTTTCAAACCCAAAGAGAACCAGTGAAATTAGCTGAAGGCTCTGCCAACCCACTGCCTCCTTACAGCAAGGCTGCACTGACTGTTGCAAGCCCAAAATGACCCCTCATTTGCCCAGTGGCTGCCAAGCTTCATGCAGTCCCATCCCTCGCTCATGATTAAAGGGATTGGTGCTTTGTTTCTCAGCTGGCATAACACCCTCTTCAATACAACATTGTCTGCATGTGTAACTCCTCTGAATGGGCATACGCTTGCCATCTTGGGGCTCCTGGACTTCTAGTTGACCCCAACCCCAAGCTGGAATTGTATTTTTTAAACCAGAAGTCAATTCCACAAAAAAAGCATTTCCCTTACCCCAAAACAATTGCCCTGAGAGCCACCAGGCCAGTTGCCCCTCCTGCCAGTGAAAGATCCCCTGTTTCCCACAGCTCTGTATGCACACGTGGCCCTGCAGCTACAACCTCCTCTTTCTTCCTGCCCATCCTCAACACTCCAATCAGCCCCAGGTGTGTGCTGGCAGGGGAAAGGAGGAGAAATGCAGGACTGGCAATCATAGAGTCTGGAAAACTAGACCCAAATTCAAATCTCTATGTGCCTCAGCCTATAACCTTTGGCATTAAATACACCCAATATCTTTGATCCCACAGCACTCCAGAGAATAACCAGTCCAGCCCTGCATCCTGGGGACGCTGTGATCCCCACTCTGGGGATGCTGCCATGGCCAGCAGCCTCTGGAAAATCACCATTTCAGCACAGAACAGGAGAAGCATCACTGCAGCTTGCATTCCTACTGACGCCATTAATTACCACAAAATTATTCAGTCATCCTATAATTCGACCCTCAAGTTATAACTGCTCCTGCACTCTGGCTGGAAATCCAGTTCCCTGTGCTCACTCTGGTCTTCATGTCAGCCCCAACCTTTGTCTTTCAAATGATGGCATAGGGGTAGGGGTAGAGTTTGGACAACCTCTACCTATCCATCAGTGCAGGAAGATGCAAGAAAAATCACCTCCAATTCTTCTTTCTAAGATAAATCAGCTTTATTTTTGCCAGTGCTTGCTCTACCCATACACCCTGCACCAATGCCAGCAAGCCTCTTTTCCCTTCTCTAGACCCCTTCAATCTCTGCTAATCCAGCCTGAAGGATGGAGGATTTTAAATGGTATATCTCTGGTGTAAATGTTGCTGTTCTGCTAAGACTTCATCATGATGATTTTTTGTTGCATTTTTGTTTGAGATGTTGAATTTGGCTTTTGAACCAGATGTTATCTGGGCCCCTGATACTTTGCAAAGCTTGTTCAATTTGCTGAGTTAAACCTACAGCTGATTCATAGCTTTGATCTTTTCCTTGCTCATTACTACAAAACCGAATTTGTGGGATTTTCAAAAGCAGCCAGGGCTTCCTGGATGTGGGTTGCTTTTAAAAATCCTATTCGTAAGTACCATCACTTACAGTTTTTCCATTCTAGGAGCTTCAAAATACTCAGTATTGCTTGTCTGCAAAAATTTGGAAAAAACACCACAGACCCTGTTTCCTGGGGGCCAGCTTAGATACTGCAACAAAGCTATTCTAAGGCTTTATGCCGTTAATATTATGCATGAAGACCATTTGAGCTTCTATACACCCACCCCTCCTTCCTTCCTTGCAGGAACGCAGACCTTCTGGGCTCCTAGACCAACTCAGCTCTGCTGCAAACTGGACCATTACCACACACTCAAGCATCAGGTGGCTTTTCCAAAAAGAAAGTCTGAATTTGGTGACCAATCCAGTAAATTCCTGGTTTCCTCCTTTGCTACAAGCCTTTAAGGAGAAAAGGACCTTCCACCCAGCTCTGAAACAACAGGTGAAGGACAGATCAAAGAGACACACCAAAGCCATAGGTGCCCTGCATGGACACAGGCAGGGCCTTGCACCATCTCTCCCCACCTGAGTGAATCCCAAAGGAGATGGTGCCCAACCTCCTCAGTTTTGCTGAGAGGTGGTGAGCGCTCAGCAAGCCCTCCACCCCATTAAAGCCTTGGAGACACAGCAGGAGCCCGGAGGTGTGGCCTGGGGACCCAGGTGGGGTGGGATGGGGGTGACGGGAGCCAAACTGCAGCCACTGCGAGCTCTTGCTCCAGAGCCACTGTGCTGCCAGACCTGCCCGGGCAAGGAGGAAAGGAGCAGGGCAGAAGTCAGCAAGGACTGTGCAGTGACACAGGGAGGTGGGCGAGGGCTCACAGACCCAGTGCCACATAATGGGGAGCGGTTAACCTTTCACTGGGATTTTGTGGCAGAGGGAAGAGCAGCATCCCTGCTCCCGGGCCGCTCTGCAGCCTGCACAGATGGGGGCACAGGGCTGGGTTTGCTCCCTTCAGGGGAAGTGCCCTTCTCTTGGCTGGCTGCTCCCACGACTGTCACCACAGAAAGGTCAGCGCTGAGGGAGGGGGGGTTGTGGTGGCCCATCAGGCCACCCCTCCCAGTCCGCTGTTGGCTGGTGAGGGCTGCCCTTTCCTGGGCTCTGCAGCTTCCCTACCACTGCGAGCATTTCGCTCCTCTCCAGGGCTACGAAAGCAACCATAAATACAGCTGCGTCCTGAGCTGTCACAAATTGTCTGGAGGCCAAAACACAGATTGCTCCCACACAATCTCATCTCTCACCTGCAGCCACACTGAGAGCTGCCTCCTCAGAAGGCATGAAGAGTGGAGGAGATGGATGGAGAGAAGGGCTGGAGTATAACACTGCCCCAGGAAGACATCATGTTAATGTGAGAGATGTGACAGAAGGACACCGAGAGGCAGAGAGCGTTGGGAGCGGGAGGCTTGGGAACATTTTGCTGCGAGAACATCATGACAGCTTCTTGAAATTAATGGAGGCAGAGGCGGGCATGAGAGGGGCTGGCAGTGCAATAGCCCTGATGGGCACACTCACCACGATGGGAAGCAAGGAAGCTGATGCCTACCTTGCTCAGCTGAGCAGCTTCCATTCCCCAGCCCCTAGCCACTTCACATGGGGAAAGGAGGACATTTTCCAGCCTTCCCCATTCTCTCTGACAGCCTGACTGGGGCCAAGACATACCTCAGACAGCTCAAAAGCAGACACCACCCAAAAGCCTCTCCTGGCAAAAAGGAGCCACTCTGCAAAACACAAAGCCCCACTGCAGCACCAAGACACAGCATAGTCCAACCTCAACACCTGCATGAGTACAGTGATGGGAAGGGCTCTTTAATTCAGGCCTTGGTGGAATTTTCAGCAGACTGAGCAATGCTTTCAATTTGGCCTGTGACACAGCAGGGCAAGCCAGAAGCCAGCACTCCCAGGGAACACCTGTCCATACAGAAGCCAGGATAGCCACTCGCTTGTTTCTTTTTCTCTGAGGTCATTGCAAGCTGCCACCAATAGCCCTCAGATGAATGCAGTCCAGGCTCTCCTTTCAACATACACTTAGAAACAACCACTGGTTTTAAAAGTTAGGGATGGAAACGCTCCTCTGGGGAGCAACATTAAGAATGAGATTTCCCTGAGTAAGCAACAGAAGATTAAATGAATAGACATTGATCTTCTCCTAAAGGACTCTGTGCACATGATGTTGCTAAATTCCCCATCTGGGAAGTACAGAGGATAATCTATAAAATCATTTTATTTGACAACATGTCCACTTCCAACACATAAGGCAACAACTGGATGGTTATTTGATTAATGTGCTAGAAAATACTGAGTATCTCTTTGTGTGGACACTCTCATTTGCAGGAATTATTGCTGAGAAAGTTAAGAGGATGTGTCTGTTTGACTTTGGAATGTGAAATAAGGCTCAGCTCTAAAAACCGTGCAAGTCAGATGTCACATAGTGTATACCACTGAAACAGGCAGGGCTGTGCAAGGGCACAATTTAGAGTCCCTGGTGGGGACCAGGGTTAGCCAGGATGAAAAGCAGGCAGGACAGCAAAGTAAACATCCCTGGGGCAGTGAGATGTACTAGGAGATGTTCAGTAACCCATTAATGTGAATCATTAGTGCACACACCTTGGGTCAAGCCACTGTGTTCTTGACACATCTTCATATATCCAAATCTTCATCTTATCTCCTGTGGGTTCCTGCAGCATGAAGTTCAAGGCATACAGTACCAGTCTGGATCTTCCCCAGAGCTCTGTACTGGGTTGGGGTTTCAATGTGGAGGTACGATAGGGCATACCTGTTCTGCAAGAAGACCTCATAGAGAAGTCACAGAACCATACAATATGCTGAGTTGGAATGGACCTACCAGGCTCATTGAGTCCAACTCCTGGACCTGCACAGAACACCCCAGGAGTCACACCATGTGCCTGAGAACATTGACCAAATGCATCTTGAACTCTGCCAGGCTTGGTGCTGTGACCACTTCCCCGAGGAGCCTGTTCCAGTGCCCAGCCACCCTCTGGGTGAAAAACTTCTTCCTGATATCCAACCTAAACCCCTCCCAACTCAGTTTCAGGTTTTTTCCTCAAGACCTGTCACTAGTCAGAAAGGAGAGATCAATACCTGCCCTGACACTTCTCCTCATGATGATGCTTAAGACCACAATGAGGTCTCCCCTCAGTCTCCTTTTCCAGGATGAACAGACCAAGTGACGCCAGCTACTCCTCATGCAGCTTCCCCTCCAGACCCTTCACTATCCTCATGGCCCTCCTTTGGAAACTCTCTAACAGCTTAATGCCTTTTTTATATTGCAGTGCCCAAAAAGGCATACAAGACTCGAGGTGAGGCCACATCAGTGCAAAGCAGAGTGGGACAATCACTTGCTTTGACCAGCTGGCAAAGCTGTGTGCTTGAGGCAAACCAGAAAGGATTAAATAAGGTTATGAAGAGTGGGGATCTGTCTTTGCTCAGTTCACTGGGAGGCAGATATTTAACACAGCAGTGTGACAGTCCTTACAGAAAAGGTGAAGAAGCCAGCAAGAGAAGCCTGATTTGATGCA
Source organism: Origma solitaria (assembly GCA_013397895.1). NCBI lineage: Eukaryota > Metazoa > Chordata > Aves > Passeriformes > Acanthizidae > Origma > Origma solitaria. The sequence continues at coordinate 36,543 of VZRL01004623.1, forward strand.
TGTGGTCATATGAAGTTGTGCATCAATAACCCAGAGTAGCAAACTGAGCAATTTTGAAGCAAAGAATTATGCTGTCACATAGTACATACAAAGACAGGAAGTGTTTGAAGGGCAGAATTATTAGATCCAAAGGCAGATTCACTAAACTCACCAAGGAGATGCTAAGTGATCTTAATTTCAAGACAAAATCATGGTAATTTTAAGAACCTATCCAGATTATGACCAAGACAGGAAGGTTACACATTGGTCTTAAGCTCATGTTTATGAAAGATTTTTTAATTCCCATGGAGATTATGGAGGGGGGGAACAGGTTTTCAAGTATTCGGGCAATGGTCACAGTTTGTTCTAGCAGAAAGGGCAGAACTGAAGGTGCCTCTAAGGTCAGATTAGATGTTGGTACCAATTAACTAAGCAGATGTCAACAGGACAGATGAAACTGTCAGAACACCGTTTCAAGCAGATCATTGCTGTGGATGTTGCTGATGTTTGAGTTGCAGAAGAACTGGTGCTGGTGCAGAAACTGGAGACAAGCCATGGTGGGCCAGTTTCCAAGAACTGGTTGTGCTGTTCATTAAGACCTTGGAAGAGCAGCTGTGCAAGAGTTATCCTACTTTGTGTAGCGAGCACATGGGAGACAGCCCGAACAGCTTCACTACCAGGCCAGTTGGCTATAAAGTAAACATAGACAGAACCTATTGAGTTTTTTCTCTTTTATGTTTTCTCTTATTGCCAAGTTGGCCTATGGGATAACCAGATGGTAACTAGTTATCTTCTAATTAAAATCAGCTGATAACTTATCAGATAACTATCATCATATCATTAAAATAAGGTTCTTTGCAGTGCTAATCAGTATATGACCTATATATTTCTCCTGTCAAAACTGAAGTCATACTAGCAAGTCAGTTGATACTTCTGTACTTCAGTTTCTATACACCTACAGTGCCCATGATCCTTATTTCTCACAGGGACTTGATGGGGGACAGTCCCTACTTGCTTTGAACTCCTGATGTGGACAATGCTACAGTGATGCAGCCAGAAAGGTGAGGGAAGAGGGCAGAGAGAGCTTGAAGTGGTGGTGGAAGCATCACTTATTCATATGAGTATCAACTTACTCTGCTTCATCTGATGTGGTTCCCACTTGAAGGAGCTGTGCACTTCTGTGGGGCACCTCCTCCTCCTTGCTGAAGTTCTTTTAGGTCTGCATTAGGTCTGCAAAGAACTATCAACCTGCCTCTGGGCACAGCCATTCCTACCAAGCCACTCCTGACAAGTAGGTGTTTGCCCAACTGCTTTCTAAAATCCACATTATAAAGATGGTTTTCTGGATGATCTTTCCCCATATTTCAACTCTTTAGAAAAAAGTCCTTCGTAATGTCCGCCCAGACCAACAAAGGCAGGATGGGGAAGAAGCCTTTAGCACTGCCCCCTGGAGTGGCTCCCTGTGCCCCTGCTGTTCCTCCCACACAGGCAGGGTCTGGGACTGGCCCAGGAGACCCAGAGCCCTTCTCTAAGCCTCTATCTCTGCCACACATGCGGCACACGAGGGACCCCTGCTCCACGCCTGCAACGGCCAGGGCCAGAAACATCCAGCTCTGCTACAGCAGGTCACAGGCAGGGGGGAAAAAGTTCACTGGAGAAGACATCAAGCAAGAAGTGAGGTGGAGACAATGACCCCTGTCCAAAACCCTGAGTGACCCTTCATGCTCACCTCCCTGCAACTGTGTAGGACACCTTGCAGGACCCACCAGGAGCTCAGGGGCTCTGCCTGGCAGGCTGTTAGCAGTGCAGTTTGTTCACATCACACCAGATCTCCTAAGGCATAAAGGAGGAAATATTGACACAGAAAGGCATCTTCCCTTTGTGTATTCCTCATGTAATCTTGGCTAATTAGTAAATTGGCTCATGCTTCAATTAAAACTATTGAAAATGCTTTAGTAGCTGACACATGATAATTAAAGGGACATTGCCAAGCTAAGAGCTGTATTTTTTAGTCCTTACTTGTGTAAGAAAACTTTAAAGTGTTACCAGTAAAAGATTTATAGTGATAGCCAGTAAAAAGACAAATCCAAATTAAAAAAAGTTAAAATTGTCTAACTGTTGCAGTTCCTCCATCCCAGATGACAACACTAAAGGAGTTTCTTTGTCTTTCTGGTCATCTTCATTTTTCAATTTGTGCCTGTTTCTTGCACACAGCCCAGCCCTCGCTTCCCACTGCTACCCAACACTGCCAAGAGACATGAAATGCTGCCAACTTCACATGACAGTGTTTCACTCATACTTGGTACCAGTGCAAATAACCATACCAGCAATGACAAATCAGAGCTGCTAAGTTGCAAGCGAGCCCATTAAGCACTTCCATGCCACGCAAAAAATTCCTTAAGTAACTAATATGTTATTCAGGGCAACTCAAGAGACTTGGTTATATCCATGTGTCATCCATGGGAATCAGCACCAGAGCTAGTGAATGGCAAATGTCTCACACTGGACTTCAAAGCCCTGGAGAGCTGGAAAGCGCCTGGTAGGGAAGCACCAAAAAATGCTCTATGAGCTTCCATAATGCAGTCCACCCTGCCAGACAAGATTTCCAAAGTACTCTATATTTTGGTCTCTTCAAACATGATAAAATGCTCTATGATACAGGGTTCTTCGTGGAAAGATGCCACAGTTTGTTTTTAAGAATTTCTGCACAAAAGGGAAAATCACAGTTTGTTAAACCCTGCTTCTCTCAGCTGAGTCCATGTTGCTGATCAGCTGAGCTATTTAAGTTAGGTTGTACAAGCATAATAGCCCAGCTCCAAAGGTTTTCTTTTCCTGATTCAGTTTTATAAAGCTACTTGGGTTCGAATACTGAAACTGTGTGCACAGACACATGTGGGCCCTTGTCTGGTGTGCTCCAAGTCAGCTTCTTCTTGCTGACCCTACAAGACTTGATGCTTCAGAGCCAAGGGAGAGAAGACAAAATTTCAACAGCCTGTGCAGCTATTTGTTGAGGTCTGTACAATAAGTACATGTCTTGTACATGCAATAATTCAACTTGGCAGCCCATGAACCAGACAGTTGAGGTGGGTACCAGCCTGGTGTAGGTGCAAAGCAGCACAAGGGCCCTGGGCATAGACATTTTTCTCCTCCTGACCTTGGGCAGGTTCCCAGGGGAACAGCTTCAATGAGAAGATTCTGTGCCCTTTTTCTCTTAGAAAGGAGTTTTAGAAGGAGTAAAACTTCAGCCACAACCACACTGTGGGAAGGGAGGGAGGGACAGAGAGAGGAAGAGAAGAAAGCAGGAAGGATGGCAGGAAGGAAGGAATGACATTTATTCCTTCCTAAAGATCTTTGAGTTTCACTGCTTCCATCTGAGTCTAATGCACCACAAAAATACCTATGATATCAAAATCCATCATGGGTATCAATGGCCAAAAAAAAAGTATGGGAGATATTCTGTTTGCTATAGAGAATGGCTCTAAAGCTTGACAGGGTGTAGGACTGGGAGTGCCCTGGACAGAGGAGAGGGTAGGCTGGACTACCTCAAAGCCTCTTGAGATGTCCTGAGCAAACACAGAACTGGGACTCAGTTGGAAGTGACCCCCTATCCCACCATAGTGCTCCTGAATCCCACCTGCAAGACAGACACTCGTCATTGGCTGGTATTGGCAGATCAGTGCTTCAAGCTGTCGCCCCTGGTTTTAGACTTTTTGCTGAAGGCATGTAGATTTGGAAGCTATATTTAGATGTCTTCTCTATTCTTCAGCAACAGGGTTGCCATGGAGATGCTGGTGAGGATGAGAAGGTGGGGACGGAGGGGGAGAGGAAGTTGAGGAATGAGAAATACCAGATTCAAAACAACCCTCACCAGCCTGGGAGGGTTTTAAATTCCTCCCAGGGCAAAAACTGCTGGAGCTTGTTAGCCAAAATGAGCCCCTGGCATTGCCTCATAGCATGACCCTGCCATGCATTGCTCAGTGCTTTGTCATGGCAGGTTTGAAGAGACACAAGGGGCTGGCCTTCAAGCACTCCTCCTTTGGGAAACTGTGGCCCCACTGACTTGAGCTTGCTGCCTCAGGGCACATGTTGAGCACCAATTCCTGCTCAGCTCCTCACACCTCTGAGTGCTGACAGCCACCTGCACCATCAGGTCATCCATCCCCAGCATCCAGAGGACAACCACCCATTGTCCTCCTCTCTGGACACAGCTCTGAAGGGCCACACATGACTCACTAGCTCAGCTGAACTCTACACAGCTCCTTCAAAATTCAGTTATCTGAACTCCCACTGAATTTGCAAAAAACCTTTTGACATGGGGCACCCAAAGCCAAACCTGCAGTGCTGCATGGCATCGCAACAGAGACACACCAGCCACTGCTGCCTGGGTGCTAAAAACAGAACTCTGGAAACTCCATGCTTGTCCTACTTCTGCCATGCTGCTTCACAAGCTCGTACTGACTCCATACAGCTCCTGCCATAGCTGGGGTGCCTTTGTTTCTGCTGCCAACAGTAGATGCAGACAGGGAGCTGCAGCCGGGGACAGAGCTGCCCAAGGCTCCCCAGAAGCATGGGCAGGGGCACGTTGGCACACTGGGGACAAACAACCCAGCACAGGAGGGAATGCTGACAGCCATGGAGACCTCAGCTGGCTGATCCTACTGCCACAGGAGCCAGGCTATGGTGGGAGTGAAGGCGGACTACAGGCAGGGATTACAGGTCCTTCCTTGATCTCCCCCATGCCAGGCACATCCACATCCCCTGGGCAGCCACCAGCTGCAGGCACAGAGAGATGTGCAGATTCACATCTACTACCTACAACTTTGCTCTTCCCAGCAGAGATAACACAGGTGAGACCAAGGGCTCCTCCTAACATGACTGTTCAAGACTCACTGGCCTACAATTACTGCACTGCTGATGTCCAGGTGTTAGAAAGATTACTTGCTGATAGAATTGCCTTGTTAAAGTTTAGGGCTTGACATGCTTCAATGATCTCAGACCTAGGGGGAGGTTAACAAAGCCTGGGGAGAAGCATGTACTACTGATAGTGGACACAAAGAATGCAGGATTTACAGGCCCCAAGGGCATTCGGCAAAAATCCCAAGATAAGGAAGAAACTAATAAAGCCAACTCGCCAGCTGTGCTGAAATCAGCTCTGACTCAGAAAAAGGTAATTTTGACAAGGGGAAATTGTGACCACCAGCACATGGAGCACCAACTCAGGAAACCAGTGGACTCAAAAGAAGAGAAAGACTGAGCATGTGGACTAATTAGCATGAGAAGTGATGAAAAGTAGATAGAGGGGAAGAATTAAATAACCACTAGATAGAATACTAATTAATAAGAGCACTATGTAACTTGTAGCCAATGAACATTAACACCTTTGTTTGCTAAAATGTATAAATAGTGAAAAGTTTTGATAATCCTTGTGCTAGCTTTGTAAATTTGTCACCCAGCACTCCTTTGCGCACAGTCAAATACCTCGACTCTGTGTGTGGATGAGCCTCTTGCATACCAGGTGAAAGAACCTGTTCTGGAATGACACTGGCAATGACATTTGACTTTTCAAGAAAGGTCAGGATAGTCCCCCCAGTTCCCAGCACAGAAGCTGGCAGATCTCAACACCCCAATCTTTTCTGGCTCCTGCATGTGACAGCAGCCACAGATTTCAGCACTCAAAGCACATCAAAAAGGGTGGAGAGTGAAGCCAACTTTCCCATCACAAACGCCTCCAGATACCAGCCTTGCAAGTCCCTCTGTCCCCTCCCTCACCCTGCTCTGCCCACACACCCACACAGACGGTGCTTCCAGCTCTGCAGGACGGCACTCAGCCCAGCCACTGGAGTTGCACTACATCCAAAGCAGCAAGGCAGCAATCTGTAGGAAATTAATGAGCTGCAAACAACGCTGTGCAGCTGCCAGCCTGAAACAAGCCCACTCTGCACACCGCAGATACAATTATTATATATGAACCAAAGGAGCTGGAGCCAGAGCTGGGGTGCTTTGACTCCGGTCACAAGCTTCTTGTGACCAAGATAAGGGGCAGCACAATGAATTGCCACAGCAAAATCAAAGTTGCATATCCAACCATTTACACAGAGCCGAGATACTGCATCTTTATCCAAGGCTCTGTGCATTCGATCGGACTCACAGTTCTCTTCTGTAGCACTGAAAATACGGCAAATGATACTCAGACATACCATTTCATTTCACTCTTTGGGGCTATTTTATTATTTTATTTCTGTTTCTTACAGAATAAAAACACACTGGGAAAAGCTAACAGGGCCCTTTTCTGAATTTCCAGGAGCTCGTGCCTTGGGAGAAGCTGCAGATTCCCAGAAGGAGGCCATCCCTGCTGGGCTTTTACTTTCAGAATCCAGAGCTTCGCACCATTAAAAAAACACCTCATTAATAAACTGAACAAAAATCATGCCATCAGCAGCTTTGCAGTGAACCAAAGTGCTTCAGAAGGGTTAAACCTAGGAGCAGTGCAAGCCTCAAGCCTCAGTTAATGACCCAGCTTCAGCTCACTGAGACATGGGCTGCTGCACTGCCTCCCTGCGTTGCCACAGCCTGTTCCCTCGCAGACAGCCTGGCTCAGCCTGACAGGAGAGTGCTGCACACTGGTGGGACCCCATCCAACAGAACAAACACACCACAGCTTGCACAGCCCTCACCCTCACAGGCAGGTCTCCTGTAGAATCACAGCATCACAGAATGTCCTGGGTTGGAAAGGACCTGAAACCTTCCTGCCATGGACAAGGATACCTTTCACTAGACCAGGTTGCTCAGAACAGCCTGGCCTTGAACATCTCCAGGGATGGGGCACCCACAGCTTCTCTGAACAACCTGTTCCAGTGCCTCATCACCCTGCCAGCAAAGAACTTCCTCCTAATATCTAATCTAAACCTACTCTCAGTTTGAATCCATCTGCCCTTGTCCTGTCTCTACATACTCTTGTAAAAAGTCCCTCTCATCTTTCTTGTCAGCTCCCTTCAGGGTACTGGAAGTTAGGTCACCCCAAGCCTTCTCTTTTCCAGGATGAACAATGCCAATTCTCTCAGCCTTTCCTCACAGGAGAGGTGCTCTCTCCCTCTGATTGTCTTGGTGGCCTCCTCTGTACTCACTCCAGCAGGTCCATGTCCTCCCTGTGCTGCAGACCCCAGAGCTGATGCAGCACTGCAGGTGGGCTCTCACCAGAGCAGAGCAGAGGAGCAGAATCGCCTCCCTCACCTGCTGCCCACACTGCTTTGGATGCAGCCCAGGACACGTTTGGCTCTCTGGGCTGGGAGTGCTCATGGCTGGGTCATGTCCAGCCTCTCACCCACAGCACCCCCAAGTCCTTCTCAGCAAGGCTGCTCTCCATCTGCTTTTGGCTAAGATACTGACTGACCCACATGACAGACAGCCTAAACTCCTCCTGGGGTCCCTGGCTCACAGGCAAGAATCTCCTCCTGTCTTGTCTACCTTGTTGCAAGAGTTAACACCAAGGCCCTTCACCCATCCTAAAAACTTACCCTACCCTCATTCCAACATGCTCCTCGACTCTTGATCCCATTCTTACCATCTAAGCCCTCACACTACACCACCCTCAACACTTCACACTTAATAAATGATGCTCTGCCTTCTCCCTTCCACGTTTTGATAACACCACTGAACTGTATGACTTGACTGGTCCTGTCAAAGCCCAGCTACAATCCTGATGCCCTCTGTCATATATCAAACACTCACTGAATGCCTGGTTTGTAGGCTGGTCTCACATACTTCTCTCCATCTGCAGTTGGAACTGCAACTAATAAGAAAAAATAATAATTCTCAGCCCTGGTCTGGTATCCAGCTTGGTGGCAGGCGCAGCACCCTTCACCCCAGTATCAGTAAACACATCCTCAGGGGTTTAGCAACGTGACACAACTGCTCTGAAAGCTAAAACCTCATAAAGAACTCTACTATGAACCCCCTGTGGTGTCAGAGGAAGGCTGTTGTTTAACAGGCTACTTCTTTGCTCTCGTAGCCCTCTCACTTTAAAAATGACTCAATCAGGAGTTTTGCACATTATGGGACCTAGAAAACGTTTTAGGACTTGAAATCTCAAGACAAAGGGCTTCTGAAGAAAAAGGAAAAGATGCGCCTGAGTTTTTCTAAGCTGATTTTGATTTTTTTCTGAAGGGAGGTCCCATCCCAGCTCTCTGCCCAGCCAGAACATAATTGGGTTGCAATGCCATTGGTGCCTGAACATAGCTTCCTCCCTGCTCCAGCCTCTGCTTTCTTCCAGCTCGCTTCACATGTGCCCTGCAGTGAGTGTCAGAGCTCTTACAAGGAAACTGCTATACGCCAGGGAGACTGTCAGGAGCAGGAGCCTTCTGCTCTGTCTGTCTGTTTACCAGAGTGTCTGTCTGTGTTTATCAGTGGCTTATTCTATTTTTCAGATGTGGTCCCCTGCTCCTTGCCATCACGTTGCCCCACGCTTCCTTTGCCACCCTAGAAAGGCAGAGGATTAAAATAGATGCTGAGAAATAAACCCTAAATGTTAAAAGCCCTGCAAACTGATGCCAATCAGCCACAAACCAGCTCTGAATGTGCACCTCATTCATCTGAGGTTCTCCCCTGACTTCTCACCTGGCAGTTATCTTTGCCCTCCAGAAGCAGAGAGGATATCAAAGACTTGCTTGGCTTCATAGGCAGCAACCAGCTGGAGCAGACAGGAATGAAACACCCACGTGAGAGCCCCCGTTGGCTCCCTGGGCACTTGCCCAGCCTCCCTGCCACTGGGGAACATCCCTTTGCACCCAGAGTGGCTGCTGGAGTAGCGCTGGCTCCGGGCTGCAGCACAGCAGCCACTGCTGGCCACCTGCAGAACCATTGCTGCAAGGCCCCAACGAGGAGTGCCCTGGCCCCTCCAGGTACCTACGTGTGCCCTCTGGAGTCGGTGGGTGCTGCCAAGCAGGAGCTCACCAGGCTGGGTCTTTGAAACCAGAGTCAGGCTCTGAGCAAGGGTCAGAGGAAATAATTTACAGCTTTCTGAATTAGTCTGAAAAGCCCACTTTCCTTGCACTTGAGCTGTGAAAGACTCACAATCATGATACTGAATCAGGAGAAATGAGTCTGCCTGGGCAAAACATCACTTGGCTTAATCTCATAGCAAGACTGAAGGTGAGTTGCATGTCCTACAACTGTACAGGAGTCCCTGTGAACCCCTGCAAACCTTTTTCAGGTCCTAAATGTTGAGAAAGGTCTGTGGAGATAATTGCCCATGAAGGACTTAGAGATGGTCTACAGCCAGAGACAGCCTGCAGCAGCAAAACACACTCGCCTACAACAACCAGGTCACATCCCACTTCCAGCAAATTAGAAATAATGCTAGGTTTGGTGGTTTGGTTTTTTTGAGGTTGTTGTTGTTTTCTTTTTTGGTTTTGTTATTAAACATTTATTTACCAGTTGGTGCCTCCTGCAGAGACAAGATCTGCAACTGGGAAAAGGACAAAGAAGGCTACTAATGATATTGCCATCTCTTTAAAAAGCAGTGATAGTAACAGTCCCTACTAGCCCTTGGAGCTTCACATATGACTCCACTCTGACGGAGTGGAACTGGAATCTGTTTAATTTTAGCCCCACTGCTCCAGATCAAATTTTCACAGCCTCCAACGAAAGACACGGCTTTTATTAGAGGGCAAGAGTTACTCGTTTACAGTCAAGCTGGACTCCTTCCTTCTCATGCCTCAGCAAAAATAGTTTTGCACGCTAAACAAGGCTTTCCTGGCCATCTGTGAGACCCACAGAAGACTGAAAGATTGCCCAGGTGTAATTCAGGATAAAAATCTGATTTTTGGAACATTTAGCACTGCTGTGATTCAGTGCTGAGAGATAGAGAGAGGGCCCAGCCCCATGTTTTGAGCCAAGAAATCCTGATGGTGCAGAGATGCTAAAACCTCTTTTTTTGTCTTCTACTTCCAGCAACACTGATTTGAAATGATGAGGAATGAACATGTAAGGCAGCTTGGGGGTTTTGATTTTTTTTTTTTGTATAGGGGTTTTTTTTGTTTTGGTTTGGTTTTTCATTCTGTGTTTGTGTGTTGCTTTTACAGTTAAGTGCAGATTTCAGATCATTCAGTGTCATGCATTCATCAAACACGGAGATGGGCTCAAATCCAGTCCTTCCAAAAATGGATTTAGGCAACATTGCACCCAAGAATGGATTCCCCCTGAGCATCTCTGACACTATCTAGCTCCATTTTCTTCTTTTGGGGGCTATGCACTTAGATGTTGCATTCTTTTCCCCAAAATGTACATGGCTAGGAGTGCAGTGCTGTTCTTCAGCTGTGCTCTGACGAGTTTCTTCCTACCCCTCCAGGTGTTAAGGTTTTGCTCAAGTCAAGAGAGATTTATTATCTTTTAGTCTAATCTAAAGAGACCCTCATTCTTTGGAGCCCCTGGCAGAATGATGCCAGCACCCTAAAGCTTGCTTGGCCATTAAGCCCAGCTCTGCGTGCTGAATCTTCCCCGTGCTCACCTCTAGCAACACTGGGGGCTGCCAAGGGCTGCCTGGCCTGAGAGAGCTTTCCTGAGCAGGACATGTATTTTGGCTGGCGGTGGTTCCTGGCAGACTTCCATCAAGGCAAGATACAAGGCACACCCCGGTCCCATCCCGCCCCCCTTATGCAACCACCGCCGGCTAAAAATACAGCCGCAGCCCCTGCAGCCCTGGCCAGGCGAGATGCAGATTTAATGAGGCTTCCATGGCAACGGGCTTCACTTTGGCAGGGAGCGGGATGCAGGGGACAGGGATGCTTGGGGGGAGAGGTGCTCCTTGGCTGGGGGAAAGCTGCACAGTTAAAGGCTTGTGGTGGTGGGGTTTGAGGGTTTTTTGCTTGCTGATATTAATAAAACTGTGGAGTGTTTGGTTCAGTTAACTGCAGTCAAAGAGGCAAGCTCTGTAGTATTTTTAACAGACAAACCTGGACCTATTTCTTCCAAGAGAATAAATATTTACTAGTCAGCCCTAATTAAACTCAATCACCCACAGGCAGAAATGTTAAAACAGGGATAAATCAAGGAGGCTGTTTCAGTCCACCAATACTATAAACAACTTTTTCAGTTAAAAGTGGATTTCTCACAGAGTTCACAAAAGGTAGTAGTAGAACTGGGTGGTACAGACAGGAGACCTGGAGACAGCTAAGATCACAGAGGAAGTGGTATTGGTTTATGTTTCATGGGTGACATCCTCCATGCCAGTTAAGGGGGCAGAGGTGGGGTTGAAACACGGTAAAAAACCAACACTGCTGATGAAAAATCTGGGATTAAAAAAAATGTTGCAAGCATGTCTTTTCAAAGAAGAACAAAACTGAAATTATTGCCTCCATACTGATCCTCCTACGCTACATGCAAGAGTAAGGACATATGCCAGCCAAAACCCCACTTTGGTGTGCATAGCTCTAGGTACTAGATCAGCAGCTGCTGTCCTGTGGCTCACAAGTGTTTATGGATCCACGGACTATTTCTGTGAAATGTGGAAAATACCTTGGACAAGCTAGCCTATTACTAGTCAGATTAAATTTGCTATTCAGAAGATGATACCTTTGCTGGACACCTTTGCTGATTTGCTCCATTATAAAGACACAGTATTTTTCCAAAATGCAGATTTTTTCCCCCAGAATTTTCTTCTTATTTCCTTCACACAGTGATATTCCTCTTTGTCTTGGAACACGACTTCCTACCTAAGGACTAATAAGAATAAAAGCAGCTCAAAAAATAAAGGTAAATAGTAACATTTTCACTTCAGTCGTGAGAAACTGAGGCATGATAAAATATCATGGGAAAAAGGAATGTCCAACTTCTGCTCAAATCTACATATCTGGCACCGGGAACTTATAAATCGAGGCCCTTGGAATTACTACTTATTATTGAAAATTCTGGCAAAATCAGGTGCCTCCAAACAAAGGCATCCCTAAAATCAAGCAACCCAGCCAGACACCCAAACATGAACCCAGTATATCTGAATATTAAAATTAAAAAAATCACTGTTTTCTACTTCTTTCTGCTCAGGTCCTTGCATTCAGGCATCTTTCTACTCAAAGCAATCTGCCCAGTATCCTTCTCTCTAGAACAAGCCATTCCTGGTGACATGAAAAGTCATCACTTGGAGGCACCGAACCCTTATATAAGCTGATTTTGTATACATTAGCTCCCATCTGTTACATACCTCCTGCTAAACCAGGTTCATGTCCTGCTATAAGCCTACTGAAACACAACGAGAGGCATTTCACAAACTGTAATAGAAAATCATCTCTCTGCCCCATGAAAAGGGCCTGCTGCTAGGATGAAACATGGCCTGTATTAAACCACACATAGCACTAAAACTGTTGTCACAAATTAAGATGTCAACAGCACCAAGAAAATTTAAGGGACCCATGCAGAAAACTGTCCACTGCTGCTTGCTAAGGCAGAGACATCTCCAGCACTGCAGCAGCCCCAGGTCTGCCCATCTGTTGTCATCAAGCTGGAATGAAAAAACTGTCTGTTCAGGTATCCTCCTTCCTTCCTTCCCGCTCCTCATGACACAAGGCTGCTAGGCTGTCATCTCACCATCAGTCTCCCCCTGAGCTGCACACAGAGGGCTAGGCAAGATCTCCCCTCCTCTGTGGCACCATGGCTTATGCCAATTCAGTGCAGCTGATCACTGGAGCTCACTCTGGTCTCTGTGCCATCTCCTCTTTGCAAAGGTGATGGATGCACAGGTTAGACCATATAAACCTGCTCTCAGGATACTCTAGTCTGAACCTCAATGGTCACATGTCAAGATTTTTCTCCTTTCCCTTGAGAGCTCTATTAAAAATAACTTTTGACATGAAATAGGCCTGGACAGTCATTTTGCATTGTACAGCGATGCAGTTCAAAACCCAATCTCATTACCCCACTGAGTTCTGAAATAAATGAGCAGACATCAAAGCCCTTCTCTGGGTTGACAGATGACAGTGCAGAGGAGGAGCTAGTGCAGCATCTTCTTGATCAAAGAAAGTGCCTGTGATGCAGGAGCGCAGCACTAGTGGGGAATGGGGAAGTCAGCCATGTCCGCACCCTTCCTAACACAGAGGCCAAGTTTTGTTTAAAATTACACCATGATCCACTATCATTCCCCATAATGTGGAGTTAAATTATGAATCACACGTAGGGAGAGCAGAGGCCTCTTCCATCTCAAGATCCATAGCTTAACCTAGATTTCCTAATCAAAGGAACCACAGTACTAGGGATGCCACCATACTGTCCTCGCTCTGCCTCTGACAGTGTCCTCTGTCACTTCTTTCCCCACTTGTAAAATGGGAACAAGTGCTCCTCTGCCTCTGAAGCATGTCATAAGCATGAATGCATTAATATTTCAAAACACTTCAATATTATGGGTGAGAGAACACTTGAAATGCATAAATAAATAGAAGCAAAGGTTTTAAGGAGAGGTAATATGCTTTACTAGCTCAACTAATATTGCCCTATGAGCTTCTTAACACACGGGATTTGAGCCTATTTGTACTCAGTTTCAAAACTGGGATTTCTGTTTAAGCCTGTATAAAAAGCTTTGTATTGCCTTAAATTGTCTTTTCCATGGAACTGATACCAATCAGCTGGGCTCCAGTTTCCTCTCCCTAAAGACTTATATCCTTAGGCCATCACAGTTTGCAACAACATAAATAGCTAATTAACTTCTTACTTAAAAGTAAGAAAGCAATAAGCAGGCATCCTCAATTTCTTCTGGAAACAATTGAGCTCTCCACCACAGCTCTGGCTTCAGACAACCTAAGATGAAACCTACAACATTTGCTGCAACGATATATTCCACCATTATTGCACTATATTTGCTGCTCCAGTTATAAGGAAGGAGGCACACAAAGAGATAATCTGTCCTATAACCACCCACCTTGCTAAACAAGTTCATACAACCTGCTGAAACAACCACTAACTCTGAGGAAATGGCAAGACATGGAACTTAATAGGCCAAGCCTTTAAGAAGGCTCTTGACTGACTGTTCAGTCCTCACCAGGACTGAGGAGAGCCTGCCTGAGACAAGCTCCCATATGACTGACCTCAGTCTCACAGCAAGGGCAGTTGCTAGCTTTTAAGAAATACAGAGGTGCTCCTCATCTCTTGTAAAGAGCAAGAGCCCAGGTGAATCTGCCAAGGACATCTGAAAAGCACAGTATGTTCGGAGAGTAGCAGTCACACTGCAGGAACCGAAACCATGTAAGCCATCCCAAACACTCCCCTTCAGAGTCCAGAGCCCTGTCCTGGAGGATGGGAGCAGAGACGATGCCCCTGAGGGGACATCCCAAAACACCACCTCTCCTGTCCACCTTCCTCAGTCATGCTGTCAGTGCTCTTTCCCAGACAGACTGGAAATCTTGCTTTACTACATATACAAAATGAGGTAACACCTTTTTTGGCCCCAAAGCAACTCTCACAGGCTTTGCACATGGGTTGTTTTCACATCTCACTGTGTGGTAGAGAACTCTGGCAGGTTTCCACCTCACCAGGCAGCTCAGCCACCTGGCCTCAGATATTCTCCATGCTTTTTTGTGCTCTCTCCCTTTCCAGGATTTTCCCTTAGGGATGCTCTTAGCAGCGCAGTCTTCCTGGACACCGGCCCCATTTTTCTTCTCTTCCCACCCTTCCTAGCTCCACTCCCAGGAGTTTCTGTGCAATATTCTCTGGATCCCTAGGAGGACCAACACGGGACTAGTTGATGGTGCAAAGACAGGCAGGGAGCTGCCTGTAAGGGAGATGAAGCTGTCAAGATGGGACAAGCTTGGCTTCCATGGACCTTCTCTCTGCTGGCAGAAGGGTGTCCAGCAGCATGACACCGAGACAGGGATATGTGGCACATAACCCAAATGAAGGCTGTGGTTGGCTCAGCTCCTTAGTCCATTTCAGGAACCCTGCTGCGTCCTCAGCTCTCACAAACCAAGAAGTCAGCAGATCTGTCAAGCATGATAAAACCTAGCCACAGACCCTTAGACCTCTGCTTGTTATCAATTATGAGGCTTGCTGGCAGCACTTACAGGCTTGCTGTGAACAGGAAGGCCACAGCCATTTCTAGCAATCTGGTTTCTTACAGGATCCCTCACGTTTTAATGTCTCACACACTTTCATGCATTTACTCTTGCAGAATGTCAATGAGACGGGAACCAAAGGAAGAATTAAGGTAGGAGCTGTGGTTCCCATCCACAGTGTCCCACTGGCACCACAGAACTCCTGGCCACAGAACTCCGGTCTGGAGAGAAGACCATTCCTTAGGAAAGGGCTGCTATAGATGGCAGCTAGGGATGGAAAAGGTTCAGTGCCTGAACACTAGCAGGGTCTGGGGCCTTCAACCAGATTGTCCAGAGAGATTTCAGTGGCTGAAGCTACCACCCCATAAATCAGAAACATGAGTAGCTCCACACAGCTGGACCAGGAACGAACCCCTCTCAGCCAGGTCAGGCTGGCTCCTGGGCAGAAACCTGGTATAGCCAGGATCACCTGAGTTAGAGCTAAACTTACTGAACAGGCATGTCTTTACACTTACCAGCTAAGAACTAGGCAGCCTGCTTCTTGTGTGGAGTACTCAGAGCTGGGCCCAAGGCTTGGAGGACATGCTACGGTTTTGAACGCCTTGAAAAAGTGTTTTTTCTACTTCAGTGCTCTTCAAACATTAGTAACGTGGGCAAGGAGGAGTCAAACTTTGCCTTGTATTTGGCTTGATTTACAAGAGCTCATAAGACAAGGCTACACACAAAGATAGAAAGGGTTTTTTCCTTGTTATTTTGTCTTAAGAATAGATACGCAATCTGGCGTGCTGGCTCTAAAGGGAAGTCTGTAGTAGATGACACCCTCCTTGCAAGCTGTTGTTGCATTTGGGTCAGGCAACAGGAGAGGAAAGAGAGAGAATAAAATCATCACACTTCTTTTTTTCCCCTTCCCATACTCTGGATTTTAGAGAACAAGCTTGAGATGAAGCTCCTGTTAAAGCACATTTAACAAGCAGCTCTGGTCTGCAGCTCATGCATAAGTGATTCTCTCAATCTGAGTCCTGATCACCTCTGGGGAACAGCCTGCCAGAAGCACCAAAGGTGACAGATGTGTAGTGTGTGTTTTGGATAAAAGCCTATGTTCTGCATAAGGTAGCTAAGAGATGATGCCTAAACTGAGCCTTGCCTTATTACCCAAAATGAAGACATTTATAGGCAGCTACTGCTTTGTGAAAGGGAAAGAACAATAACCTCTGCGGTGGAAAAGAAGAGAATATAAGACAAAGACTAAAGCAGCAACAGGAGAAAACCTACAGTCTGAGTGAGAAACAGGATTCAGTCTATGCAAATATCTGGCTCTCACCATCTTCTCTTATCTCAGCCAGCTCAATCCTGGGGCTAGGGACCAGGGGAGGGTTTGCTTTTGTCCTTTTGCATTTTGTTACTCAATATAACTGCTCGAGTTAAAAGGGGCGCCATGAATCTATATTGTCAAAAGAAAAATCATTAGCTTGAAGCCCTAAAGAAGATAAGTTTTCAGAAGACACTAGACAGCTCCCACATGACTGCTAGCATGCCACACTCACTTCCAACCCCTATCAGAAACTTACCCCCTGCTTTAACCCCATTTTCTGAAAAAGCTGAGCATGAACTCATGAAAGGGACCCTGTCTGTTAAGCTCAGTGGGATGGGAAAAAACCTCACATAAATGAAGTAAAGTTGTGTCAACTTCTCCATGCACACAGGGAGCCTGACATGCTCCCTAAGAGTAACTCATTTGACGCAAGGTGGATCTGCAGTCCCTTTTCTCCTAAGACCCAACAAAACAGGCTGCAAAGCTGAGTTTATTGCTCTATCTGGTATCTTCTCATTTGGCTCTAATCCCCTCCAATATATATGCAATATTTCAAATGCTCTTGCAGAGATGGGGTTCTTCTGAAGACCTGACATTTTTATAGCCCTGGCAAACCATCCATTTCTATTTAATTTAGTTCTTGACAGGAATAAATATATGCACTGAGATTTACATATGGGTAGACAGGCCAATATTTTCAGGCTTGCATGCTGAGGGCTGCATCTGTACTGCAATCACTGCTATAGCTATAGGTGGTGTCAAGCTCCTTGTGTTGACTATCATCAGCTGCTAGCAACATAGCCATGGCAGGGCAGGGCTCCCCACAGGCTAAACCTATCTGCAAGTCTGGGGGAAAATTAATTGATACTATTGCTCTCCAAGTTACTGCAACTCTTTAAAACCGTTTAAAACTCTCAGGTCTCCTTCTAAAAGCTGTAGTCACAGCACAAAAGTCTCCAGAATCAAAGGCCTAAAATACAGGTTTTCTCCTTTCTGCACCACAGCCACCCCGCAAGACGCTACATGGACACAGGTTCTGCTTCCTCTTCACATTTATCGTAGTCTTGTTACCTCTGCTTGAGAGCTTTGGCTTTAGATTCTCCAGGGTGCTCACTGGAGTATACAAAGGTCCTGACAGCCGTGGATGGAGGACCTCCTTGATGTCAGGACACAGCTGCTGCCTGTACCACCGTGGCTGCCTCTGTTACCCCTGTGGCAGGGGGAGTGAGGGCTGAAGCACACAGCAGTTGATCTCCCCCCCACTGAGGGACTGGAGCATCTCTCCTAGGGAGAAAGGCTAAGTGACTCAGCACCATTCAGCTTGGAGAAGAAAAGGGTCTTATCCATGTATATAAATACCTAGACTGAAGCTGCAAAGAGGATCACCCAGTAAGAGTACCTGAGGTGATGAGCACAAACCAAAACAGAGAAGATTCGTTGTGAACATCAAGAAATACTTTTTTACAAGGGTGAGCAGGAAGGTTGTGTAGTTTACATCCTTGGAGACAGTCAAAATACACCTGAACAAGTTCCTGCATAACTAGGAGGCCTCACTTGAGCAGGGGGATTGACCAGATGACCTCTGGGGGTCCCTTCCAGCCTCAGCCACTCTATGATTCTGCAAAAACTGAACAAGCAGGATGACAAAATGTGAAATGATCAGTGTGAGATTCCCCTCTCCAATGGAATAAACATTCTTCAAAGAGCACAACAAACCAAAAATGGACCAAATCTGTTGCCATGTGCTGGGAGTACCATGACAAAACAACTACAGGCAGAAGCTGGTGTTCTGTCTGGGACTTGTGCAAGGGCTGGTAAGACTCAAGCTGATGGTAGCAATAACGTCTCTGCTGCAATCTCGGTTGCACCGGCCTGCATGTTTTAATTAACACACTGATACCTACCTCCTTCCATCCTGAAAATGCTTGCTATCCCACTGGATTAACACATGGAATGATTTCCTCTCTGCTCCCCTGATTCAATGACATGTCCACAGAGGAAAGAGGATTGGTGACCCTTGTTCTGAGACGGATTAAACCACTGGCTGGACTTCCACAAGCAGATTAAGGGAAATGACTGCCTATCCCTCTGTTCTGAAAGGAAAATACACCCCGATCATTATGAAGGCTGAAAATTGTTGAGAGAAAAGTCAAACCTTGCACTCCTGGGATCTTGAACTAGAACAGCCAATTCAAAGTGGTAAAAGGATGTTAAATATTTAAGCGACTGAAAGAACACAAAAGCCAACTTATTAAAAATCCACATGCTAGCCAGTGGCTCGTCGACCATGGTCTGTGGGGCACCAGTGGCCTGCAGTGTCCCTGCATGGTTGCCAGACCAGCTGCTGTTGCAATAACAAAGTATATGTCACTTTTTAAACAGGGAGCTGCCCCGCTGTTTCTACTCCTGTCCAAGATTCACAGGCTTTCCCAAGACTATTTTTGACCAGCTGGGCTAAAAGAGAGCCTTAGCCTGTCTCTCTGCACCAGGCTGTCCTGAGGCTCCTTTTGATGGCAGACTTGAAATGTGTAGAGGGAGCCACAAAAATGCCAAGCAGAGGACTACAAACCATCTCAGGAGCACTGCAACTCGTCAGTCAAAGGGTCTGCAAAGAAAGCAAGCAGTGTAAGCATCACATTGGGCAGGGTGCTCTAACCAACCATCTGGGCCCTCTGCTCTGGGATTTTCAGCTTATACTCTACCCATGATTTTCACTAATGTTTCCCTTTTGGATAATTAGCCTTGGCATTGTATTTACCTCAAGGAAGAAATGGGGTCAAGAACCAAGAGTCTGGAAGAGGAGAGGAAGATGATGGGGAAACTAAAAATGTCAGAGGATCAACTCAAGGAAATCCCCGGCTGCCACCCTAGTGGATGATTTTCAAAGCAAAAGAACAGGAATTCCCAAACCCCCTTCATTTTCAGCTGGCTCTGAAGAGCTCTCTTACAGGGTTACCTTGAATAGATGCATCTCTGATAGAAAAAGCTACCTGAAATCTTGTAAAAACAAGGTCTCTTATGTTTCTTTAACTTCAGGGCCAGAAAATCCACGTAGCAGTCTTCATCTATTCAGAGTCTGCAAGTGCCTTCTAGCCCTTCGTTAAGCAACATGACTAACGCTTGTCACGTGTGCTTTATTAACACTCCCTTCCTCCCTGCAGGCTCTGGGTGCAGAGTTTTGCCTTTAGGGGCTTCAGTGGTTTTCTGTTTTCAGGGTACTTGCTGCTGTGTGGTCCTGTTGGCCACAGGAGGGTGCCCCACATTTAGAGAGGGAGAGGGCATGGTCTGGGGAGGTCCCTTGCTCCAAAGGGAAATGACACCACTGCCTGGCATGGGCTGCACCTGGCAGAGCAAACCACACAGCACCATGGCAGGTACAGCTCGAGCCAGCATTGGATTTAACCACAAACATCACTATAACAGGTTATTGATCCTGAGCATGGGATTAGAGTGGGGTATGCCTCTTGCTGGAGGAGAGGACACCTATCCCTAACAAACCTAACAACGTTTCAAATGCTGCGCAAAACACCTTACATGCCAAAGCACAACTGGCAGTGGACTAATCTCACCTGGCACACCAAAACAGGCCAACTCAACACTAACCAATTCTTGAAACTCGTTCATGATACAAGTAGTTTTAAATCAGGCATCTGAATGAAGTTAGGGCTGTTACAAAGGGAGTCTACCCATGGGAAACATGTAAAGAATTTTGTTTCTTTCCTCTTGGTGTGGGCAAACAACGTTGTGAAAATCCCAGCTACTTCGCTTTGGTGACCTGAGGCAGTAGGTGACCTTATCTCTCAACCAATCTTTGCAGTGGCTCTGTCTCCCTCCCCCTCCATGCTGGGGATGGCAGAGCAGTGCCGCTGGCATGCACAGTGAGTCAGCAGCCCCGCAACTCCCTGATCATGGAAATGTTCCCGTTCCCATGGCTCGCTCAGAGCTCTGCAACTAAGATGGGACGCCCCAGTCTGTGACCAAAAAAATGTCTTAAGAGAAGGCAGGTCCTCTAAGGCAGCTAACACACCCACCAAAAAATGCTCTGTCTGGGCCAGGGTATATGCAGAGAACTGGTCCCAAACACAAGCAGCCTGCCGGAGCCTTGCTGTGGGCTCCACTTTCCAGAGAGAACGGAAGAGAAACCATCCTCCTGTTCATAGGTCCTGTAGGGCATTCCAGCTGATGGTGGGATAGGATGGTCATGCAGTATTTCTGAGAAGTCAAAACTGTCAGTGAATGAATGGTGTGTTTTGAGTTTCTCAGCCAATGCTCCTGTGAGTAAAATGTTATTATAGCTAGGAAAAAAATACTCTCTGAACTTTTGTTGCTAGCGTCTGAACTGAACCCCACTCCTGAGATTTCAAAGGAGTTTCTTTAGCTTTTTAACTTTGCACTGCTCTTTGCAATTCCATGCCTGGACAGTGAAAAGGCAAAGTAGACTAATACTGTTTTCAGAGTGTGCAGATTGTGTTCAGCATCATCCTGGCAATGCCAGGCCTCTTGAAGTTCTAGCCTCAGCTTCTGTGAAGAGACCTGAACTCATTTAAACTCTCCAATTCTGCCTATGCTTTTAATCAAATCCTTTGAGATCACCTTTGGGGCTTTCTTTGTTCTGCAGCCAAGAGCACGTCCCACACCTTTATGCTGCTCTGACTTCAGCCATAGTCAGTGGTTCCTTTCAGACTGGGCAGCACTAGTAAGGACCAAGCCCAAGGCTTCTGCATTTGCTTTGTATGGTACCAGCTTGTCCTGCAATAATGAGGCCTCCACTGCATTTCCATCACAGCTCAGTCCCTGTGCATCACTGGTCCTCTAATGAGGATATTTCTGAGATAAGGGGTGCTGAACTCTGAGCCATCAATGACAAAGGTGGTATGGCTTTCTGCCTATCTCTCACGATGTCCCCTGTAAGGTCTGGATGTCCCTAAAAAGAGTTAACCCCTCCCACTGAGCTTCTATGGTTTCACCCCCTATCTGGGCTGGCACTCAGTGTCCTTTACTGGCCAATCACCCTCTCACCAACAGAGATATCACCAGGAAAGCACATTCCTTTGTATCTTGCATAGGAAGTGTTGACAGCCTTGTAACATTGATTTAAGGAAATATTCACCACAGAATTACACTTACTACTTCCAAGTAGTTTGTACTCATTCCTACTGACTTTGACCACAAAAGAAATTGTAGTGGTTTAATTAAAATGGGGTTAAAATCTGGTGCAAACCCCAGTAGAGACATGAAGTAGATCCTTAGCTTACATATATTTTTAAAGAAACAACATGATTTGCTTCTTGTGTTCAAGCTACAAGGTTAATCTAATAGTAGCATTCAGATTTGCAAAAAGCAATAACCTGTTTAAGGGCTATCTGTGCTAGATCTGACTGTTGATCACCCTTTTAAATCTAAACAACAGCATATTATGACAGGCTGAGAGAGCTGGGGTTGTTCAATCAGGAGAAGAGAAGGCTCAGGGGAAACCTTATTGCTGCCTTGCAGTACTTAGATGAGGCTTTGAAAAAAGACAGAGAGTGACTTTTTACACAGGCAGATAGCAATAGCACAAGGGGGAATGGTTTTAAACTAAAAGAGGAGAGATTTAGATTAGATGTTAGGAAGAAATTATATTGTGGTGGTGGCGACACACTGGAACAGGCTGCCCAGAGAAGTGGTGCATGTCCTATCCCTGGAAGCGTTTGAGGCCACATCGGATGGGGATTTAAGCATCAGGGATGATACTTAAGGACTCTTCCAACTCAAATCATTCTACAATTCTATGATCACTATAACTGGAAATGGCTATGTAAAACATAAAAATATTAAAATATTCCCATTGGTCTTTAAAGATCACAATTATATTTTTGTAATTCATTTTGGTCTCAGAATTCAACTCTACATATCCATCCGCTGCTGTAAATTCACTCCTGAAATCAAATCTGTCAGTGGCATGGAGTTTAATTTGATCTTATGACTCTCTCCAGTACTTGCTACTAAGCTAACCCATTACATTCTGAACAACATATTAAACTGTGACATAACAGCAGGGTCACACAGACATGAGTAAGAAGCAATATGAGAGCCCATAAGCACCCTGATCCTTCACTGCTGCTCGTGCTCTGAGTTACTCATATTCTGCAAGGGCAGAAAGATGATATGGATTTCTGCTTAGAAGACTGAACCACAGTGCAATAATCAGAAGCCAAAGGTTAGTTTTAGTCCATCACAGAGGTGACTGCTAAGAAATCATCC
Source organism: Origma solitaria (assembly GCA_013397895.1). Lineage (NCBI taxonomy): Eukaryota > Metazoa > Chordata > Aves > Passeriformes > Acanthizidae > Origma > Origma solitaria. Next base: position 59,106 of record VZRL01004623.1, read on the forward strand.
AGAAAACTCTGACCCAGAGGGTTAGGGTGGAAAAGAGAGAGAGGTGCACTTGATTTTCAACTACAAGTACCCCAGCAGGTTGCATGTACAAGCCTTTGGCAGCTCATAAAAAGCAGTCATCTACACACACGCCTACTCATCCCTGTGGTGCAGACTTCCAGATAAGAGGTAGTGCTTCTCTACAGTACAAATGATAGGTGTGGAGATACACACAGCAATGCATGCTAACAGAGTGTACCAACACTGATACCCACATGCTTAAACATCATCCTCACCAGGAGTCACAGGATCTCCTGCCTGCCCACACTGTTTCCACCAGGAGAGGATGTGCTCCTGTGCCAGACTGCAGTGCCTTTGGCGGCAGCATCAACTAGTGATGGGTGAACGATAGCGACCGTCCTGGGGTGGGGAAGTGAATGTTAGGAAGAGCATCTTCTTTCCTCCTTCTTGCTGCCCAGGAGCTCAGGGTAAAGAAATAAGAGGGAGGAGAGGCAGAAGGACCATGGATCCATCAATCCGAGTGGTCACCACAGATCTGGCCTTGGACAGAGTAGCAGGAAACCTGCATATTCAGAAAACCATCTGTTTGGCCTAATATCTTAGGATCAGAATCAATAGCAGGAGAGAAAACTTAATGAGTCTGAGGTCTTTATGGTATAGACCCACCCATGCTGCAGTTACACTTAAATGGAAAGGCTGAAAGACAACAGCTTGGTACCACCTCACACATGCGGCTTTGCTGCTGCTCCACCCTTCAGACTGTGAAGAAGAGGGACAGGTATGAGCCAAAGAAAAGGAACTGTCTTCTGTGCTGGTTTTAGGATAGAGTTCATTTTCTTCACAGTAGCTAGGATGGGGCTGGTTTGGATTTATGTTGAAACCAGGCTTTGTCTGCTTCTTGTATCATGACATCTGCCAGAGGGCTGGGGGGCCACGAGAAGTTGTGAGCTGTCTTGGGCCAGCTGACCCCAATGGACCACAGGCATACCCCACAGCATACGACACCATGATCAGCATGGAAAGCTGAGGGAAGGAGGAAGGAAGAGGGTACATTCAGAATGACAGTGATTGTCTTCCCAAGTAACCACTACGTGTGATGGAGCCCTGCTTTCCTGGGGAGGGCCAAACACCTGCCGGCCCATGGAGCGTGGTGAATTAATTCTTTGTTCTGTTGTGTTTGCACCCACAGCTTTTGCTTTTCCTATTAAACTGTCCTCATCTCAACCCATTGGTTTTCTTACTTTTGCCCTTCTGATTCTCTCCCCAGTCTCACTGAGGGGAGAGAAAGAGAGCAGATGGGTGATGCTTAGTTGCTGTCTAGGATTTAAGCATGACAACTTCACAAGGGGAACACCATTCAACTTCCACAAACAAACAAAAAAGAAAGAAAAGAGGAAGCCTTGTCCTCAGTGTCTGCATCAGACAAGAGTCTGGGCAAAATCAGGCTATTAACTCCAAGAAAAGTCTCTCAGAGGGCTCTTTCCACCAGCTTTAATCTGGGATGCCTGCCCAGGAACAGACAGCACTCATGCAGGTTCTTCTCTTCTACAGTCATTTATCTCAGACTCCCCTGTGAACAATCTACCCTCTGTTACCCAAAGAGCAGAGATCTCAGAAATCACCACAGTGCACTTTCCAGGTGCAGAGTCAAACCTGGAGTCTCAAAGAGACTACCAGTATCCCATTTTGATTCCTGATTTCAGAGCAAGGATGCTCAGATCTGTATCTAAAGTAGCCCGAAATGTAGGGCTGTTGATCTCTGGGTTGCTCTTACTGGACCAGCATGTGACAATACTGGGTCACTGCAGAATGGAGGAACCTTGGCTTCTGTGGCACTGGACACGGCAACTGTTGGAGATCTGGGCCAGGCACTGAGGGACAGACCTGAGAACACTCTTTGGAGCATTTGGCACCCGGATGTCTGAGAAAAAGACCTCATAACAAGCTTCTTGTTAGCTTCTTCCTCATGGACATTTTTGGCTCTCATGAATGTAAAATACGCCTTTTCTACAAAGATGCTGATGACACAGCTGGCAAAATCCTTCCTTAAACACAGTCAGGGAAAACTAAGGAAAGACAAGACATTTCTGTGGGCTGCTTTGGTACTCTTTGCATCTCCCACTGCATAGGACCTGGAGTGAGCTGCTCCACTTCCCACTTCTCCAGGCTCCAGCCCATGAGACCTGCTGAGAAGGAGCAAGCCAGAAGCAGCTTCAGCAGACTCCCCAAACCAGCTCTCCTCCAGAGCTTCCCCTGGGACCTTCACCCTCTCCTTCATTGGGGAGCTGCTTTCCAGCTCTTGCCCCCGTCCCTGCCTGAGCTACGCTGCAGATGTGTGTATATCACATGCCTGGCTGCATGCACCCTGCCAGTGCAGTTGAGACCCTGACCCACTCCCCATCCCTGTCTCATCACCACAGACCTCTCCTCCACATCCCAGCTTCTCCATCACCAGGCCATGGCTCAACCTGTGCAGCTGTTGTTTACCACTGACACTACATACCACCAAGCCCTCTGGCTCCAGGCACATGCAGGCAGCTTGCTCTGCCTTCTGGGCACCAGAAAGCAGGACACTAAAGCACACATGGACACACGTGCTTTCTGCTGCCTTCTCCCACACGCCCTGCCAGATGACCACCTGCAGCAGTGAGGGGAGTCCTTGCAACTTAGGTTTGATGTTACTCATCCCTGACTTCCAAAGGTGATGTCCAGTCTGGGAGTGGGCAAGTCTAACAGGTCAGTACGGCATCCCAAGGTGCCTTCAGGAAAACAGGAATTTTATGAAACAGAGCTGTGTGGAATACTAGCTGTATTGCACATCATTGCACTAACTGCTGCCTGCTCACACCTAGGTAAACAAAGAAGCCAAGAGCATGAAGCCATTTCATTTTATTAATTAAAGTGACTGACATTTACACAGCACCAAAGCACCTTGCAAATCTTAATTATGCTTCGCAGCAGCCCTGCGAGGTGAAACGTGTTCCCATTTACAAACAGCAAAAAAGAGACATAGTGAACTAAGTGACTTGCCAGGGTGCTCAGTGGAAAAATTAGGACAGAATCCTAGACCTTGCTGCCTTCTGACCCCATTCCCTAGCTGCTGCTCCCCACTCTGTGTGCTACCCCACAGCTCTAACCTTGATCAGATACCACCACAGGGACCTCTAAGCTCAAGCAGCCACACGTGGGTGGGAGTAAGGCTGGCACAGAAAGCTGAATGTTCTGCTCTGCCTAAGAGATGCCTCAGGAATCTATAAAAATTTTATTATTTTTCATATATTGAAACAGGCGGAGAATCTACAGCCAAGGCTTCAGAACGCCTCCAAAGTTCATTTCACACCACCCAAGGCCACTGATTTTTATTGCTCTCACATTGGAGAAGACTAATACTGGGTGTCTGGGCACAGAGTTATTCCTGCTGAGAAAAATCCCCAGCAGCCAGAGGAGGAGAAGGGAGATCCTGTCCTCAACAGTCTGCCTGCCCTATCCCCAGCAGAGCTCTCACATGTGCTCCCCATGGTCACACCAGTGCGAGGGTGGCACCAGACCTGGCGGCTGCTGGCAGTGACCTTGCCCAGCCATCAGCATTGAGGAGCAGACAGCAAGAGGGCGGCTGAGGGGTAGAGGGGAAAGGGGGAAGGCCACCACTTGACACAGCATCAGGGGCAGAGTCTCCTTGGTTTGTGGGGAGGAGGAGGAGAGGGGAACAAGCAGCTTGACACTCCACAGCCATGGCAGGGATCTGCTCCCATCTCTCTTCGGGAGGAACCTTGCTCTGCAAGAGCACTGCTCTGGAAGCGAACGCCTGCCTGAGGGAAACAAGCCTGACAGATATTTTGCACAAATAATTGAATTATTTTTAGATGCTCAACACATCCACTTGCAAGACAGCTAGCCATACAGAGATGAACAGATCTCGCATCCCCTTGCTAATCCATTGAAACAGCTAATCTCCTTAACCCTTGTAGCTCACAAATAATGGCAGGCACATGACTTCCCGTGAAAACACTCTGCACCTTGTTACTTCTACCCCAGACATTGCACCCAAACGAAGGAAACCTGCACAGGGCTTCTTTTTTTTTTCCCTTTATTTTATCAGAAGAAAGGTGCATCCAGATAGGATGACAGTAGAAAGGGACAAGGACAATTCAAGTGGGGAAGTGCCCTATAGCAGAGAGACCTTTCCTCTCTTCCTTCATTCCCTCCTTTGCGGTTTTTTGCAGCTTGACATATGCACAGGCATGATTCATCCCTGCCAAAGCAAAACAGGGTCATCAGCCGCCATCCCAAAAGCATGATAGCTGGGTTGAGGGGAAGAGGTTATACAGCCTCAAGCCTAAAAGCCAAAGGCCTGGTTTGGTTGAGCATGGAAAAGAAACCCCTGGAGTCACCTTTTATTTTTCTTTGACTTTTCATTACTTTTACTAGAACAATCTGAAGCATCTTATTTTGAAAGGCAGCTCAGCCTCAGTGCTCTGTAGATACCGTTGTGCTCAGTTCTGCCCTCACACCTCACAAGACCAAGGCTAGAGTCTGATCCCCAGAGGCTGTATCATAACCTTTTTCTCTACAATGCCTGCTGTAAACAGCAGGTCTGTAAAATCTTATCTTACAGGAAAGTAAGAAAAAATCTTACAGGAAGTAAACCTGTGAGATAAACAGCAGATGGAAAAAAGATCCCTAAATACATCCATATACACATTCACACAAGGCTCAGTGGAGCCAAGGGCTGTATCTCAAAATTTCTTGTCTCCACATAGCCAGGACATAACGATAATACCCTGATATTTCAGTGCTGCTCAGGAAATATCCCAACAAATATGAGTTTGCTTGTATTCCAACTATCTCTATCAGCAAATCTGCAAAATTCATGGAATTAGGACAAAAAGGATCACACAATATATTCAGATACTAGTACATCCAGGAGAGATGCAGGAATTGCCTAGTCATGGATGCTGGTACGGCTGTAGCAGTTCTGCATGCTACTAAATGCTTTGAAGAAACTCTCAACTGCTGCAAGACAGACAGAGGTGCTGTTCTAAAGTCAAGGTTACATAACACTTTGACATAACACATACCTGGATGAATTTCTAGCACAGTTAGGATGTTGAGGCAATGAGCTGGAGAGAGGGGTATTTCTACATCTCACAAAATTTGCCTAATGGAGCCAAAAAGGGTAATGATTTCTTTTAACAGCATGCCCCAACCTGAGCAGAGCCCTGCTCTGCTGCTGGGAGAGCCTGTGATGAATTTGGTCAGCCAGGTCTGCACTGTCCCGACAAAACTAGTAATGAATCCTGTGCTGAGTGTACCAGTGCAGAGAAGGCCTGGCCCTTCCCAAGATCTGGCCACAGTGCTGCAATCCTGCTCTATCAACAAACCCCAAAGTCTCAAATTATCAGAGTCTAAGCTCAGCCCAAGGTGCACTGAAAGGAATGCTGAAGTTAGCCCTAACTTCTGCAGACACAGCACAAGTCCCATCATTGGCAGTGGGTCTGCAGCAACAAATCTAATTTACAGATTACTTTTCCAAATTCAGCAATATTTTCAACATAATTACAGCAGTACAAGATTCAGTGTTCAGGTCTTAGCAGATCTTTAGGTATTTTAGTATCCATTTATATCTCCAGTTATCTGTGCTACTGTGCAAACTGCTACTTATGGAGAGCCTGTCTGCCAACAAGTGGGTTCACCTACTCTGGAAACAAACCTGCAGAAAACCCTCTGAGATGCTGTATCAACAAATTAAACTGTTATCTCTGGAATGATTACAGCTTTTTTTCCTGAAATGGAAATATATTAAAAGCACCGCTACAAGAAAGTGGTGGGTTTTTTTCCGAAAGCTTTTGTATGTTATTCAAAGAATCACCAAAGCGGAATAGTCAACTGAACAGCAGATTTTTCTATGAGTTTGCAAAAGAGCACAGCAAAGCTGTGTTTTGTCCTTCTCATCTCAGTTTTATAAAACTAAGAGGATTTTGGTTTGCTAGGAGTGCCACAGTAGTACCTTCCACCAGTAACAAAGTCAAAATTAATGTTAAATTAGCATTAATATTTAAAGTAAGTTATTCTATTCCATGCTTCAGTGTTTGTGAGGAGATCAGGATAATCTCTCTGAGGATTTCCAGTTGGTTTCCCTGCCAGGGCATCTGCTAGACAACAACTGATACTTGCCAGTATTTGATCTTGTTCAATACTACACCATCAGGAACATGGTTGAGATGCATGGTTTCTTCAAACAAGTCATTGCCTGGGACTTATGAGTGGGGAACATAGTTGGATTACTGGTAAAAATTAAAGATTTTGGAACAAGGAAATGCCTTTTTTCCTGCCTGCCCTTTCCAGCAGGCTGCTGGGGGTGTTACAACGCGAATCTTGCTTTGCCATCTGACTGCACACACTGGCTCCCCTCTCCTCTTTCTCCTGTTCTGCCCAAGCTAATGCGACAAAAGCAAAGCCTCCCCCTGCACTGCCCTGCTCCCTGTACAGGGCTGCTTCTTCCCACAGCTCCCACTGACCAGGGCACCACTCACACTTTCTGACCTTGCCCACAGCAAAAAAAAAATTGAAATTTAGAAGATGCAACTCAAGGGGAGACCAACTTGTGATGCTGTCTGCAGCTCACTGTTTCTCTGGACTTGATGCACAGCTAGGATCAATGGGGACCAATGAGCTGGACAGATGTTTCTAGCCAGAAACCTTGCCTCTTTTATAACCACATGTCTCCCTGTGAGACCCCAATGTTTCCCCACTGGAAGCATTGTCCCCTGCAATGTTAGTGCCAATGCAGCAAGGGGAAATAGTGCCAGTGCACACCAGCCATTGTAAAAAAATACTCTGGGGATTGTCTGGCAAAGAGACAAATAGTCCCAGGCAAAACTGATGACTGGCTGAAGCCATGCAAGCACCTGTTTACTATAACTGCTCAGCAGGATTTTTGAAATCAAACCCCCCCTGCATATTGGATCCCCTCAGAGGGTGTCCCAAAGACAACCTCACATCCTCTTCACCCCAGTCCTGTTAGCATCTTATACATACAGTGCACGCTTGGCCTCTTCCCAGGAAGGACCTCTGCCAGTGTTGACTGAAGAGCCCCTGCCAGGGACAGATGTATCCTACATTCCCAGGCACCAGAGCAGGGCACCACGTGACCCCTGTGAAAAACTCTAACATGCCAAGTCATCAGGGTTAAACACCACCAGGCCACCAAAGGGCTAAAGCCAGAGAGGCTATTGCAAAGTCAATATGAGATGAATCAGAGCTCAGCCTTAATATATTGGAGGCCAAAAGCCTCAGGGGGGCTTTTGCTGAAAATCTTAATAGGATCAGCTGACAGAATTCACTCCCATCCAAAGGTCAGTGCCTATGTATCAGCTAGCAAAGGGGCTGGATGCCCTCCCTGCACCAGGCTGTCCCCTCCAGCCCTGCAGAGCTTCACCTGTCCCTGACCTGGTCCTTCTGAGCTGGACCCAGGTAGCTGCTCCCAGGCTCCTGGTTTTCCCTGCTCCACAATGTAGCTGGAGACCTAGATCTTGCCTTCACACTGACCATCCCACCAGCTGGCCCTAGGATGGGGCACAAGTGAAATTTCCATCATCGCAACAGCTGTTAAACAAGATCCAACAGAAAAGCTGCACTCACACTTCTTTCTTTCCCATATTCAGCCTTATTTTACTTCATGGAAATAAGCCTGCAGGGATCATTTCACTAATGCTGCTCAGTACTACCAACTCCAATAATGTGTTTCCTCATTTGCATCACCAAGAGATGTAAATTTGCCCCAAAGAGCCTGTGATCCACCCACAAAATTCTCCCCTGAGCCAGACAGAAGAAGAGCAGAGGGAAGAAAATAACAGTCGGGACAATCTAGAGTAACAGGGAAAAACCCAGGAGGAGAAGAATCATGAAGAAAGGGAGCAGGAGTAATCTGCAATGCTACCATATGGATTCTTCAAGTAAAACTGAAAAATACTGTATTTCAAAAATCCCCCCTGAACTGGGCACACCTCTAGCCACTGAATTTTGCCCTCAGACCCTGGCTGCATTCACAATGAAACATGAACAAAAGCATAAAGAAGTGGCCTGTGGAGCTGGGATGCTGGAGTGTCACAGCTCATCACGGGGTGGAGAAAAAAACACCCCCAAGCTCTGACAGCTCAGCTCTGCATGTCACATCAGTGTCCATTGAGGAAAGCAGGCACAGGAGATGTCTCAGAACAAAAAACACTCTACACGACAAAAGCCATGTCCGTGGGAAGAGGAAGGAGCTCAAGGGGCCAGTGGAGATATGGCAGAATGAAGAGAAATGAAAGGTTCAATTTCAAGCTACCTAGAAAATTAAAGTTAAAAATACCATGTCTAGATGTATAGCTTCCTACCAAGGACTAAAATTCCTTTTCCATCACATTTTCCATAGTGTTGATAGCTGAAGTATAGTGCATGATATTTCTGCTGTGGTTACCACCCTTCTAGGAGGTGAGGAAGCACTTAGGTTTGGAGCAGCAGGCTCAGGTCAATGTATACATGTGAATGGTGACCCAATCCTGACTTCCTGAGGGAGAAGAGGGAACCCCATGGGCTCAAGTTCACTCCTGGCTAGGAGGCACTAAGGTGAGTGGGATCAGCATTCCTTTTTTGCACAAAACAGTTGAAAGTGGATCCACCCAAAACACAGCAATACATGGCTCGTGCAGGACCTGTTGAGGGAACGAATGGGAGAAAAGCTGGGATCATTCCCACCATCTTCAATTTGGGGAAAAAGTAGTTACAGATCCATTACAGTATCTCTCCTCCTACCTGCAGCTCCTGGTCTGACTGGTGCCATCATGACCTTATGACATGACCCATACAACACTGTCTCCTCTGAGCTTCAGGCACTGACCACGTAAGAGCCTACCATGAGAACTGAGACATGAGTGTTTTCTGGACAATTTTCCAGGACCTGGATAATTCAGGGGGTTGCGAGCAGATCTGGGGGACTTTAATCTTGAAGAGGCTGGTTCCTACACAGCCTCCCTAGGAAGGGAGATTAACAGCTGATGGCCAACCTGGGGTTCATCTCACATACGATAAACAACTGTGACATCCCAGAAAAAAGAGCAAGCTTCAGACATGCTAAGTGTATCAAAGATACGCAGTTTAAAATAACTAATGCCAGAAATTATGTGTAAAGCAAACATTTCACCAAGATGCAAGAGTTACCTTTTAGAAGATAATCTGGAAGCAATCTTGTATATACAGCCACAGTGAAGTTCTGTGCACTTTCCTATGTCTCAGAGGGGTGGGAACTATTCTGAGTTCTCTGCCTGATGTTTGCTGCTGAGGTAGTCTCCTAGAAGCACCTCCTGAGATCTTCAAAAAGGCAGAAAATGAAGGCATCCCAGGCAATCCCTCTACCTCTTTATCTGCAGTTGTCACCAACAGCTGTGACGGCTTTTCCAAGAGCAAAAGCCAGCTGGAATTCCTTACCTCCCCGAGAGTGGTAGAGAGACCCTGTCCTTACCCTGCCTCCCACAACAGAATAGCAGATGTCTGCCACATCAAGCAGGTGACCTGTTTGATCCACCTCAACATCCTTGCAGTGCCCAACTCCAGCTGGTTTGGGCATGGTGCCTGCGGCACACCAACCTGTATAAGGTCTCTAAACAGTCTTTGCTTTCTCCTGGCCCTGGCAGGCATTCAGTTACCGTCTGAAAGCTTGAGGACTCCTTTCATCCTAATTTGTACAACTGGTGATGCTATTCTTATTCAGAGAAATGTCTAATTCATAGAAACATGGTTCACAAATGGGAGCAAAAAGCCTTGTGCACTGGAGGAAAAGCTCTTACCAAATACGAGGTTGCAGCAGAGCTTGCACTGTCTCTTCCAACTGCAGCCCTATCTGTCACAGCTCTGCTACCCTGATGGCATTTTCTGATAGACCATAGCCACCTTCCCTCCTTCCCATCCTTTTTCACTAGTCCTTTTCCTTGGGCTACCTCCAGTCCCCAAGCAGATCCACAGACCAACCCAAGACATTTGGTTTGAGAAAGAAATACCTTCTCCCTAACTCTTCCCCCAAAGCCCCAGTGCTCTCTCCAGTCTCTTTCCAGTTGTCTCAGTGGTTCTTCAACTGACTGCTTACTGGTGCACAAATACTGAATTCAGATTTGGCAACAAAAGGCTCCTCCAAGAAATATCCAGTGCCACCACCTCACTCAGGTGGCCACAACAAAAAACAAGAGACTCTTGCTCCTTTCTTTTTAAGATTTTGGCAACTCTTGGCAGCTGAGAGGATTTTTGGAACAGATCAGTCATATCTGCTGCTCCAGGTACTCTGCCTGCATACAGCTTTTTGGGGATGGAGGATGCAGCTAAGGGATGGCATCCCTACCTGAGTTCTCAGAAGACCTACACAGCCAAGTCCAGGCTGTGCCTGTAGCTCAGCTAAATCAGAGGTGGGAATTCAGCTGCCATCTTTAAGCTCTGTCTTCTCCAAAACCCTGAAGGACATGGATGTGGACAAGCAAGAGTGAGACAGAGAGTGAAAGGAAAAATAGGAGGAGGCAATAATGAGGGATGAGATCCAGAAGAATTCAGGGATTTGCCTTGTGCTGTTCACTGAAGGGAGTATCACACTTATCCAGGCCTATGTTACACTGGGAGGCAAGACACAGAAAAAGAAGATAGGTGATGGTGGCCGGGCCTCACAGACACTCACCTCTACAGTGTACTGCTGGCATGGGAACAAACTCCTTTTATTCCACGAACTGTTGACTCAGGCATGAGCTTGTCTCATATGAATGGACAAGATCGCACAGCAAGGGAAGGCACTGGGAAGGGACAGACTCTGCCTGCCCTTGTGAGCGGGGCTCAGTGATGTAGCAGCATTACCCCTGCATGGGAAGTCACCAACAGCTCTGCAAACACACAGGGCTCCACAGTGTCTCCCATCCCCCCTGCCATTTGCAGCCTGGGAGAAGCATGTTGGGAATGTGCAAATCCCACCCCGAGGTCTCTTGGGTCTGGAAGGGGACCAGTGCCAACACAGTACATGTGACAGCAATGGAGGGCACATCCTGTCTGATAATCTCTCGCTTGTCCTCTGTCCAGAGAAGAGCATACCTCTCTCCTTGCTTCATCTTCAAACTAAGGCTTGGTAGGAATATGGTATCCCCTCAGACACACCAGGAGGCTTCTTAAATAGCCAAATGACCTTCCAAAAATAGGATCAAGATTCTGCCCCAGACCAATGGTATATTTCAAAATATTATCTAGGTATGAAAAAGGATATTTTTACAATGTTACAGACTTCACAGTTCTTCAATAAATTCAGAAATCTAGACAGGCACTAGGGAAGTCCTTTCTCTTACATCCAGAGGGGTCACAGTGACAACTAAGATGTAATAAGAAGTTGTGCTGGGTTTTGCAGGGGTAGAGTTAATTTTCTTCACAGGAGCTAGTATGGGACTTTGTTGCGGATTTGTGCTGAAAACAGTGTTGATAACACAGGAATGTTTTCATTACTTCTAAGTAGAGCTCACACAGCATAAAGGCCTTTTCTGCTTCTCACCCCACCCCACCAGTTAAGGCTGGATTGATGTTTATAAGGACAGATGGAACTCAGACAGCTTCATAACAGACCATGACTTGTAAGGTATGATAAACAACCACCTTCTCATAGGCAAGGTGTGAAAAGAAAAGCCCCTGGGCTCAAGGGTTTGTGCTCAGCAGCCAGTGCAACCTGGCAGAGGCAGGAAAACAGATATCCTGGAGAGCATTAGAAGTGGACAAGGAGGAATAAGAGTGGCACGAAGCTGAGAGGGAGTGATGAGAGGAGGAAGAGTAGCCACAGCAGGTATGCCTTCAGCCTCATCAAACAGGGGAAATTTTGCTGACCACAGTGCTAATTATAGAGACAGATGAGATCACTTTTAAATGCCTAGGAAAGGAGGAAAAATAAGGGTTGGAATGATCGATCTACCAGCATGAGCTGGCAGGACCTATACACGGTGGCAGAGATAGACATGGACTAGCTATCCTGGGACTAAATCCATCTCTCCATGCCACCTGGAACTTAAAAGGCCTCAGCTGGAGTGCAGGCCCAGTCCAGGGCGCTGTACCTCCAGAGAGATATGGACCAAGTCCATGGAAAAACAAGGAAAATAACTGGATGGTAAGTAGAGCTGGTTTACTTGAAGAAATGCTAAGGGAACTGGGATTACCATACAGAGAAGGAAAACACGAGAGAGGAAGTGCAACTTTCAGGCACACCATTCAAAGATAAAAAAGACTTCTCCAGGAAGAAATAAGGAAAGAAAGGATCTGGGGAAAACGTATTTTCCACATTCCTGATGGAGAGAATAAACAATATGAGGCTGGATTTGGAGTAAGGACAACTTAGCACAAAAATGAGAAACCTCTTTCTATAAGGTGTTAGGAGAGTGAATTTTTAGAGGATATTGTACAGGGTATTGTATCTGCACCAAAGATTTTCAATAACAGACTGTCAGAAAATGCAAAGGTGCAAGTGGCTCTGCCCCAGGCTGAGATGATGTTGCACCTTTTTTTAATGGCTGTTTTATGCCTATGCTTCTCAGCTGAGCAACCAACAGTCATTGTGCTTAACTGGGACAGCAAAAGAGGGATACTCCTTTCTTCAGAGGGATCATCCCTTGAATTTTGTAAACTGTTGGCCATCCTTGTAACACTTCACAAAATGGGCTGCTTCTCCAGAGGGATTTCACCAAGAGCTGTCTCCTTGTCTGTCCACTCCCTCCACAAGACACGGCACTGCATTGACTGCCATTTCTGGGAAGCAGGCTGGCAGCAGGGAAGCAAGAAATCTCTTCCAAGTTAAAGCAGGCATTAATGGCGACTGTTCATGGCAAACTACAAGAGCAGAGTAGTGACATTTTCCTCCATAAATACCAGAGCCAACAAAAGATGAGCAACAAGGCTAATTTGAGAGCTGGCTAGCTGGGAGATGAAAAAGCCTTTTGCTTACCCAGTTTGACCTCAGAACGCCAGAGCACTACACTGCGTGCAGCACTAGAGTTGCTATCAATCACCTGCCCTGCCGAGACATTTGGCCCCACTGTTCGGGCAAGACAGACTATGAATTAAGGATGTGAGAATTGGTTTTACAGAGTTAAGATCCATGTCCATTTTTGTAGCATCACCAGTTTTAGAAACATCATTAAGAATCTGATGTATTTTAAACTTCTCCCCTATTTCTTTCCATGTTCTCTTGCCAACAAACTGCCAGATCCTGGCTAGAAATTCAGTCAGTGTGCTGAAATCTAATTTGAAAAGATAGTCTTGCTTCTAGCTGAATTGCTATAACAAGTATCCAAATTTCACAAGAAAGACAGGAACATCCCTTCTAGGTTTGGAGCCTGCGTACAGGCATTTATCTGTAGGGGATAAAAATGAGAGCAGCATAGGGAGAGGACACAGACCTCTGTGTATCTTTCCTGTCCAAGGATTAAGATGCCAGACTGCAAGGGTGCTTCCTAATGGGTGCAAAGCCACATTCTGAAGAGTTCCTTAGGGTGGTAATTAAAGGACATTAAAGCCAGAAGGATGAGATACAAGCCATCTTTCATGCCATGACTTTATAAAAGCTGGGCTTTCTAGCTTAACAGTCCCTTTGCTAGAGTTACATTTTGCCTCTAATGCTCATTTGAATGACATCAGAGGAAGAAGTGACTGTCATTGCTAGAGGGGCCACAACCACTTCTGTCATCACACTGAGCTGTGATTCTTCTGCCTTTAAAAGAGAGCAGCAAAGAGATCACAGAAGCAGAAAGATGGAGATTCTCATCTAACCTGCTGGACATAATGGGGTGGGGTGGGGTGGGTAGGAAACGACATTCATTGAGAAATCCAAGGAAAGGGTCTCTTACAGGCAGGTCTCTATTATTTGTCTGACCTGGAATGCAGATGAGAGGTTTTGTGATTTACCAGCAACCAAGAACAGCACTCTAGCCTTACCAAACAGCAGAATGTTGCTAGCTATAGGGATCCCTGGAGTTCACTTGGTTGACACAGTTCTAATGGGGCATGGCAAAAATGAGAGATGAAACACTGCCATTTTTCCTAGTCTAGAGGAATCCAGGTGACATACGCCCCCTATCCTGCCCTTATCAAGCCTGAGAAAGCATCACTGGAACAAAATCAGAGGAGTATGTAATTATGTATGCATGTGCTAAGGTTAAGAAGTGCAAGTGTTACACTGTAGCCTCACATATAAACCGGACAAAGTGGGAAGATCTGCATAGAGAGGCCCACTACACTTAGTCTAATAGCTTTTTCTGAAAAAAGCTATTCCTAATACTACAATGTTTTGGTGGGTATTAAATACTAATTTACTACAGAATACAGTGTGCTCTCTCTGCAGCCTGCTGGGAAGGACTGTTGACACCTACGCTCAGAGCTCACATCCACGTGATGACCCCAAGGTTTGACTGCATTAATGCTTTCTGAAAACATATCCAGAGCCTTTGCTCCAGGCATGGTACAGGAGGAGAGGCAGGGTACAGACCCACACATAACGCAACATTCCCTCTCTCCCATCCCTCCAGCTGCCCAGCCTGGATCCTGCTGCACTCTCAGAGCAAGAGCCTGCACCCTTCCAGGACACACAACCACTGATGCTGCTGAATTTGTTCCAGCCAGAACAGTCCCCTCTCCATGCTGCAGGAAGTGCTGGTGCCCAAGGGCAGGAATCTCACTGGGGAAATTTGGAAGACCCCCTCAGCAGCACTGGCAGCCACCTCCTCCAGGCAACACAAATTTTACCAGTGCCAGTCCTTGACATTGCTTTTGAGAAACACAGAGGAAAACAAATTTAACAGGCAAAAAGTCAGTAATCCTAAAAACAAAGATATTTGGGTTTGGGGCTGTAGGTTTTAGGAAAAAAAAAAAATTGGCTAAAATGACACAGCCAGCTGCTCACCTCCTGGAAGCCAGGTGGCCGAGCATTCCATCAGTGCCAGTCAGGACACTTCAGGGTAGGGGTTTTTTTGTCAGATTTATATCACTCCCAGATTGCTGAAGATCTACAGAGACACACTGACCCAAGCCCTGGAGAAGCGGATGAACCGTCTTGCTCAGCTGCACCACGGCTGTAAGCCCAGCTCCATCTTGAAGCTGAGCTCTGTCTGCTGGTGGGGACTATGGAGCAGCACTGATCCCATGGGGACTAGGCTGGATCCCCATGAGGACTGGGCTGGATCCCCATGGGAGACTCAGTGCTCAGCTCGTCGATGCCAGCTCACCTCCCGCTTCAGATTTACTGCTACTTCTGGCAGTCAATAAAAGCTTGTAGTGCACTAGGCAGGAAACCTCCCCTCTTCAACCCTCCTACCCTTCCAGCTAGAGAAATCTGGGAAGATTTATTACAGCAATAAAAACAAAAGAGACGGAAAGCTCTGGGGGAGTCTCCAAGGCAGGCAGTGCTTCATTAAAGCCCAAGAAGGCTCTTGGGGGGGATGCTGATCTCTGGGAGAGACCACACCAAACAGCAGTAAGCAATTCATCCACTGGAAAGGGAAATGTCAGCCCACGCTCATGTGATACCCCAGCAGAAGGCTAGAAGAGATAATTCAAACAGAAGGGAATATTGGGCTCTGGGCTTTTCAAGCCCCTGAGTGGAAGAGAAACCAGATGGGAAGGGAGATGCTCAAGCAGAGGAGCCAAGAAGAAGCCACATGAGAGCACTCCCATCCTCCTACTCCCATCACTGCATCTCAGGCTCAGGCCACGGTGATAACCATTACTCTGATCCCAAAACTTCACACACTCCTATCAAGGCGTCACAGCACTGCCTGCTCTCCCAGTGCAGGGTGGCTCTAAGGGTCTGAACGGTTCCCACGTCACCATGTGGCTTGCACTGCTGCAGGCAGATTCTCTGGATGAAGGCTCCTCTACGGGAGCCTTTTGCTCACCTCTGCTCCTACAAACTCCAGTCCCTCCTTCCCAGCTCCCAGGGCTCCTTACTAAGGTCCTCAGGTACATGGAACATGAGATCAGGTCTTCCTAGCTTGTGGCAGGCACCATATAGGGCTTGCAACTCATTCCTTCACATAGTCCTTTCAGGTCCACATGCTCCCACACAGGGACCTACACATTGGCAGTCTGAAATTCCCTAGGCAACACTCCCCATACAGATCTCCATCACCCTCAGCACCCAGACTGGCTCCTCATGGCCTGGCTGGCACCCACCAACCATCTCCCTGGACAGATGCCGTGTGTGGTGCAATGTAACATTAAGAGCTGTGCTTTTGCACCTAAAGAGAAGAGAGAGAGAAACCCTCTAAGCCTGAGAAGGAAAGAAGGAAAAAGTATTCCTTCAGGAGGAAGAAGGGAAAGTAGTGTAGCAGAGAAGGGCCCTGGTGGCCCTTGAGGCTTTGGTCTTATTCTTCCCCACCACAGAGTTTCATGGTTTAACTTCACAAAACTGCCTTTCTTCCTTAGTTCACCGGCATAACAGGGTGCAAGATCTGTAAGGAATTCTAGAAGGTGCCATTGAAAAGCGAAGTTGCTGCTCTTACGGAGGCTGTAAGGCAGACTTGTTCCCTGCCTACCGCAGGGTCCCTGCCCTGTTGCCACTGGACCCAGCATGGGTAGCGCCACAGTGGGGCATCACACTGGGACTGGGATAATTTAAGAATCCTTTTACTGTTTCAGATTTTCACATGCACAGAAACAGATGTTTCCTGAGGTTAACCACTTTTAACTCAAGCCTGGATTTCCACACAGTAAGGTGACACACAAGTCTTGGTTTAAAGCTATTCTGCACCCCAAATCCTGTCTCAGATGCAGATATGCATTCACACCTGCATTTCCTGACAACACAGAAACACGTAACCAACTCCCATGCCCTAGAAGGACTCTAGATAAAGTGTATCTAAGGGTGTATGCAGGGGTTGTGCTCATGAGCCCCCATCCCATCTCAAAGATCTCAAGACACAACAGTAACTTTACTTCAGGACCATCGCATTTCAAGAGAACAGGAGGGAACAGGCAGTACCTTGGAAAGTCCAGCACAGAAACCCTTTCCAACACTGATTTATTTGGTACTCTTGACTAGACAAAATCAACAACCAAAAAGCAAAGAGTAAATAAAAGTGGAGGTGATTTTCAGTCCTCATTTTCAATAAGTAAGTGCTCAAAGTGTTCTGTGCTCTTAAATAGTTGGCTAGTTCTTTCCCCCATGCAAAGCTCTTCAGTTATCCTTTATAAGAAAGAGATGGATGATTTAGAGTCCAACATCCCAAAAGCAAATCTCCGCTCCTCACACAATAGGCAGTAATTCAGCACAGCTATGCTGCCACCAGTCATGCTTCTCATCTTCCCAGTGCACCTTCCTTGTCACTCTCTGGCAGGGGGAAATGGATGGTAGATGCTCCCTGCTATGTCAGGTTTGGGGGTGGGAAAGACAGGAAATGGCTGACCGTGCAAACACTGCCAGCAAGTCACAAGCGTCAGGCTCAGAGATGACTGGTAGTCTCCTTCGCAACTGCGTGGCTTTGCTAATTAGATGCTTTAAATACTAGAGTGTTAGAGGGAGACCCATTTAGCTCCCCAGAGTGTGGTCAATGTTAGAGGGACTCTGTAATTTTTTTGCTCTTGTTGCTGGTATTTGTTTGCTTTGGGTTTCCCCCTACAGTGGTTCCTATATGAAACAGGTTCAGTTTTCAAGTCAAAAGATTACAATTTTAAATTATTTACTATTAACTGTCACTTCTGCAAACCCAGCCTAGGATCTGAGAGTCAGACATGACCTTGTCTGCTCTCCCTGGTAATAAAGACCTTGTAATTACAGAGGAAAGCCTGGTGCTGCAAGACAAGCCAGAAGACATCCCAGTCTGTTTTTCCACAGCTATCCTGTTTGTGAAGGACCAAGAATAATTCACCCATGCTGCCTGCACAAATAGAAGCAATTCACACATAGAAGACCAGGCCAGGCCAGGTAAACTTTGAAGTTGAGAAGTCAGTAAAAGAATGGAACAGATACTATTTTTTTAAGTCTGGTATCCATCATGCCCCCTGTGTCCAGCACAGCACAGGAAGAACACCATAGCATGCAGTCAACATGTCAACAGTTCTGCCACAGCCATGGAGCCCATGTCCAATGGGAAAAGCCCACCACCACAGTGTGAATGTCAGCCACCAAGCCTCGAGGAGACAGTGTACCATTCCCCACCACTCTCCCAGCACCTCCTGGGGAAGGAGCAGATCTCAGGGGCCATCCCTTCTCCAGAAGGCTGGAGCAGGACATCTCTCTACCACAAGGGAATTCATACCACACCTTTCAGAGTTTTTCCCAAGGCTTCAAGTTGCCACCCTGACACCATTCAGCCCAATGCCAAGTGATAGTTTTCTCCAGTACCACTGAAAGATGCTAAGCTGTGAGCTAGTGTGCAGTCCAAAAAAATGTACTTGAAAAACCTATTAGATCTTCAGAAGGAAGAGATACTCAGTCCAGTGGGGGCCATGACACTGAAGATGCCCTGTCTGACATGAATTTAGTTCTACATTCCCCTGACTGCAGTCCATGCCACTGGATACATGTAAGGACTTGACCCTACATAGAACTCTGCTGAAGCCACTGTCCTGCCATACAGGCACCCAGTGCACAACAGAAGCCTTTAGCTTTATCCCTACCCATAGCTCTTCTGATTCAGTCCCAGTCTGCCTCAAAATCATTCTGACCCTTCTTACATGTCCCCTCTTAGGGCAGAGATGCTCAGTCCTAGGCTTCCCTGGAACAGAGCAGTGCAGGAAGCAGTGAGCAGGGACAAGAACCAGGGTAAGAGACTTTCCATTATATTGCAGCATTAGAAAAGGCTATGGCTGCTATATTACCCCCACCTTCCACAGGGGGAAACTGAGGCACAGAGCAGTAATGCAGCTATCCCACAACTGCACAGCAAGCCAGAGGCAGGTCCAGGAGAACACAGCTTCCTCCATCTTACATGTTACAAAGCAATGGCTGAAAAAGAGAATCAGCCAGACAGACCTAAAGTAGCCACAGGCATTTTAGCAACAGATTGAAACAGGGATTCCTGCCTGCAGCTGCCTCAGCTGCCCTGCAAGTGCTCCCAGCTCACCAAGCCTGGCAGTCAGACCACCACTGCAGTCTTAAACTGGGAACCTTGGTCCTGGGCTGAACTAGAGGCCCGTCCTACGCCCTTTTACCATTTTGCTGCAAGGACTACTAGTAACCTAGCAGAGATGCTTCCTCAACTACTCCCCTTAGAGCTGCATCATATAAGGCTATTAAACACGGCCAGAATAGGAAAAGAGGATCAGCTTCATCACCTTTGGGAAAAAAATCCCAACAGAAATTGTGTCTAACCTAATCCTAGTCTACTGACTACTCAGTTATGGCAAATGAAGCCATAATAAAGGTGTGATTTCTCTTTTGGCAGCAAGGGTGGATATTGCCCCAGTGGCTATTGGAAGTGCAGTACAACAGACCTGGGTAAGGTTGAAATCCAAAATCCAAGCTGTGCCTGTACTGGATGCTCCACAGCCAGCACTGCCATGGAGCTGCACTGCTGCCAGAGCTTGGGGGTGCTACTGGATGCTCTGGTATGATAGTACAGTCCTAGATGGCAGTTCCAAGTGGTCTTTGCTGGTTTCTTTGAGAACTCAAGACCTACCACAGCCTGTCTTCTACCCCCATCTTCTAGGTTTAGCATGAGGAAGGAGACAAGCTTCCAAAATCATGTAAAAAAAATATAATGTAGCAACTCGGGGAAGGCCTCATCTGCCTGGGGATGGTCTGGAAAATTAAGCTGAATTAATTAGGAATGGGAAGTTAAGGCAGGAGAAAGCTCCGTGTGGACGCTCATGCTCTGAAGTAACATGACCACAGTTCAGTTTACCTTAATCTTCCTGTAAAGGCAATTAAGCTAGAGTAAGGTCCTGGATATGAGCTCACCCACACAAGGAGTTAACAGACTTTAACTAATGTCTGCAGACAAAGTCTCAGTCAATAAAATTAGAACTGGTTCAGCCTCATTTTGAGAGACTTGAGTCTGACAGTGCTCAGGGTATAGCCACCAACCTAGACACCTGAACCATCACACTGTGGTTTCATTCCTTTTCAAAGTTTTCCACAGTTTCTGGTCATATCACCATCTCTACAGAGCCACCACATGCTTCCTGGAGAGCAGCATGGCCACAGTCTGTGCTCAACCACTCCCAAAAAACAGCTGGTACCAATACTGCTAGAGGGTGTTTAAATAGCTACTGACCACTGCAGTCATGCTCCACCCCACCAGTGCTGGTCAGCACAGAACATTTCTAAATGCCAGCCTATCACTATCATTCGAATGTTATTTTATTATTTTGTAGTGACAAGATAAGCACTTGTTTATTGATTGCCACAGTAAACCAAGAGAAAGATGTCTGTACTCAACCACTTGAAAAAAAAAATCCCTACTAAAAAGCATTATTTGGTTTTGCCATAGAAAGTGACGCTTGAGCCTGCAGCCTTACTCAGCAGCGTTCTGGCACACATACTATATCAACCAAATTAAGGGGCAATATCAAAAACACTGTGATGGCAGAATTTTTTTTTTGTCCCCTGGCATGACAGAGACGCTTTCCCAAAAGTAAATCTTACTCCTCACACACAGTGCAGACACCAACAACACAGCCACATCTCATTATTTAAATCCCATGAAGCCATAATCTATCAGTCAGTGCAATACTGCTCAGTACAGCACATCTCTATGTACTACAGACCAAACCTCCCAGAGTGCCTAATGAGAAAAGAGCTTAGTACACTACTCTTACACAACATACTAGAAATTAAATATAACAGCACATAATGAGAGAACCGCTGCAGGCTTATTTAGGCCACCGAAGTTTTGCAGCTAAAATAGCTCCTAAGTTAACTGTTTCACCCTCCAAAGCAAAGTGCTAATGGACAGTGAATGGCATAATACACAGCCATTGACTTGGAAGGGAATTTTTGCCTAAAAGGCTTTGAGCAGTGGCTTTCAGCCTGCCATTTTGATGGCAGACTGCGGACTGCTCCTGAGGGATTCACAAAAGGTTACTGTAAAAAACAAGATTGCTGTACTCTATTGGACAAAGTCAGATGTCTCTAGAGGGGTTCATATATCCCCCTAGAATATTTTGAAGGTAGCAAAAATTGAGAAGGGCTGACAACCCCTATATGAGGGACAAACTCCTTATTTTATTTTGCCTAGTTTATGCCAGTGTAACTCTCTTAATGTGAAGGGAGCATCTTCTGATGTACACCAGTGGCTCAGGAAAAATTAAGAGAGAATGAGGCACAGGTCAATTCAGCTCACATGGCAGAATCAGGATAATTAATCTGGTGAGAGTACAGTGGATTGCAAAAATCCAACAAGATGTTTCACATATGAAGCTCTGCATGTAGAAGACACAGAGTACATTTCATTATCAGATAAACAGTTTGTAATTGTGTCATTAAATATCATTTTATAATGACACACACTGGGGGCAGAATTAACGTTCTGCTTGGCATTATTGACTTCTAGGACTTAATCATGCAAATGGGGACACTGTCTTAACTAGATTTTTTTTTAATCACCTCGCTTGAGTTTAAATGGAGAATGCACAAGACAAAGGGCATTTCTCTCCATCCCAGGGAAGGCCTTCACACAAAACCACCTTTCATTGGATATGCCACATCCTTCCCCTGGACCACTGCACTTAGGAGGCCATCGGACAGAGGTGCACCCCTGCAGATTTCCTTAGCAAGCCTCCTGCCCCAGCTCCCACCTTCAGGCAGCCTATCCAGTGCAGGTTACTGGGGCACAGCATAGCCATGCTCAGCTCTATGCAGTTCACTGCAGAACAAAAGTCACACTAACAGCGGAGAGGCACGCTAAGGAGAAGCAAAGCAGGAGTGGCTGAGACAACACAGTGTTCATGAACCTCTATATCAGAAATAAGTGGTGTCCAAAGTCTCCATTTCACATGGAACAAAGTTATGTTCCCTGCCTGATGCCATAACTGCCATCAAATGTCCGTCCTGCTTACGTGTACGGAACATTAAAAACTATTTATCTGGGCCTGACAAGGTCCCTGTTTGCAATGGTCCTGTGTCAGGGTGCGGCATTCCGCGGTCTGAACGGATAACTAGCAATGGCACGAGACACCAGCATCAAGTCTAATTCAGGAATGAGCAGAAGGGAATGAGATGGCCTCCCCCTCTGCATTCTGGCTCCCAGTCACCAGGAACTTGGGACCATCAGCAGCCCAGTCTGTATCCACCAGTGTGCTGAACACATGGGTGGGTGCGAGAAACTGCCCTTTCTAATGCCTTAAAGCTCACTTGCTGGAGGTGACACTACCATTATGTACGATGTTCCTCAGCTTTTCCTTATATTTGCATTACTTGCCAATCCTCACTCCTTTTTCCAAGGACATTCAAAGCATATGAAGCAGAGGTGCACTTGGAGGTAAAACACACAGGGATTGAGAAATAGAGGGCTAGAGAAGGAGAGGAGATAAAAGACACATGTAGAAGCATACACAGAGAAAAAGAGGAAAAAGATTATGAAATTCCATCTGGCTTCTATCAAGAAAAATGGAGGCTTGGTCCTATTCCCAACTGCACAAGCCCCTATTGTTTAATGAAGAATCAGTATTCAAGCAATAATCACAGTCAGCCCCATTGTACAATATGCAGTTGTTCTGCAACCTCTCAGGGCATGTTTGATGAATTCACTCAATATTCCTAACATTAGGCTGGAGTGTGGGTGGCTCTGTCACTGGATGGCACAGCTTACATTAGGACAGTGCCAAAAAGTACTAATTTCAAGACTGATCCTTTAAAGCATTGGTCTGATAGTGCAACATGCTGTTATGCCATGCCAGATCATCCCCTCTGGGATTTGCAGGTTGCAATTAGCAGGTGAATGTGCCACCTTCCCTGGGGGCTGATGAAAGCACCTCAGTCCCTATTGATTGCCAATCAATAGCCACTTCCCATCTCTCCCTCTCAGTTTCTGCAGTAGCAAGTGTTAGTAATCAAATAAGAGTGGCAGGCTGGTAAGATCCTGTTATCAGTGCACCAGCAAAATGGGATTCTAGATCTAATCTCTTATGTCACATTTTCAACCCAAATCACTGAGATTTAACCCTTCCAATAACTGGAGTTTGTAGCCACAGCTGCTTGAAAGAAAATTTCCCAATCTTCGTCCTAGTCAAGAAAACCAGTGGAAAAGCCAAATTCCTGCTCTGACTGAAATCCAGGGAGAGCAGGAACAATAGCAGGAAAGAGCCCTAATAGTAGGAATTATTGCACCTTCTCATGGATTCCTATTGTGCTTCCAAGTCACCACAAGGAACAAAAATGCTATGCACCCAAAAGAGTCTGAACTGCCCTTTAATTCCATTTTTCACGAAGAAACACTACTGAAAACTAAGGTTCTCAAAGAGTATTTCACAGACTGCTCTTCTGGGCCTGTGAAATTTCCACACCCTTTCAGCTAGAAAAGTAAAGTCCTTTCACTCCATAGGGGACTTAAATATTTCAGTGCCTACTTCCACTCCAGTCCTGGTTAAAATCTTGTGTAAATAGCCCAATTTCATGGCTATTTACTGACATGTCCACATGGCACACAGCCATCTACGGATACCTAGACTGCCTGAGTAAGGAAGCTTTAAATAAGCTGTCATGACTGCATGGCTTGTGCTCTTCCAACCAATCAAGTCCAAGTGACATGGAAGTAACAACCAACTGCGCCAATGAAACAGCAAATACCAGCGAAGAGATGGTTAACACAACTCCCTCCACCCGCTCTAACTGCAGGAGTCTTTCTAATACATTTGAGATGCTTGAGCTCAGGCCCCCAGAGGGCTACTCTATTTAAAATTGAATGTTAACAGGAAAAAAAATAAAAAATTCAACCAGACATCAGGGTTCAAAGACAGCCAGCCTGGCTGTTGTGAACTTCACATGAAATACATATTATCTGAGATTCCAAGAAGACAGCGCTTCTTCCCTCCTTGTCTTTAGCCATTTTTTTGGACTATTATTTCTGGAAAGTTTCTCCTGCTTTTTTATCCCTTTCTGCCTAATCTGCTACAACACTGGTGTCTGGAAGAGAAACCTGCTCTGGGGTCACCACTGCTGGTCTCCAACCAGTTTCACACACGCCATAGACCAGGGGATTTTGTTTCTACCCCACAATTTCAGTGTGTGAACACTTGAAATTTAGACCTGAAGGTCAAAGCAACAGATCACCAGGAGAGGATGTTGCTGCATGTCCTCCTCTATTTCCAGCAGCCAACGATGATGTGTGCACCTGGGCAGATGGAAAATGAGTAATACATGGTGAGTACATAATACAGCTATCATGCAAAGGGCCATTCTCTAACACTGCCCAGGCATTCAGCAAGGAGCACACTTGCCAGGCCAGGATATAAGCTCTACTACTGCAGGGCTGTGCTCTCCCCAGGAGCTCTGCTATGTGTCTAGTAACCAGCACCTCAGCTGGCCAGCACGTAAGAGCACTCACCTACTTCAGATGAGAGAAAGTCACTAAATGGGCATTGGGTGGGAAATTCAAGCTCACCAGCTTTGCCTGGGCATTCCCCAGACCAGGGAAGGAGGCAGGCAGCCCATGGACATCTTCCCTTGACATCCCAATGAGGGCCAGAGCTGCTTCCATCTTTTACAGGGAATAAACCTCTGCTGCTGCCTGCAAAATCTCAAGTCAGTAGCAGTGACAACTCTGGCTAATATTTAAGACATGCTATGATGCTGACTGATGTCACAGAGCTTACCCTGGGCACCAATTGCCATTGAGACAGGAGCACCATGGAGGCACATACAGTGTGTGTGAGCATAATTTCTGGGAGTCAGTTACAGAAGGACTCTTGGAGATTTGTAGTTGAACATTAGCATTGCGTAGGTGTCCAGTACTGTGGTTTCTTCCCTGTGTTGCTAATATTGATCCTTCTTATACAGTGCACTGATTGCTGGTTAATTATATGTTGCTGATAAATCAATGCACTGTTTCAATCTTGATTTGCTTTAAACTGCATGAACCAAGCAGTTTCTCCCTGCCACACAGCTCCTTCTCTGCAGAGCCTTTCCCAGCCAGCCAGCCCCCAACCTGCATCAGGGCAGTGGCTGACCCCATCCCAGGTACAGGACATGCATTTCTCTCTGCCACCTCGCCAAGGCCCATTGGTTCCTTTCTGCTGTACACCAAGGCCCCTTTGGTCAGCAACCCACACTCCAGCATACTGACTTTTCCCTTGGACCATGGTGCACATGGGCTCACCAGGGCAGGCCTGCATGTTACCCCATCATCCCTGGCATGGATTAAGAGGCTGAACTGTTCAGGTCTTACACTGACTTCACAAGGCTGTGAATAGGAACTGGCTACCTGTTAAACCTCACAGCACTGACCACTACTTTTTCAGTCTGACTGACCAGACAGCCTGTTAATCCATTTTGTAGCACCTGTCAAGGCTGCATCTTCCCAATCTGGCTGTAATGATGCTATGGGAGAACACATCAAAAACCAAAAGACAAAATAAATGTCACTCACTGTTCTCTCCATGGCCACCATCTCAGGCTTCTCACCACAGAAAGCCATCAGGTAAGTCAGGCATGATCTGCTATGGTAAACTCATGCTGACTGTGCCCAGTCACCTGCAGCTAGAAAGAGCACAATCTAGCATATATTCACTCTCAGCTGGTTGTCCTTCACTGTAAGAAAGGTTCTCCTTGCAGGTTCTCAGTTTGGGCAAAGCTAAAAGCAATTTAAAGTTGTTAAAGGACCCAAACGATCTCTGGTGAAAGGACTGAGTGAATAAGGGTTTATAGCACAAGCTGAGATGGGCATGTAACCACGTCACACACCCTGTCATCAGCTAACAAACAGGCTGAGAGTGAGACCCTGCCACCTTTATGGAGTCTGGGAACAAGTCCTTACTGGGGACAGTAGAGGCAGCATGAGCAGAGGAAACAGTGGCATCACCTTCTGCACATAAAAACTGTGACATGCATGTGAGAGGAGGGAATAGTGTGCCCAGTTGCTGCAAAAAGTCAGAAACAGATGAACAGTTCCACAGCTGCTAAGGGGTTAGCAAGCGGTTGGTGCTTTAAATGGCAGGCCTCTGGTGAGACACCACATCCCTGCAGGAGCCTTGCAGCAATAGCTGACATTCAGATCCAAGCAAGCTCCTTGAAGAGGGATGTGGGAGCCAGGGTCAGCAGTGCCACAGCATGACATAAAACCCACCAACCTATCACTGTTCCCAAAGAGGATCAATGTGCCCCATATCTGGGTATGGCAACAGAAGCATCTCAGAAGCGACCCCGGACAGGCCACTCCAGGGAGTCTTTGTCCTGAGCGCCTGGTGCCCATGCAGGAAGGAAGCCTGTGATTTTTGCAGCAGATCTGTGTTCCTGATGAAGAAACTGTCTGGTTTCTAGTCCCTGCATCCCAGCCGTGTCAACCACTCTGCTCTCCAGAGCCTGTGTTTTCAAGCAAGCACCACACAAACTCTCCGATCACCCTCCCAGCACTGAAGGATGCTCAGCACCAGGCGTTCACACCTCACTCACTGCATGCTCACCAAGAGCAGCACATTCCTCCTCGTCAGACAGGCACACACTACTGCTGACTGTGCCAGCCCCCAAACCCGCCCAACTTAGGCATCTCCTAGTCCTGATTACCCCCTGTGCTATGGTACCTCACAGGACCACAAGCTGCCAAACACAGACTGCCCATGGGCACTCGCTTTTTCTCAGTAGATAAAATGATCCTGCTGCTCAATTTGTTGACTAATTTGGGATTCCATCCATACAAAAGGAGAAATAAAACCACAAAATATCTTTAATTGCTATGAGAAACTGCCCAGGGTAACCAAATAATATAACCTCAATATTCCTCAGGGCCTCTTAATGCCTACAGGAGGTTAGGATAACGTTGACCACACTACTGTCCCATCTCCTTGTTAAAGAAAAAGCATGCAACTGCTCCTAAGGCCAAGTGAAGCATGAGACAGCTGGTAAAATGGGTTTCCTCAGGAACAGAAAGCCAAGGTGTTACACCACAGCAAATGCGCATGAGCAGTGAAAATTACTCCAGAGCTGTGGTAAAAACACAAGTAAAATACAGCCAGCAAGAGCCTGCCCCAAGTGTTCGTCTAAGTCTCCTGCTCTGGACAAGGATATGGTACTCAAGAGCCACCAGGATTTACACAATGATTCAACATTTTGTTTCATGCCAAAACTCTTGCTTTGCTGCAGTGTTTGGAGTTGGGGAACATCATTACAGATACCTAGATGCCAAGAAGTAAGAAAGGAACATGGGGAAGAAGGCTGGTTTTCACTCCAAGCCATACTCAACAGCAGTGCTGCCTGGAAAAGAACAGATGCCCTTCCAGTGTGACCGGAAGCATTCCTGGCAATAGGCAGTGGAGGCAGGTAGCTTCCAAGGCACTAGTTTTTTTCTGGGGTGGGGAAGTAGAGAGAGCAGAAAGCAAGCATCAGACCTCATCCCAATCTCTAAAATTCCCAAGAAGCTTTAGAGAAGATGGCAAAGGTGGAGGCGAGCAGCCCTGACCGGAGTGGTCTGCAGGCTGGGAAGAGGAACACAGGTGCAGTGATGCTCACATGCTGCTAACAGGTTTATTCTGCTGGCAGGGATTCCCTTCGGAAGCATTTGGGTAAGTACTGTACACCGCCGAGTTCAATCTGTGCTAAGCAGATTAGTTCCTTACCGGTGAAAGGTTCTGGGCAGCAGCAGACAGTTGCTCACCATGTGATACGAGGGGGCTGTCATTATGTTTCATAGATATGATATAATTATATGCTCCCTGGAGGGTACTTCTAATTGAATTATAGGGTGTCTCACAAGTATTCTGGGCAGCAGTTCGAGGAAGCTCTCACCGCCCAAAACAAGATAGAGATACCCATTCATTCCATTAGATGTTCTCTCCAGGGAGCAGGCCATTACCTTATACAGCAATTCACTTTAAAAAATCATCTCCCCCCCATTCAAATTGGAAGAAAGGTACCCTTAGCAGAAGTTTGCTGATTCTATGTACTTGTTCCTCAGGCCTCTCCTCCACAACCTCCCAGCCCTGAGAAACACCTTTGCCTGCCACCAGCACAGCCCTACACCACAAGGGAGAAATCCCTTGCCAAAGGCAGGCACCATTCCCTGCCCAGGTAACTTCTGGGGCTCCATTCCCAGTGTGGGGACAGGAAATACAGATCCACATGAGGTATGACATGCCAGGCTACACATACAAGGAAGTCTCAGCCTCCTTCAAAAAGATCCCAAGAAGCAGTTTCCAAAGGCATTTGACCTTGTCCCAGATCAGGCCAATCAGGGGCTCCAGTCAATACAGCACATGCTGGGGAAGGTCCTCCCTCAGCCTGCTCATCCATTTGTCCTGCCTTCAAAATGCCCCAGAGCTGTGAATGGCCACTCTGGTCCCTCAGAAACAGATGGAGTGACCCCAGCTCAAATCAGATTCTTCCCCTGAGGCTGGCCATGCCTACATTGCCTGGGCACCCAAAGCCAGCAGCCTATTTTAATCCTTGGATTTTGCTCTCCATTTTGGTCTGGATTCATTCTGTTTTTCTCTCATGAACCAGATCTTTCCAGAGGAGCTGCAGCACCAGGTTTGCAAACCCAGCCGCCCTGCTGTCTCTGCACCATGGAGCCTCACCTCCTCCAGCTCCTGCATGGCCAGAAGCACTGCACAGGACCACACAGGGGACCTACTGCTCCCCACAGAGCTCAGGAAAGAAAAAACCCACCTGCCACTTACTGATGTTCTCCCAGCACCAAAGGCAGCAGATACTTTGCTCTTCACCCTCTCCTCTGGGCACAGTGCTCCAAGGAAACCACTCTGCACTTCTTTCCTGCTCTGCCACTGCTGTCTACAACTTACTGTCAAGCCAGGGGAGACATCATGTATGTTATGCCTGCTTTCTGCTGCCCCATACCATCTAAAGGATAGGTTAATCAGGCCAGGCCGCTGAGCTTTTTTTTTTTCCATTACGTTACCTCAAGGGAAAGCCAGCACCAGCTGCCCACTGCAAAGTCTAATGACCCACTGCAGCTGCCATCAGCTCTGACTCCCACAGACCATGTCTAGCACTGCTCTACTTGTCAGGCCACAAAAAGAGCAAGAAAGACAATCATGTCAAGAATTTGCTAATTATAGAAAATTAAGACTTTCCAACAGGACAGGCACCATGGCTGCCAGTGAGGTAGTGTGCTCAGCTCCTCACACTTTCCCAGTGCTACAGCCTCTCACACCAGCAGTAGCCAGGCTCCTCCACCCTGCCACGGCTTTCAGGGACTAGTCTGCA
The DNA here is from genome assembly GCA_013397895.1 of Origma solitaria. Classification (NCBI taxonomy): domain Eukaryota; kingdom Metazoa; phylum Chordata; class Aves; order Passeriformes; family Acanthizidae; genus Origma; species Origma solitaria. The sequence continues at coordinate 88,453 of VZRL01004623.1, forward strand.
GAACCCAGCTGATTAAACCCTAGGAGCCCAGCTACTAAGCAAGAAGTAATTGCTCACACATAGTCCGCTCACTGAGCTTCTGCATTATTCAAAGGTCTGCCCACCTCTGGTGGTGTCAGCACACAGGACATACCTGGGAAAAACTGCCAATCTGCATGTTCCCTTTCCCCAGCTCAACCACAGCATGAGAAAATACTGTAAGCTACCCAAGCCCACCACAACCCACCACAAAGGAAAGCATTTCTGATGTCTTAGAAAACAGAGCATTTGATGTGTTGCAAAGCCAATACACTGGTCCTGGCTCATCCTTCCTAAATAGCATTGTGGTCCAGCTGCTTTTACTGAGGAAAACAGAGATAGCAGTATTAAACTGAGAAAGGTAAAGGAGAGACCAACCCAGGAGGGAAGACAAGTAAAGCAGAGATAAGTGGAGCAAAATTTCTACATTAAATATTGATAGTTTTATCACACTTCTTTCTATAAAGGATAAAAGTGGAGCAGCACAACACTCAGGTAGGTATTCTTCTGAGGGTAGGACGTATTTGGCTTGCTTATCTCATGGAATGAAAAACAGAAGCACAAAAGGTAATTCCTAACCCATTTCACTTTAACAACATACTTTTACATACAGCACTAAAGAGGCATAGCAGCAGATAAACCATCAACGACACACTCAGCCAAACAGCTGCAGCACAGGCAGGAGCAACCACTCCTGGAAAATCTATAGAGAGGTGAATGGGAAGAGAGAACAAGTCTATTTCCTCCCCAGCACCTGAAAACACTAAAGGAGATTTCCCACCATCTAACAGAAGGAGAAGGAGATCAGTCATGGCTTTTGCTCACATGGGGTAAAGAATCAAGTCCTGGCCTGCTTTTAACACCCAGAAGGTCTCCACATGAGGATGTGGAAGGAGAATGGCAGGACAAGCAGAGGCTGTCAGGAATGTGCTGTCCAGAGGAGGGTTTCCAGACACTGCAGTCCAGCTCTGGGCCTGCACCATGCTCCACGTGAAGCCACTCAGGCTTTGAGGCACCTCAGCAGACATCTCCGCTGGCCTCCTAAGGACAGTTCCTGCAAACCCTGGCAGGAAGAACTGGTACTTTCTGATATTCAGAGTTCCACCTCGCTACCCTTCCAGCACAATCCACCCAAAGGGTCCAACCCACCAAGCAGCCAGTGCCTGCTCAACACCAGGACTGACTTCAGCTGAAATGCTCGCAGCAGTACATGCTGGCACCCAGCACCCAGGCAGAGACTTGAGGGGCCTCATCTGTCAACAGCCCATCTGCTAAGACAGCTGTAAATATGCACTAGTCCACATTCCTCCCAGCTTTAAATCTGCTGTTTTCACTGAAGCTAAATGGAGGATGAACTTGGTCCCTGGTGCTTCAATCAGCTAGCATAGCAAATTCTTTTATCACTTTTTTTCCTGATATGAGGTAAATAAAAATGAAATCACACTGCTAGCAACAGGTAAATCTGCTCTTATTTCAAACAGCTGCCACCTTGCACCAGGATGAGCAGCTTCTCTTGAACCACATCAAAAACGTGCTGAAGGACCTCTGCTTGGGGAGACTTTAGACTCTGTTGTTATCTCATTTACAGAAGGATAAGCCCATACTTAACTCAAACTTTACTGGCACTCTGATTTGTTAAAAGTCACAGACACTTTATAATGATGCTGTAAGTAGCGCTCCCACTGTTGGCTTTAAAAAAAAAATCCCAGCACATAGCTGGAATGATACACAGTCCATCAAGTTTGCCACCAGCATCTCTTATCCCCTGAAGCTGCATCACTCAACCTGTGCTTTCTCCTCCTTCTTCACATGTGGGAAACAAATACAACCTGTGTCTCTGTAACCCTGTGTGTAAATGGCATGACCTTGAAGTTACTGATTTTGCAAAGGTGCTCCACTCAGTAAGGCATGAGTCAGTAGGAGTAAAGCAGGCAAAGCCACAGTAAACTTGTTTTATCTTGGATCAGTTCTGGTAATTTCTTTTTAAACTCAAAACTTGGTTGTGTCATTTGTCAGGGTGAATTTCCCTCTGTGTGCCCTAAACTAGCAATATCACTGCCCTCTCCTATACCTCCCGGAATGTCCCTTTGAAGGGCCTTCTACCTGAAGAATCCATAAGCTTCCCAGGAGCTGCTGAAGAGCTGATCTCTGCCACATGCCTCATTTTTGAGCTGGGGTCTCAGGCCTCCCCTCTTTAATGCTGTCACATAATGTCTCCTTTGATGGGCAAGAAGTCACAGTCCCTGAGACAGGATGTTGTTTGTCCTTCATGGACAGAGGGCAAGTATGTCCCCCTGACACCTGCCAACAGGACTATCTGGGAAGGTAAAGGTCAGCTCAGGGCTTCTCTTCTTCCCAGTGTGGTGTCAAGGTCTCACATTTCTGCAGGCTGATTTTACAGACACTCCACAAACAGTCCCCTGACGCCTTACACTAATCCCCTGCAGGTCACGTCACCTACACCTCCCAGAGGGACAGACTGTAGTAGAAATTAAAGCATTTGTGCATGTATGTAAAGGAATTCAGCTAAATTAGATACTGTCAAGATACTGCTAAGAAAACTGACAGGAAAGAGCAAAAAGCAAACAAAACAGCATTTCACCACTGGCAAAATAGTGGAGGAAAGCTTGCTTAACTGGAAGGCAGCTGCTGCTGTTTTCCCTTCATGTGAATTAAAATAGGGACCAAGAAATTCTAATTTAAGTGTAGGAGCAGGAAGAGAAAGCCCGAAGGTACCTACCCACTAATAGAGACAAACTAGAGAAAAGTTTGGAGGATTCAATCTCAACAGGCTCTAATGGGAAGGAAGTATGTTCTGAGAGAAGGAAAGCATCAGCCTCATACAACAAATTCTCATTGCCCAGAGTACCACTAATAAGTCTTAATTTTTGGAAGGCTGTCTCCTCAAAGCCCAGAGCCTAATGATCAGTGTATGGTGTATGAGAGCTGCTGAATAAGATTTGACTAGAGTACGAAAGAATAGACTAGAGTACCAAAATAATTTTGTTATTACCTTGGTCATTAATTGCAGTCATCACAGTTGATATAAATAAAGCAAAGTCTGCTGATGCAGCACACCTCCATGTCATGTAGCCAAAATTTAATTTAGGAAAATGAGCATCCAAAATTGCATCTCCTGTTGTCAGCTTGGGGGAATAGTGAGATATTCCAGTTACTGCCTACACCTGTACCAACCCAACTCTCAATGGCTCGAGAGAGGTCAGTGAATCTGCATAAATTCAATGTGGTCCTGAGTAGTGGGAAATTACAAGCTTGATGTACACAAACCTTCTCTGGATACAGCACAGGTCAGCAGTTCAGGGAGATCAGTTTTTATTCGTGTCTTTACCTTTGATCTGCTGGGTAATGCAGAAGGAAGAGAAGTCACTATCTCTGTATTTTCTCCCCATCTACAAAATGGGAATACTGACTCTCAAACTCCTTTGCAAAGTGCTATGAGATGTACTGATGGAACACCAAGCAAATGAGCTAAGTATCAATAATAGCATTTTCCTCAAAATGACACAACCATGACTGTATAGGTGATCAAATTAAAAAATTAAGTTGACAGTTTCCTCAAGCACTGCATGGCAAAAAGGAAGGCCAATCAATGATGCTAAGCCTCAGCGTGACATCCTTCAACCAGAAAACTACCACTCCCTTTTCTCCACTATCACCTTCACCAGATCTGCTGAGAGAAGCCAACAGCCATCACAGCAGGAGAATGAGAAAGGGGCTAGGGCTCAGGTATCTCTGCGTCCCAGCACAGACAGGAGGGGAAAAGTAGGAGGAAGGGATACTGACCTTCCTACCAAACAAGGGCGGCACAACACACAGGAGAGAGGGCAGCGGCACCAGCATGTGCCATCTGCCCTGGGGCAACTGTTAACCACCAGCCTTGCGGCACAGCACCAATGTGACTTTGACCCAGACAGGACCACCTCTGGCCTCCATGTGCACACACAGACACATTTCATGAGCCCCCTGCCAGAAACTGTCGGCAGTGCCCAACACGAGGGTGATTTTTCACTGCTCAGTGTCATGGCAGCACTTTGGAAGACCAGCCTTACCAAATCAAGCACATACTGGGAGACAGCCCAAGGCCCACAGTGACTCCATGGTGCAGACTCAGCCATGCACACAGCAGCCTCAGGGATCCTCTGGGGAGAAGCAGACAAGGAGAGGCAACATGCAACTTCCGCAAGATCATGCCCAAATCCTGAAGGGAAGAAACAGTATCTCACTGCTTATCAAGGCAGGCTTAATACATTTGTCTCCAGCAGTCTCTGTACAAAAGGAGGAGAGAGTCCTTCTGATACTAAGTGCTGTGCCTAACACACACATAGAAGGGACTCCAGGTTTCCACATGTTATCAAAGTTTAGCCACGCTGACTTTGCAAAGAGGCTTTGCAGGCCATTGAATACCAGTTCAATACTGCAGCATCTCACAAGAGCCAGTTCCCTCCTGAGCCACAGGTACTACTCTATGAAGGCTCAGGGCAAATGGCTATAATTCGGGTAGCTTGCAGGTCCCGCAAGTAACTTAGCAAGCAACAAAGGCATGTACCAAAGTAGATCTCTTCACCTAAGCCTTAACTTGGTACAGCTGCTGCAAGAGACAGGGCCACAGCAGAACTTCATTGCCTAGCTGGCATATCAACTAGCTATTGGTAACTTGTGTTTCTTCCCAAACTTCCTAAAACAACATGTAGACAAATTTCCAAATGAATTTGAACAGTTTTATACAGAGGAAACAATTTAAACAGAGAAAATTTAAATTAAATTTAATTACTTGATAGGAATTCTCTTTATAATGTAAAAAGAAAACCCTTTAAAACTCGATTCATTTTTCGCTTCTGGCTCTTAATGATTTCTTTATTGCTTAGACATGATAAAGCAGCAGGGTCAATCATTCTTCTACATTTTCATACCTTCAAGAACCTAACATTTATTTCCATGCAAAATAATTTAAAAGAAAAGTATTCAGTCATCTTGCCAAAAAAAAAAAAAAAAAAAAAAAAAGCTTTTAATTTGATTGATCCTTTTAGTCAACAAGAGAGCTAGGATTCCACTTCAGCTGTTTAGGATATATCTGGCCCTCATTAGGGCAGGAGTTCAGAAATAACAAATGTATTGAAAAGGAGGCAGCACAATCAAATATTTGAGACTTGATCAATTCCCTTTTCAACAGACGACAGCATTCAAGATTACATGGCTTGATTTATAGCTATCCAACACTCACACACACCCATACAGAGACACACACACACACACACTGCACAGGACCGTATTTCAGTAATAATGGAATTGTTTCAAGCCCCCTCATGTCAGCCTGCATTCTCTTGTGCTCCCACCCAAAAGTGAGTAAGGAAACTTTGACTGTGTTAGTCTAGAAAGAATCACAGAGGCAATAAGCAAGACCCGCTGGCAGGATCCACTTCCCTCTTGTTCTGTAACGCTCACATCAACTCAGCTTTTTTTAGTCCCATATATTTTAAGGAAAGCCTCTCAAAGACAACCCTGAGATAGTTTATTTTATCTTGTTATGTCTAAGTGAATACCTGTTCTCCATTTAATTTCCAGGGAAAGTGCTTATCCTTGGCCCTTAGGATCTGGTAGGTGGCAGCGCCTCTCCTATAGTTTAATCTCAGGGATCCTGAGTAATCCAGTGTCCCTCAGATTAATTTAGCCATTGCTACACTTCAGGAGGCCAACCTACAAACTGCTTACAGATCACCTGCTGCTGCACAATGCAAGACTGAGTTTTTTTGTGCATGTGATGGAGAACAAGCTGAAAGCATGAACTGAAGCTTTTGCTCTCCTTCAGTTTACACACATCAGCGCTTCTCTGTGGCTGCAGTTCTGCAGATCCTTAGCATACATGCTTAGCCACAGCGAAGCTTACCACTGCCTCACATGTTTGCAAGATGCTGTTAAATAATTTCCCATCTCCATGAGTCAAAAAAACTTATCAAAGTGACTCCATGAGAAGACTGAGAAGGTTAAAGCAGTGTGGTGGGCATGCTGGTGTAGGAATTTTACATTAGCATGGAAACTAGAGCCCAAGTTCCACTTTTCCTAGGCAAGTATCTAATCAGTAGGCTGAAGTGGAGAGCATGTAATTTTTCACTGCTTTCTGACTCCCTACTGATCATCTTAGTCTCTCTGTTTCCCTCTCTGTTCTGTACTGGGCTTGGTGGACTCTTGGTTCCCCCTCAGTGTGCAGGGGATATCAGTACCTCGCGGTGGATTCCCCTCAGTGGCAAGGCAGCTAAGAGGCAGAACCTCAAATATTCAGCCAGACAATGCTCTGGCTATTTGGTGACCCAGTGTCTTCAGACAGCCTTGTACCAAGCAATACTGTGACTCACTACCCTCGGGGTCAGCAAAACTGTACCAAAAACCCTATCCAACCATCTTCCCAAACTGGTCTGAACAAATTATTCATTGAAATAGTAGCATTATGGGACTGAACTCCAAATTCAGATCTAAATCACCTCAAATTTGTTTGCAGACTAAATATTTGCTCAAGATTATTTTTCTGCATTCAGATTTAGAAAGCAGAAATGGAAGAAAATATTAAACCCACCTACAACTGCTTCCAAGCTTCTATAGCTGCTACAACCTGCACCTCAGAGAGGAGCTAGCAAAATGCAGCAACTGACCTGTGTTCACTGAATTTACAGGCCAAGGACTGATTACTGAAAATTACCTCCACATTTCCAGACCAAAATTCCATTTCTGTAATTCATGGAGGTGTGGACAAAGGAGTAAATAGGAAGTGAATAAAGATACGTACTGGCTGATACGATCTCCATCCTTGTTAGGCTTATTAGTTTGATTAAGCGCTATGTTGAGCCACTACTCTAATTCTAGCTTCAAAAGAAATTAATTTCTTCTAGCCACATGGTCTCCATGGCCCCTGGAGTAGGCAACAAAGTAGGCTTTGTTCCCAGCAGGCCTCTGATGCAGAAGTGAAAGTCACGTTAATGCATCAGGTGGGAGCATCATTTTAAGTACACTACAAATGCCTTGTCTATGCTCTAGACCATCGCTGGGTCAAAAACTACAGCATTAAGCAACCTACACATACTTGTTTTCTGGACTGTCATTTTTTTTTATTAAGAGTCTGAGCCCCAAGGATGCACCTGGTCCTGCTGAAAGTGATTCGTTTTAACCCAGGTGAAGAAACTGTACGGGTATGCTCTGACCTTCTGTGACGCCTTTCAAAGACAAGAAGTCTTCCATTGGACAGATGACCAGAAAAAGGGAGTATAGCTTGGAGTAAGATGGCTCATGGGCTTACTCTCTGGTACCCCACATCTGCTGGCCTTTCACTGATGGGTCTTCTTCAAGCAAGGAAAGTCTCTTTGCTTCAAGATCTGCTTGAAGCAAAGTAGTACCCAGTATGTTTTAGGTAGCCTGTTCACAGGAGACTGGAACCACAAACCTAACATTCTTCTTCACTTTCTTCACAGAAATCAGCTTGAGGCTCAATTAAGGAGACTAACCTGCATGGCCCATCTTCCCAAAGAGGCCAGATCAGGACCCCTGGATCCCCTTCCAGCTCTGACAGCGGCTGAAGCCAGCCAATAGGAGCCTCTCTTCCTTTAAGAGGAAGAGCACATACTTATAATCAAGCATCAGGACTGTGGATATTAGCTCGATTAAATGGTTTAGTGGGCTAAGGCAGAAGGTACTATCAAATTAAGGCATTCCTACTTCATAGAATTTAATATATTAACATCCTTCCAGACACAGTATTGGAAGGCTTGATACAAATATTTCCTTTCTCTGAAGTCAGATGCAAGTCTTCACAATTATTCCTGTGATAGGTCAAGAGATTAGGCTTTAACAAAAGGAACCTAGGCACTTAACAGTCGGGAGTTTTAGCACCAGGCTCACACCTCTGTCCTTCTCCCTACTCAGCTATTGGATTTTTTTCATTCCTCACTAATGTTAGCAACAGGTACTTAGAGCAATTAGACATTATCACCTCTCTTGTCTTTATTACTTCCTAGCTTAGTATCAGCTACTTAGTACACAATAAAAAAAGCTGAATTAATAGGATGGGTGCTGCTTCCATTCTTTATCCTGTGTGAAAACACTGGGTCATGGAGCCACATAGGCAGGCTGTGATCTGCAATGCTTTAGACCATTATTGCCACTTGCCGTGGTATTTTATAAGGGGAAAAACCACAGGTAGTAAATGAAGAGACGTAGAGAGATCATAGAGAATGTGACGTGGGGAATATGGGTAGACCACAAAGTCATAAAGGCTGGAAGGATTTCATGTCCAGCAGAATAGCTTTTCAGCTGTGCCTGTGCTGTGAATTAGCTGCCACACAGACCTGCCAGGTGCACAGGCAAGCCTAGGGACACAGGTATGAAGTATTGCTCCTGTGAAAACAAAACCCCAGGTCTACTGAGCAGCTCTTGCATGCCTGGGAATAATTGTTGTGAACCTTTCATCTAAGGATTGCAAAAAAGTCCTGTGTTCCCTATGTCTGGTGTTCAGAAAGAGGCTTTCCCATATTTGCCCAGCCAAGTAAAACCTCATCCTTTTCCTTCTCTCTCTACCTTAACTCTCCATTAACCCTTAGCTTTAGTACAGGACCTCAGAGAATGATATATTTTCCTCCTATCCCCTGGTCCCCAGTATTTCTAAGCCTCAATTTGTCATTCCCAAGAGGGAAGGGACAAGAGCTTTGAGCTCTTAAATCCTGCTGTCAGCTCTTGCCTGAAAAAGGTAAGTAGGGGAACTGATGGAAAGCTGAAAAAAGGAGCCTGTCCCTTGCCAGCATTCACCTGTAATGGATGCAAAATGTGGGGTTAAACACCAAAATGAGACCCAAGAACAGAAATGAATGGGGTACTTACACAGTTTCATCATTCTTGAACTCCAACTCCCCATAAGCGTCTTCAAAGTCTTCTCCACCTCCTTTCGCTGTCCCTTCTACTGTCCTAAATGGCACTATGACTGTACCCCGCGCACCTGATGTCCTTAGGACTTTGACTTCCATCACACCAATGCTCTCACTGACATGTATAATGTCACACTCAAATGTGAAGATGCCAGCATGGTCATCATCCAGGATAGTCACTGTGGCCACACAAGGAGAAGCCAATATGGCCTTTGGGTATGGGGAGTTACTGAGCTCTGGAGGTTCCTCAGTCTCCACCACACGGAGGTTACTGAGCCGCACAAAGAAATGCTCATCTTCCTCAAATATGTCATCATCGATAATTCCCACTGAGAACTCCTTCTGGGTCTCCCCAGATTTAAAGACAACAGTCCCCTCTGTGAACTCATAGTCAGCACCAGCATTGGCAGAGCCATCCTCTGTTTTATAGTCCACATAGATGGTCTTGGACATGTCCCCTCCTTTCCGCACCACTGTCAGGAGAACAGCGCCACAATTCTCAAGACACTGGTAGGAGCATGGGTCAAAATAAATTTTGGAGATGAATTCCTCAGTTTCCTCTGGCCGCACCTCATGCAAACTGGTGGTTCTCTTGGCTTGCTCAGCTACGTGCTTCTTCAGAATATTGCCAGCTCCTGTCATCATTCTGGTTGCTTGAATGCGATAAAAGGCTCTGCTCTTCTGCTGATGAGACAAAGCATAGTAGTTGGCCATCTCCACCAGCTGGTCCAAGTCCTTTTCTGGGTGCTTTTGCTTCAGGTCCTTTAGAATCCGGATCATCTCTTTGCGAGATTCATCTACCTCCTTCCCCTCCACAGTCACTAAGTTCCCATCTAGAAAGTGAGAGTTCATCATCTTGCCATCCATCTCAATTCCTTTAGGGTGATCACCTTCTGATTCTATGATAATGCCCCTGTGCTTGTCACTACGGTACTTTTTGTGCATATACTTATAGAAAAGCAGACGTCTATCTGCTATCCAAGCCAGAAGGACACAAAGTGGAAAGAAAAAAAGAGTGAGCAGGCCTTCCCAAACCTGAACCACACCTGGAGAGAAGACAGCAAGGATCATGTACAACCAGATGTAAGCAAAGATACTCCATGCAGCTGTGACAAAGAAAACCCTCAGGTGTTTTATCTTCCTGGCTTCCCCATCAGGGACCACATAGACACAGATGGCAATGATGATAAACATATTGAAAGCAGCACTGCCAACAATTGTAGATGGCCCCAGGTCTCCAGCTATGAATCCGTGCCCACACACTTCTATCAGAGACAAGAGGATCTCAGGAGCAGAGGTGCCCAGAGCCATGAGGGTCAAGTTGGAAACAGTTTCATTCCAAATCCGAATGGTGGTCCTTGTGGTCTCTCCATTGGGTTTCTTAATTGTTATTTCTTTCTCTTGTGATGTAATGACCTCTATAGATGCCATGAAACGATCTGCAATGATGGAGACTCCAAGGAACATGTAGATCAGCGCTACAAAGTATACGATAACACGGGCAATTTTGTCCCCAAGGGATGGGTTTTCTGGGTACCATATTGGCAGGATAACACCCTCCTTGCAGTCAAAAGATCCTGAACACGAGCTGTTTTGTACTGTACTGGTTGAGTCTCCCGTCAGGCCAGCATCCACCTGCAAACCATGCAAAAACAGCACAAAAGTAACCAGCCCAAAATGGAGGAAGGCCGAGGTGACAGGCTGCAAGCTTAACCACGCCATACACAAGATGCAACTTCCACTGTGTAGATCCAAAAAGGCTGAGAACCTGAAACAAACAAAACAGAGAGGGGGGAGGGAAGCATGAGAGAGAAGGAAGATGCAACATTTATCCAAACGCACTTCAGTATCTCACCACTGAAGAGTACTGGTAGAGATGCATGGGCTGTCTCTCTGTCACTTTCAAGAAAGTATTTAGCAGGGACTCTAACAAACAGCAGCATTTACATGCCCTGCAGATAAAGATCAATTGCTAGAAAAGTAATTCAGAGGAAAAGTGTGTATGTGTGTGTGTATATATATATGAATGCATGTATATGTATATGTACATGTACATGCATGTAATAGCTCACTCTTGACCTACAGCACATTCAACAGGAGAACCGAGTGCTCAGCTGCCACTCACCTAGTGATGCCATGGTGACCCCCAGCACACAGTACTTCAACTCAGCACAAGAAGTCAAACCTAAGGGCTCCCCTGCCTCAGAACCCAGGGAATAAAATAAGACAAGCAATTTCTAGCAACACAAAAGGTACCATTTTAAGGCCAATGAGCAATCTGCAAATGAAGTCCATTTGTAGGACGTAATTCAGTTATAAATTATTGGGTACCTTAGTGGCCAAATCATCCCCACAAACAGCCCCTCCTAATAGGCTGCAGAGCCTGCGGAAGGGTCCTAGGGCTCCCTCAAGCTTCTGAGGCACATGGCCTCCATGTCAGAAGGTAAAGATATCAACCCAGAAATAGGGCAGAAGACTCATGCTCGGCAAACCGCCAAAGGCCATTTATCAGTAGCCTTTCCTCTGCCATCTGGACAGTCGCATTCTGTATCAATAATCCTGCTTTTAAATGGTCACAAAAACCTACAAAAATGCCACATTCAGGAAAAGTTGTGCTCATAAAACTCAGAAGACAGAGCAAAACTAATGTACACACCAACATTCTCTCTGGATCCCTAAGAAATTGAAATATTTTCAAATATCTTCTAAAGAAATGAAAGCAATTTCCAGCCTAAAATACCATACAAAAACAATGGAACTGATCTTTGTATCACAGATTTGGCATATCACTGCCCAATAATACCATCTATTACTTACAGACTACATTGCTGTAGGGCTTGCACTGCTTAAAATTGGACTCTGAACCCTTCACATTATCATGGATCACACTATTCTCCTTCCTTCGTAACAGGCCTCTGGAAGAATTTGGTCTCAGGCTTAACTGACAAATCACATTTCTGAGTCCAGACACAGGCAAGTATCTCACAGGAAATATCAAGCTTAATAGTGGCATTATCTACAGCACTTGGAAGGTTCAAAAGCCTTAACTCCCACTAACTTTCATTGAGGTTTGTACTGCCAAATGAGCAGGCCTGGGATTCATTTCCCCTACCATAACTACCCAAATCTTGGACAGCAAGTCAAACAAAGTCTGTTAGGCTCCCTTTGTAGTCAGAGGAAAGAGACAGTCATTTCCAGGGGACAATCCTTCCTGTCCCATCCTGTTCTCACACAAAAGATGTATTTAAGACACACATCTCCAGAAGGGATTATGTCCTTTCCACCTCTCTCCCTTGTCTCAAGAGGGTGCCCAGCCAGGTAGTTTAGAGCAGATACCTAAACTTCAGATGGCAGCAGTTCAAAGAGATGAACTTGCCCCTAAACACTTGAGGAGATCCCCCCTGTCTGAACTGTAAATATTCCAGGCAACATTATTGTGTTATCAGCAGTAATAAATGCATCTCAAATGGCTATTTTATCATCATGTTGTGTTGCTTGCCTATTTCCAAAAGCGGGTGCAATCTTCCCAATATCAACAAAAAATGTTTTCAACTTTCAGATAAAAATCTATAAAGACAGCAAAACAGGAAGGAAAGCGTGAACAAGGACTGCAAATGAACAAAACTGTTCCTGACAAAGCACAGCAAACGGGAGAGAATTGATTAAGCAGTATCAGGATCACAAATCCATATCTGACACCCCTGATATTAAAAAACAATACCGTTCTTCATGCTATCTGGACTAATTCAGAAGAGCTTCTCTCATGTTTGTCTACATACCTTCCCACTTATCCTCCTGTTTCCTCTTGCCCTAGTGCCTGACCAAGCTCCCAGGGATCGGAGGGACCTCAGACCCATCGAGGGCTGTTAGACAGCCCCAGCCCCAGCCTTGAAGTCTTGTTAAAATGCCCCATTGCCTGCACAGCTCAGGGTCACAGGGATGACTGAGCTACCCAGCACATATGACTTAGATTGAGTTTGATGCTCCCATTTTGTCCTCCTTCCCTCTCTGCACGGTATTTGCCTAGATTTTCAGCTGCAGAATGTTGGGAAACCACTGAGAAAGGACCAGTGAATATGTGCAGGGTGACTATAAGCTGCAAGTCCAAGATCTCTGGGCTGCAAGGTAGACGTGTGCACATGACAGCAAAGATGACACATTCCAGGTGCCTCTGATGCAAGGTGCACACAGAGACCAGCTGCACAAGCACAGCAGCTCCAAAAACACCGCAGGCACATCAGATCATCCTTTTCCATACTGCAACTGCTGGCAGGTATCCACCAACCTCTTGACACTTTCAGCTCCCAGCTCTTACTTAACTGTACTACAGCCAGTAGGTGCTGTGTCTTCCAAGATCAGCCATGCAGAAATGGCTGACAGAAAGAAGTAATTTCAAAAACATCTATGTGACTCAAGCACCTAAATTTGGTTTCAAAAATTATTCAGGAGTCTAAGTATCACTTAAATTCAGAGCCTTGTCTAGGAATACTGCAATGACTAAACTGCCCTCTGAAATAAATCACTGCTACCACCAACCTCCTTCTCTGCAGGAACAACAACTCCTATAATTAACACTGTCTACCTTCTCTAATGCCATGATGGTTTCTATTGCTAGGCATTCCTCAACACAGTCCAGGACCTTGCCAGTTCTGCTTAAATTTTTAATTTGATTTTAAGTAGAGGGCAATTTTACTATTATTTATCAAACTAATAGTACGTTATTTCGAAGACAGTCTCTATCAGGGTAGCTCTGTTTATGTGTTAGGACCTCCAAACTCAGGCTATATGTTGCAACTAAAATCTCAGAATTTGGGAAGATTTTGCTTCACTGGTTTTCACTTGCTTTGACATCAAGTGGAGGTCACAATCATTTTTCTAAAATGATACAGTAATGACCCCATCCTGCAATTCTTTGTCACAGATAAAACTCCCCACTGGGATCAACAGGAACTTTGCTCACAGCCATGCTGTCTAATAAGATCTTAATATGTGTTCATTAACATGAAAAACAGTAACCTAACCAATCTGAAAAATAAAGTGAAGCATTCTTATGCTCATCCCCCTATACAGAACTGCTGCAAAAATGCCTTATTACAGAATAAAAGCATTAAATTTTAAAACTGTTCTTAATAAAATATTGAGGTAACAATTTAATGCTCAGGTAACAGAGGATAGAAGAGTTAAAACTCCCTCTGTAGCTCCAGGTCAGCAAGGCTGCTTATACAAGGTGCAATTTCTTCCTCAGATATATCTCCAAAACTCCAAAAACCAGCAGAGGGGAATTCTGTAGCTCTGGCCAGCCCAGAGTGCAGCAGACACACCCCCCACTCCTCCTCTAGCAGCGGCATTGATCTCAGCTGGGCTGACCAGGACAGGAGTCAACCTTCAGTGTGAGACCTGCTCTGAGCACCAAGCCTCCAGGTGGGCTTGCAGCACAATCCTGAGTCACTCTCAGGCACTCAGGAGGCATCATGGTGTCACCCCTCTGACACCAGTGCAACAAAACGCATCCCTATCTGGCGCAGAGAGGTGTCATTCCAGCAATGTCACTGCCCTGGCCCTGCGGGATGCGAACAACAGGAGGGTGCAGGAACAGCAGAAAGTTAGTTGGTACTGGGTGATCACAAGGATCATAATTTCCACTACCTCTCTGCTGTCAGACACAATTTTCTCCCACAAGTGTCTGCCCTGCTACTGCTTCCAAATTGAATACATGCAAATAAGGGCATTGGTACTGAGGGGACCAGAGGCGGTCCCCTGTCTGGCAGGGTAAGTTCAAAGCAAGCAATCAATGAAAAAGAGAGACAAAGTGCGGTGAGCATTACCGCACCAGGGTGAGCTAGCATGCAACAGGCAAGGCTCTGGGAAATCACATAATAGTTATTCTAGCAGAAGGAAATCCTTTTACAAGAGTTGACGACAGCTCCATGATCTATAAATGCATAAACAGAATCCATAAATAAAAAGATTAGTCTTGAAATATTTCTGAAGATGGTCCAGAAGGCAGTATGGACCATGCTTGTCACAATTAAGGTCCCTTCTAACCCAAACCACTTTATGGTTTTGTGAGACAATTCCATGATATCTAAAATAGCTGAGTTTCAGAAGACTGATGGTTTGTCTGCTGTAGACCTACACTTGGGATAAAGCTGGCAAGGCGATTCTGATCCCTTATAATTTAGCTTTTTGTGTACAGCTTCTCATATGGCTCAAAAGGTAAGGATATTTTCAAAAGGAAACATTTCCTAGAAATTAAATCAAGAGGCAACATAATACAGTGATGACTGATAACACGTAACCTCTACATACCAAGTTCCCAACATCACTGCTCATTAAATACAAAACCAAAGGCAACTCCCTAAGTCCCTATTAATTTCTTATTTAGGCAGAATTCCCCTTAAACCATCACAGAAACCTTTGGATTTGACCTGCAAACAAGATTAGGTTTCTGGCATCTCCCTCCCCTTCCCCTCTTCCTCCCACCTCCCAAATAAATGAGACACAGGAGTACATCTGGGGCCATCCATCCTCTCTCCCTGACTCAAGGCTAGCCAGGAAAGACAGCTGATTAGATCTCAGCACAGGGCGAGCCCCACGCAGGTGTGGGCACCACACAGGGGCCAGGCAGAGGCGGCTCAAGATCAAGATGCACTTGATGAGCATCAGCTCCAGCACAGCGCAGATACTGCACTGCTATCAGCATTGTCTTATAGCCCTGCTCCGAAGCTGGGGGAGACAGAAATAAGGCTCAGCTTAATAATGTTACTTCACATTTCTCAGCTCCAAAGCACATAAAAGCTTTTTGATTGAACACACAGGGGTTTTATAACCATGAGCAAAAACTGAAATTATAGCCTTTCTGCCAAAGAACACAAATAACTGAGTTTTCACAGAACAGGTATTACACGTAATGCACACTCCTCCCTCCCCCAAAATAAAAGCCCAGTAAAATATTTAATACAAAACAAAGCTTATTTTTCAATTGTCTGAATTGAAATGCTATTGAGCCCTTTGCTCATCACTACAAGAGTAGTATCCAGAATGCAAGTTAAGATTTACCTGCAAGCCAAAAGCCACAGCAGTGTAATTAGATCCATTTTGTCTGACAAGTACAAATTTTCAACACGGACCAGGCCTTAAACTGTCAGACTCATGGCACACACCAACCCATCTGAAACATGCACAACCAAGGAGCCCAAGCTGACTTCACACAGGTTATGACACAGCAAATAGGCAGTCTACCTCTGTACTACTGCACCAGCTAGGTTTTATGATGGAAACAGCACTATAACTCATGTCTAGGCCATGACAGATCCCCACAGTTAGGCTCTATGGCAAAGTTATGGCAGGGAGCTGTAGGTGCTTGTTGCTTTGCACTTCACAGTAAACATGCCAAAGCCCAGAATTAGCTGCTTATGGATTAATCCCCTTGGTATGTGTCAAAAGCAGCCTTCTTTTCTCTCAAGACCGTGCAAAAAGCTAACATAAAAAAAGCTACGAGCTCTCTTAGCAAGTCTTTAATATTTACAAGCTGGTGTCTCTACTAATTTGAGCAGTACCTACCACTCTAGCGTGGTAAATGGGTGTTAATTGACGTAACAACTCAAGTCTACTAATTTCTTACAGAAATGCAGCAGTGATGGGATCCAGTTACATTTGGTGATCCCAGGGGGCCTGGCCCAAGCAGAGCACAAGTCTGTGTACAGCTAGGAGCAAATTCCAAACATTCAACTCGCCCCAGGGAACCAGTCTATGCTGTTTTTTCTGTATTTTAGTATCCATGGTGCTCCTGGAGAAGCAGAAGAATAAATAGCTAACCCATAAAGATGCCTGTACTTAATTGTCCCTTTCCAATACCCCACTGACCGCACTTGACTGGCCAGGCATTTTATTTCCTTGCTCACATGTGACCTGAAAAATATCCATATAGGATAGATGGGTATACGGATAGAGGAGCTGAAGTTTATGCGCTGTACACAGGCACGTACAGGAGGTGGCAGACACCACAGAAAACCTTCAGTGGGCAGCCACAGCCACACTTTAAGAGCCATCCTTATTTATGGCGTGGGGTAGTGCAGCCTCCTTCAGAGCCACGGTGTGTTTGCTCTTCTATTCCCCATACACATCCATATGTCTGAGACTCGTCAGCCTGAGAGACAGCAAAAGTTACTCTTCCCTCCCACCGCCCCCCCCCTCAGAACTGTAGCCTTTTTTACACTCAAAAACCAAAACCTGGTATTTAGGCTGACATACAGATTAGCAGTGGGCAGCCTCCTGCTTAAAAGGCAGTATTACCTGCTCAGATGTAGATGAGGGCTTTTTCTTTTCATGAATATTACACAATCTCACTGTTGTTTCTCCAGGACTTTCAATCAGTTCACATGGGAGATCTTCACAAGGGATCTCTGGAAGCCATCTAATTCAACCCCCTGGCGCAAGCAGGGCCACCTAGAGCCAGTTACCGAGGACCACATCCAGCTGGCTTTTGAATAAATTCAAAATGTATTCAAAAATATATTTGAGGATATTCAAACACAACCTCTCTGGTCACCCTTTACCAGTGCCCAGTCACTCGCACAGTGAGAGAGTAAGAAGTACAGCTATGGGGTCCAAGCTTGCTTGTGAGCACCACATCCAGGTGTCAGTGCACAGGAACCCAGAGCAAACTCACCCAGTGTACTGGGAGCTCACTGCAGTGCCTTGGTGACAACCACATGTGTGTTTGGCAAGAAGCCACTGGGAAGCCTCCATTGCACATTTAGAGGCAGATCTTCAAGCATCTGTCTTTTCAATGCATTTTTTTAAACACAATTAAAGCCCTTAGGTGCTTGGATCCTAGTGCAGGTGAATATGCCATTCTCTGCAGTATGAACAGCCTCCAACTGAGAGGGCAGATACTTTCAATCACATTCTCCAGACTCTTGATTTTATGCTCATGATGTGAAAGGCCCAGTGAAGAGGCTGAAAGTCCTTGCTTTTAGATACAGGAGGCTGAGGGACGAAGTGGACTTACTTGGTCACCCACTCGGTGGTCCCCCTGCCTCTTCCATGGACTGCAGCTTAAGGAGACAACCTGGAGTACTTGACAACTCATGGGGCTGCACCAGGCACTATCTCCTCTGCTGCAGCCTTCAAGGCACTGGTTTTCATCACACTGTCTTGCTGGTTTATGAGGAGCAGTAAAGACCATTTGGGGAGCAGTGGGGGAAGGAGAAAAACATTCCAGCAGTGTGAAGAAAACTTCTTGTCAGTGAAAGACATTTTATGTACTGCCCGTGGCAGCACACAGGGTGTGTTATTTACTGCTTCTGCTTCACAGACATATTATACTGCTGGTTCAGGTGCCACCATCAGAGTGCAACTTATCACCTAGTGACTCACAGCATCCTACAGATGACAGCAGCAACTCGTGACATTTCTTTAGCATTCTGGTGACAGATCTGCAACCATTACAATTAAAGACCCTAGGATTTGTTGTCAATAGTGCATTTTGCACCGCAGAGCCCGTAGTTATTTGCACACAGAAGCGGGCTAAATGGTACATAAGAAGAGGAGAGCTGTTGTAGTCATATGTCATCTTTGGATCCAGCCTTAGTTAAGAAAAACACAAGTTTTCTGACAAAAAGCACCTATTTGAGGCAAACAAAACAAATCACGTGACATACTGGATTTGATGCAACAAGTAGGCAGGCAGGGAGCCCTTCCCTGCCAGCTCTTGGGATAGCCACCAGCTAGCCATGCTGGCTGCTAACCCCAGGAGCTGGGGCACACACTGTTCCCATCCTCCAGAACAGCCTGCATATTAACTTCTCCTTCAAAGAAGAATAAAGCCAAAATTTATTTTTTTTTCGTTAACAGACTGTAAAAAAAAAGTTTTTACCAAAAATGCCACATCACATGCAAGAGAAATTATAAGCCCTCCACAGGTCTGTTCAGAAGGGCTCATTTCTGGCTCAGTAGGAGAGAAAATATTAAAAAAGTGAATGGAGGGAGAAGCAGCAAATGGGGCAGTGGGAGACTGGGCAGAAAACCTGGAGGGGAGAGGAGGAGGAGAAAGTCACACTTCGGAAAGCATCTTTACTACTGCAGCAAAACCAAACAGTTGTTGCTCATCATGTTAGATAGGAAAAGCCCTCACTTAGCCTAATTAGCACAGATTTCACTCATTTCAGAGTTAGCTAGACCAGAGACAGAAGAGTTGCCTGGTCCATACCTCAGGGACTCCACTGCATTGTTCCCCTTGTGACCATTATTTCCTAGTACTTTGTCCAGCCGAGTTTTAAATTATCCAAGTGATGGCATTTCCACAACTTCCCATAGAGACTCCGCCCTGATGTAATTTATCTTGGAGGTTTTAGCCGTCTTCCTTATATTTAGGATGAAATTAAGAAAATTTATGCTCCTAGTTCTCATTATTGTGTCCTTGGAGCACTCTCAACCATTCTCCTCCCTGTCTGAGATTTACATGCTTCAGATATTTGTAAATAGCTGTTCTCCTCCACAGTTTTTCTTTGGCCAAAGCATAAAAATTTATTTTAATCTTTATAAATTAGCCCAGGCTGCCCTTTAATCATTTATCTTCATCTCCTCTTGATTCTCCATCTCCGAGGCAGTTAGAAGCAGATGGGTATCTGGGAGAGCCCTAGCTCAGTGCCTGCTCCCACCAAAACCAGCTGCAGATCTGCACTTTGTGGAGCAGGAAAGCCGAGCCTGGGCAGTGAAAACTCACCTCTCAGCTCTGCTGTACAGCAGGTTTACACGAGATACTGAACTGCTACAAAGGTTAAATCAAGACTGATACACAGAAACTCATTGTGTTGCTCACTTTTTATGATCTCTCCACCTGTTTGCTGTGCGTCCCCAGCACAGTGGGGCTGGCGCAAGGAGCACTGCGCTGACTGGCATGTGTGGAATGAGAGCAGAGATTTCCAGAGTTTCAACCAAAAAGTCAAGGTCTCCAGCTGAGATGAGGAAAATACGCTGTAACACGCCCACTGCTTCTGCAGATCTGAGCACAGCAGGAGGCATGAAAAATGCACTGAGCTACGGGTTATCCTCAAAATACCTCCCACTTCACTTGGAAGGTGCCAAAACCTGTAAATTCACCCAATTTGAATACAGTTATCAAATAAGATTCCACACAGCACCCTCACCCTTTACTGCCATATATCCCCACGTCTCTCTTATTGACAATTCAGATATCTTAATCCTTTGGTGTTTTTTCAGCTGCTAATTCTGCAACTGCTTAAAAAAAATAAGCCCTCGCATCTACCATGATTAATTCATTCTTCATAAGTCCAGGCTGTTTATTGCTCTTTGTTCATTTATGCACTAGCTGTTTACAGATTCTCTTTTAATATTAGCTATGTTATTTGCTAGAGACTCAAGTCATATTTACCATATGGTAATTGCAGAGATGACATGGACAACAAACAGTGGAAGCTGAGCTGCTACGGCAATTACAGTAAGTGGCAGCATTCTCCAGGCTATCTGCTGCCCCACCTCCATTTCTTCTCTCCCCACCCTCTGATGGCTTTCCCTGTGGGCTGTATAAAGCCATATGCCACTCTGATGTCTACAGCAAAGACAGGCAGAAATTTGTTCTTCACTACAGAATTACCAGAGAGGTTGATTCACCTTTTTCCTTTCGGTTTGTGTTCCAACTGCAGGTCTGCCCTCCCTGGCTGGCTGCCCCACTCTGTCCTGCCAAGGGCAGGTAATCTGAAATATTGTCTGGAGCTAGACACCCTCAATACCCACATCTTCTTTCTCACCATTACAACAGCACTAACTCCATCCTCTGCCTCATCCATGGTCTCAGTGTGCCTCAGATATTCCCCCAAAGGAGTCACAAAGGACCATATTTTAAAGGGTGCTTAGAAGCTTAACAGAGCAATTCCTTTTACTCCACTTCGATGCCTGGAACCCATTGAAATCACAGATTTTCCACTGGACACCTAAAAATGATCTAAAATTCCTGCAGAAAACCAAACAGATGACTATGAGAAAGACATGAGTTTATTTCTTGATTTCCTACCAAGAGCACCGGGCAGATTCCATACCCAAATGTCATAGGGCTAAGCCAGGTAAATACATGACTCGGTCCATTAAGAAGAGTCAAAAAATCAAGATTACCTATATGTGCTTGCCAGCTTGGGGGCAGTGCATACAACAAAGCACCTTGTCTGAAAAGGAAGAGACTTCTCCCCTGCCATTTCAAACATGCCTGCAATGATACTCTCCCAGTTGCCAGCAGTCAGCAAATCTTAACTTAGATACAACTGCAGAGCATTTGAAAATTGGATGCAGGGCATCATGTATCAGAAGAATTTTCTAGCAATGTATAGAATAATCATCTGCTGTTTATCTCCAAAGTGAAGAAATAGCATTTTCCTTGTATTCAGAGCACTTACACCAGCCTCCTCCCCTCGACCCTCCCCTCCAAAAGCCTGTTTTTACACAAAGTCATCTTAAAAATCAGAACTATCTTTCCAGCCCAGTCAATCTGCATACCATCAGTGGAAGGCTGGCAAGAGAGAAGAGAGACAGAGTACTTAGGAGCAGATTTTCTCTGGCGTAAATCAGCACAGGTCCAGTGAGCCCAAGTCAGCAGAGCCAGCTTGTTCTATTGAAAGAGCTGCCTGAGGAACTTTGGCACCATTTCATACAACAGAAATCTCCAAAAGGAAAACTTCATCTATTTCTTCTTCACAACCCACATCACACACAGCAGCTGGGGGGCATCTTCCTGCTGCCTCCACACCAACTATATTCCTGTCCATCCTGCCCTGGTTCCTCCCTCCTCCCAATATTCTACATGCTGGCCCTAGATCTGCTACAACTAGTCCTGCCAACAGGAGTAGCAGCTGAGTCATGGGAGATGACCACTTCAGCCAAATTCTCCTTCCCCCCACAATCCCAGGCCGCAGCAAACAAGACTTGGAGTCTCTCCTCCACCATGTGCCCGGTGTCACCTTGGTTCAGCACGTAAAGTGCCTCATCCTGGAGGTAAAATGACAGGAGTCACTGGCTTAATGTGTGTGCTTGGATAACATACTCATCCCATGCAGCACTCGCTGCACAATTTATTTAAGCCACCAGGGCAAAAAGAGAGGACAGCTTCTATCCTGCCACTGAGGGGCACAGCCTCTATTATGGATGCTAGTTAGTCCCATATCTCCATCACTTTTACTCAGGAGTTTGAGTCCCCTTCAGGGACAGGGACAGCAGAAATTATCTTTTCATCCTTTTCTGCAAAGGGAAGATTAAAAGTGAGATGTGTTTAACTTGCTTTCAAGTCTAAATCTCTCCTAAAACACCGCTACGGCAAGAAAATTGCAGGGTCCTGCTCTTGCTGCGAGTTTCAGTGCAGGACTAACTTAAGCAACAGCTGAGGCAGGAATAAACAGCCTGTTTTCACACCCTTACTCAACACTCACTCCCTACCCCTCCTGCCTCAGCCCAGGAAGCATCTTGTGCCCAGCCATACTTCTGTGGTGGTCTCCTGAACCCAGCTCTTCCTGACATTGCTGCTGACAGTAATTCTGGTCATCTGGGAAACCTGTCACAAGTCATAGAAAAAAGCTTTGCCAAAACAGAAGCAACAGCCTCCCAACACCGGCAAGTGAGGAGCAATGGGACAGGAAGACTGTTATCCCAGTCAAAGCTACCATTAGTATTGCATTCAAGTCAATGACACAAATAGGTAAAAGAACAAGCACAAAAGATCTTTGACTAAATGATGGTCACTTTTCAAGACAAACAAAGCCTGGAAATGAACCCATTTTGCAGTGGGAGCTCAATAAGCAGACAAACGAATAAAAATGGGTATTCAGTGAATTTGAGCACTGTATCACAACAACTCTCCACCCTGCAGACATCCTTCCTCTGCCCATTCTCCCTGACCTGTGGTCTCTCTGCAGATACACATACAGACACTACTGGATCATTCCCCGACCCTTCCTCCCACAGCATCCTTGTGGTCCTTCCCAAATCTGGCTACCAAGACCACTGTCCCTTTGTCTGGGGTGATGGAAGCAAGCCCAGCACACCTGGTAGCTGTTGGCTCCCATACAGATACTTCCAAATTATGACCACATCACCTCTTCATGCCCTCTTTGCAACAGTAAGTAGATGAGGTTCCTGGAATACTGCACAACCCAGCAAAACTCCCACATCTCCTCCCTCAGCCCTCTTTGGGAAACTAGCTTTGGTCTGAGGGACAGAGGTGGTCAACCAAGCCAAAGAAAGCTCGAGGCCAACACCAACAGAAAGCTCCCAGACTCAGGCTATTCTATCTAGCAAGCACTGGAAACTTCTTGAATTCTATGCTGTGCGTTTGCACAATCTGTGGACAGCAATGCTATAAGAAATAACTACTCTTAAGACTCGGAGGAAAAACAGATGTGCAGGGAACACTGAAAATAGCCACAGATTCACCAGACAGGATGCATCTCTCCTCTTGCTTCAGCCTCACAGTGATTTTGAAAATTGCTCATGTGCATGTACAGCAAAAGCTGGAAAGGCCCCTCTTAACTGAGCATCTGCATCCTGACTGGGCCAACCTCTTGCTTTGTCCCAACACACAAACCCACATGGACCTGAGAGAAGACAGATACGCACAAACAGAGGATGCATGGCAGATTGAACCATGTGAGTAATGCTATTAGAACACCGGGAAGCTAGAAGGCATGGAGTTGCTGAGGGAAGTCAGGAGTTGGAGTAGTTAGTGAGAACCATGAAGAAATCTGTGTATCTAAGAAGGAAAAGCAGAGGAGGGAAAGGACACAGCTGGGGGAAAGAGGGGTGTTTGTGGCTCACTAGGATGCACAAAGCAGCAAGGATATATGGATCTAGACAGGCAGCAGCCAAGCCAGCAGATTTTTGGGAGTGACGTAGGTGCACCAAGTGCAGCAGAGCATCTTCTCACCTTCAGTCTCCTGGTGTGATTCCCCAGAGGGGAGGCAGCTCCACCATGCTCTGAAGGTTAAGCTGTGCCTTCTGCCTGGCACAAGAGCACATTGCAGCCAATGGGTAAAACTGCCTACCTACTTAAAAGCAAACCCCAACACTGCCAGGAGGGACAGGCTTTATTTTTAGCTGGGACACCAACAGGGTCACTGCTGGTGCTGCATTTCCCCATGGAAGCCAGGGTTTCATGAAGTGTGCTGTGTGCGCAGGGTCACTGCAGGGGAAACATCTGTCAGGTCAGCTTTGGGGAGATGGATTATTTAAGTTAAGAGGAGAGGAAACATTTACTAGAAGAAGTGAACCTGAAACTACTCTGGAAGGTTAAAATGAAAGGGAAAAATGAAGCTTAAAGAGTCAGAGTGGGTGGTAATTTATGTGAGGCCAATGTCTAGTGCACCCATCTCCAAAACAGTCATACAGGAGAATATCCCATCATGGCTACCTCCAGCAGCATTCCCTTTGCTTACCTCCTATGACCCAAGCTTTGAAAGGCTCATTCTTGTCTAGGGGCTGCCAAACAAAAGCAGCAGCAAAGTCATTATCCCTCATCAGAATCCTTCACAAAGGAAAAGCACACAGAGAGACCCACCTTGCCTCACACTTTGAAGACAATACTGAGAGCTCCACCTCACTCTGGTCCCAGATCCTCACATGGGGCCCTAGCTGGCAGGCAGCCTCCCCAGGACTCTCACCCTGGCCAAGTGCAGCACCCGCGGCGAGCGCACTGCAGGAGCACAAACTGAGCCTGCGGCGGTCCTGTGAGGACAAGGAGTCAGGTCCTCCCTTGCTAGTGGGTTTCGTGGGTGCAAACCTAATAAAACAGTTGGCACTGCTCCCACTTGCACTGCCAGGGAATGAAGTCTGGAGGCTTCAACATGGAGAGATTGCTGTTGATGAAGTGCTGAGTGCTAGTGTGAAGCTTTCAAGGGACTTGAAAGAATTGAGAGCAGAGGGGAAATTCTCATTTTATTCTCTTCTTGAAAAACCTGAGTCCATTTGGCATGTTGCATCTGAGAAATAGCTTGGCCTAGACTCTCCAATTCTTTTTTACTTGGGATCAATCCCTGTGCATGTTCTTGGGAAGATTTTATATTTAAAATTATTTTGTCTTTTTTTTCCTGCTTTTTGTACCTCTTAATAGCTTAAGAAGCGCTTTGCAGACCCCATCACTCTTACATTCTTTGCAACTAATTTGCATTCAGTACTATCTGTTTCACCAAGCACACACTTCAAGGCCGAACCAAGTCCAAGCCTTAACTGCTGCAGGCAATTCAGGCAGCAGCTTCACAGGTGGAAGCAGGGCTTCTTAAGCCAACCTGAACATTTTCCACCTCTGGTCACTTGTTACCAACTCTGCTCTAGCTCTCCTCTTCTCATTGGCATAACTGTTTGCATGGCTAGGGCATGAATAAGGACGAGGAATCTATCTGGCAGAAAAGCAAGCTGAACCCACCACCTGGGCACATGTGCCACTGTGCCAGTATCCTGCAGGGGTGGGACAGGAGCACAAACAAACGGCCACGGTGGGAAGGCTGTAGCAAACAAGGTCCAGATGACAAGCATGACAAGTACCTTAGCTATACAGGCAGAGGCAGGTTTGCCCCTTGCAGCAGTGAATCCTGTAACACCTCCTGGACCATGGAACAGCCTTGTCCTGCTATGCAAAGGCAGAGACATATCTGCCTCCATATTTCCTAACTAAAGGATGTGTTCAAGAGTCACTGCACAATTCCAGCCAAAACCACAGAAGAGCATAAAGGTGCTTATTAAGGTGAACTTGAAGCTCAACATCAAGATATTGCTTCCCAACACGGAAGGCCCCCCTCAAGGTGGTAAACCAAGACATCCAGGTCTTAATGACCCAAGACAAATTTTCCTGACAGCAAATGGTATGGAGAGCAAAAGAACAGGTTCTTCACACAGCGTACTATTCAAAATACCCTCACGGTGCATGGCAGAGGCAGCACTGCCTTCTCTAATTTGTGTGTGGGGAGCTGTGTCACTGGGGCAGTGGTGGATTTCACAGCCTGCCTGGACCCTGGTAGGAGACCTTCTCCAGGTGCTACTCACATTGAGCGGAGCTAGGACACATCCAGAGTGAGCTGCAGCCTGACTGCAGAGCAAGGAGCAGGCATGCTCTAACCGTCCCTGCTTCTGCCCCTACTCTGGGGGTGGAAACCAGCTTTCGCCAGCACACAGCACATGAACACACTGGCAGGGCACCTTGTGTTACCAGCACTGGAGTCCCACGTTCACTCCTGGACATGTCACCTTCAACACAACCTCAGCAGTCAGATCTAAGTGCCCTCTTGCAGGTACATCCCTGCATCACTACACTTCTTTTGATTAAAACTGTATTCTGTGATGCTGCTGCTTGCTTTGAGACAGCCTCCGAATACCAGCCTAGGAGAGGGAGATGAAAGCAAAGGCAATGCAGTCTCATCCATCTATAGTTTCTAAAAGTCTTTGGCACCTCACTGGTTGCAAAACATGCCCAGCAGCATAGGATATTTAGTATTTCTGATTGCTCTTGACCTGGCTGTCTCTGCTGCTGTCCTGAGTTAGGCAACTTAGGTAAAAAGACAGCAGTGTACAGGAAGGCAGCAAATAGAGCAAGTTCAGTTTTGTAGCCTTGAAATAATCTGCTAGTGAATGGAAACAGAAGCTTCTCCCTAAATCTGAGCACTCTGGAAGAGCTCCCTGTTTTATTATGATGGAAAATCCTCATTGGAGTGTTTCGTTAGAAAACAAGCTATCATAAAAGAAATGTTAAGAGCCCTAAGCTCTCTTCTCTCCCATGATGTCAACTGTCAGAGACATCAATGACAGCTCGGCTGTGTGATCAAAGGCTCCAGCAAGCGGATTTAAAGACAGAATTACCAGAAAACTGAGAATTGAAGGAGCATGGGGGCATGATCATCACCTATTTATAAATGTGTCTTATGGGGCGAACTAATTACTTTATGATGCTGTACTGCAGGAACAACAGCTCCTGGGTCTCACTGTGCCACTACGAAGAGGGGGTGGTGGTGTTACCTTCAGAATGGCACAACACATCCCTGCCACCTCATGCTTTGTTACTCCTGCAGAACGCTGTGACAGAAGTGTCTCATGGGGAGGCCGTTCATGCACTCACATCCCTGATGGCCCTCTACCACAGCCTGCAGCTTAAAGCTTCAAGGCAGAGGGGGAGAAGCCAGCGACAGTCTATAGCATGTCAGTCCCCAAGTAGCCCAGAGACCCACTGAAGCTGCCGGAGACTTGAGGTGGTTCCTGGATCCCATTCCGCAGGTGAGCGGGGACACGATGGGGAGCTCCTCTCCAGCCCCAAATCCCACAGTCCCATGTCACTGATGACACCAAATCAGCAGATTCGGGACCACAAGCTCTGCAGCACGGGTGTTTTAAAGGTTCCCCAAGAAGAGCTTATCATCTCATGTATCTCTCAATGCATGAAACTCTTCAGGACAAAGACTATAATTTACTAGACATCTGTATGGCACTTGGAAACATGGGCCCCCAACCAGGCTGATGCCTTTAGGAGTTACCGTTATCTAAACGGTAAATCCACAATAGCATTAATCTATGCCACAATACCTAAACACAGTGGGTGATGGTAGATGGAGCATCACAACTATCAATTTCCTGGCTTCAGAGACTTTTTTTCCCTATTAAGAAGATGTTTTTGTCATTGTAATTTAATTTCCTTCACTTTTTTTTAAATATAGAAATAGATATTACTGCCTAGTTTATTAAAAAAAAAATTGGCCAGCAATCAAAGCCATCTTTTTAACTGTGAAGCACATGAAAGGCATCTGAAACATGACAGCAACAAAGAACAAGGAACTATTTGTCAACGCCACTTGGTCATTGGGGAAGCTTAGGGGAGGAGACTGATGCTGTTTGTTTAAACAAGCAAACAAAACCCTGACAGACAGACCATTTATCTGTATAGTGCTTCACTTGAAAATATTGGCAAAGGGAATACATCTTCACTTGGTTTCTAATAAAAGTGCTGACACACGCTGTTGTGGCCTTTCCCTGTCTTGGGGATGGAGGGTGCCTCTCACAGGAAAGACCCTTCAAAAATAAGGGATACATGTGGGATCAGGCACAACACAGCAGCAGGTCAGCGTAGGCCCTTACAAATCTCTCTACCTGTCTAACCTGCAACACCACAGCACCTGCCAAGCTCAGACAAGTCTCATCTGACTCCAGACCTGCCAGTTTTCAGAGGAAAGCAAAAGAAGCAAGAAGGGTGGATTCATCTCTGGGTACCTCTTTTCTTCCTCCAAGCCAGTCAAGCTGAGGGGCAGAGCATCCTAGGATTGCCATGCAGAACAACTGCCCATGACTCCCAACAATACATTCTGCTCCAGTCCTACTGGATGAGAAAAGGCAGCTCCTGCCCCACACTGGCCAAGCAAAAGCCTATGGAGCACAGAATGGTGCATGACCCAGGCTGTGCTTGGTATTGCTCCACGTGCGCTCTCCTGTTCTGGGTACTGGTGTTAAAGACTGTTTCCCACAGTGCCCAGGGCAATGGAAAGGACTATCCCACCTGATGATGGCATCTGCCATCCCAGGTGCCATTCTGTCAGGTGGCAGCTCCACAGAGCAAGAGCACAACCTCTCTGCAAAAACAAGTGCAATGCAGAGGGGTGTTAGGACAGCTGCACATTTGCCTTCCCTCTCACACTGTGTCACCCACTAATTATTGTAACCATGTCCTTATCAAATCCCCACACAGGTAGAAAAATACCATTAATGACAAAAATGAGATCCAAGAGGTGAAATGTGCCTTGCATCACACTGGAGGTATACAAAAGACCAGAAGCTTACTTGCATTTCCACCACCCTCACACAGGCTCTTAGCAGTGGGATTACTACAACCTGTCCTACCTTGGACATTTGGACCCACTTATTAGACCAGGACTCATATTTGGCTTTAGACAAAAAAAACCCAGACTGCTGTACTGCACCGTTTGCCTAAGGCTCTCTATCCCCATCAGTCCTCTCCTTCCCCACACTAGTTGATACTACACCCTTCTATTTACAACACGGGGTAGCCTATTTGCCTCATGTTGCACACTCACAGCTGAACTGAGGGCTTCTGGACTGCTCTCGCTCCTCCCCAGCCAGCCCTCGGCAGTAGCTGGACATGCTCTTTTCCAACATCACCACTTCTATTCAGAAAACAAGTCTCGTTTCAGTTGAACACAGAATCACGAACATGAGCACCAAACATGACTTTTTCAGCTAAACCACGATCACGGTAAACAAATGCTTCCAACAGCAGTGGATGGAGTAGGATAAGGGATTCCCTAGAAATGCTTGCACTGCAGGGGAGTGATACCTCAACCCGCTACACCAAACCTACAGAGG
This sequence comes from Origma solitaria, assembly GCA_013397895.1. Classification (NCBI taxonomy): domain Eukaryota; kingdom Metazoa; phylum Chordata; class Aves; order Passeriformes; family Acanthizidae; genus Origma; species Origma solitaria. Next base: position 117,750 of record VZRL01004623.1, read on the forward strand.
ACCTTTAGGGCCCCTGCATTCCCCCCTCTGTGTCTCGTGTCCCCCAAAGCCAGCTCTGCTCTCTTGGGCCTCCCACCAGGCTCCGAGGGAGCATGGGATGAGCACTCCTGAATGGGAAGATGCTACTGACTGTTACCTAAGTCTTCCAGCCCTGTCATCTCCAGAAATCAAAAAAACCAGCTCAACAAAATCACCCTTTTGCTTTACAAAGAGATATGTGCAATTAAGGGAACATACATATAAGCACAAAGAGGGGGGAGATGTGTGTAAGGCATCCCCTCTCACCCTGACTATCCCTCTAGTGTCTCCCCCGAAATCTGAAACAGATTTTGAGGGTGAAATCCCTAGAACAAGCCTGGGAACAGCCCAAGAAGTCAGGAACCCCACCATTACACTACAGCTCCATTGGAGGGGGCAGAGGGGAAAATGGCCATGGCCTCATGTTTTAGAATAACAGTAAAAAACCCCCAAAACCAGCTGCAATGGTTTCATCTCTCACCCAGGTTGATCAATACTTTAGACACAGGTGAAAAAACATAAAACCCTGAAGCAAGGCTGGGAGAGAGGTAGAGTATGAAATGAGCCCACATTTAGGTCAGCTCTGATACGTGTGCATGTGTGTGTGGAGAGTTGCTGTCCCCCTGCCATGGGGGGCTGCAGGCCTGCCGGCGGCCCCGTGCCCTATTTAGGGCAGCGCCTGGCGCAGCAGCTATATTTGACAGCCGGGGTAAACAAGCCGGCCCC
>VZRL01004623.1:118792-198848 GCA_013397895.1 Origma solitaria
TTCCCGGCGCGCATCCACCCCGCAGCGCCCGCTCCGCGCCGTAGGCAAAGCCCTCCCTCCGCAGCACACACACACACACGCACCCCCCTCTCACACACAAGCGGGCACGGAGCCGCCACGGCGCCGGGAAGACAGCGGGAATGAAGCGAGCTCCCAGCGCCTGGGCAACGCTAATTCCCCCCGCTATCCCGGGAGATGAGCCTGCAAAGAGCTCTCGTCCCCCCACCACCCAGCACCCCCGCTCCACGGCCATTCGCGCGGACGGCATGGAGCCCCGCTTGGCACCAGGACACTTCCCCACCAGCCCGGCGTCTCCCACGGAGCGGGGGTGGCACCCCCTTACTTACCCTTTCTGGCGGCTTTCCTGACTTTTTTTGGAGGGTCGGGCTGGGGGATGGGGGGAGGGGGGCTCCGCTGGCTCCCCAACACAAATCCTTCCGGTTCCTAAAGGGAGCTCATCGCATCTCCCGGTGATTCACCGACGGTGTGTGCGGGTACGGGGGGGCTCGCCTTTGCATGTCAGTCCAAGTTGCCTCGCTCGCTACAAAACCTGTGCTCCCTTTTGCAGCTGTCAGGGAGAGCGGGGAGGTGCATCTGGAAAAGGGGGTGGGGGTGGAGGTAAAATGTTGATAAATCCACCAGCCTTGATCTTCAGCTCCGTGCGGTGGAGTTTGGGGAGGGAAGGGAGATCTGGCGAAGAGGGAGGAGAGCGAGGAGGACGGAGATGAATGGGGGTCGAGGGAGGGGGGAAGAGAAAATGGATTGTACCCCAGATTGCCACTGAATCTGCCGGGCTTCCCCCGCTCCCGCGCTCACACCATCGGGGCTCGGTGCAGGCTTCCCAGCATTACGGTGCACGGCAAAGCGCTGAGCCTGATTTCTGGGAGCCAGCGAGGTTTGCACAACTGCAGCAAGAAGCCAAATCAAAAAGCCAATCTGCGAGCCTCCAAACTCCACGTCACCTATCAGCTGGGAGCGAGCGCTGCAACAGAATTACAAGCCATGCATATTTATTCCTCTGAATCCGAGCGGGGGGGCGGGGGGATTTTCAGATCGTTTAAAGCAAGGCACGGTGAAACCAAGGCAAACCCTTTCCAAAATAAATAAACGCAGAGCACGTCTTGCATGTAACGCGCGCACACACCTCTACGAGGTCTCCATCTGTATATATAGATAGAGATATACACTCACTGAGCAGGGATCACTCCTGTACCCTCCAAGTATATTGACTTGACTTTGTGTATTTCAAGCAAGGGAGGGTAAGACCATGGCAGTTGAGCCTCAGAGAGAAAGATACCGATTGCATATCCGAAATTTAAAGCATCTGCCAAACACTTCTGAGAGATTAAATATAGGCAACATAATTACAAAGCCAGAGTTGGTCCTCCTCTCCATTTGAAGCTGCATGCTTTAAGTTTGTGCTTGCGGAAACCACCCAGTTATTTTTCTTAACCAAAGGCAAATAACAAGTTGTGAGACAGCAAGTCTTTTTACGGTAAAAAATACACGTTGCCTCCAAAGTTGCTATTTGACTTTGGCAGAAGACTGCTGGGGGCTGGTTTGCAGGACCATGGAACAAAGCAATACATTTATTCCTCACACAAGACACATGGTATTTGCACACATTTGTCTCCCCTTAGGATCCCCTCTGTTTTTGCCACAGCAGTTATGGGCAGACATGTGCCTCCCAGAGATTTACCTTCTGGCATGATTTCTCACTTCTTTAAAGTCAAGGTACTACAAGGCAACACTGACACTGTGCTATCCTGCCAAAGGATGGTCTGTTTCAGCCTCCAGAGAGAAGCTGTCCCCAGTCTGTCCCCAGTGACTCCCTGTTCCCCCTGAGGTGATGAAGGCCCAGAAGCTTTCTGGTGAGACCCAATCACATGTGCAAGTGCAAACCATCCCTGTCAAAAGCAGCTGAATAAACTGCCATGAGAAACCTGAGCCCAAGTCCTAAGCCGGGCAAGAACTTTTACCTCAGGCAGCAGACGTACAAAGAGGGAAGAGGAAAGGGCAGCAGAACAGTTACCGGGAGGGTGACATATAAGAGAATTGTACCTGCTTCATGCTGACAAAAATGGGTAAGAAAAGCTGCAAATGGGCTGTGGTCCCCTGCAGGACAGCACAGATGACTGAGGCCCTCAAAGTCAGCTGCTACATTCTAGTGATGGCTCTACAGGGCAGCCCCTGGCCCCACACCTCAGCACAGAAGGGATCCAGAGACCTGGAGGAGCAGCTATCCATTCTGGTCTGGCTACTCACTGTTATTAGTTAGAGCAGGGCATGGAAGTCCAGGATGGACAGGCAGCAGGAGTAGGCCACAAGTGACACAGATGCTGCAAGTAAGTACAAGATGGCAGCAGAATACCTTGTGGGTCCCAGACTCAGCCTTTTACCTCCCCGAATGCCACCTGCCACTCCTGGTGTTCTCAAATAACCCAGCAAGGCAGCTGGGTTCCAGGTAGGAACATGGTATGGGATGCACATGGGCCAGGAGACATGGCACGATCTAATGTATGCTGAAGCGCCTGAGCTCAGGGCACTGGCCAGCTCTGCACAGGGCTGCAACCCTGAATGATGCTCCTGGCTAATGTCAGGGAGAGGAAGGGCTTCCCAGGGCCTGGGGAACACAGGCACATGTGCATGTGTGGCCCAAGGCATTAAAGCATCCAGCGGTCTCACCCGAGCTGCAGAAGAGCCTTTACTGACATCAACACATAAAATCAACAGCACAGCATCAATAGCTGAAACCCAAGACTGTGTGGATGCAGGGACTCTGGCACTGGCCAGTGTCACCCGATCTCCAGGTGGCCACCTCCAAACCTCACACCCCTGCCAGGGAAGACAGCCCCCGAGGGTGGCAGCTCTCCAGTCACCTCCAACACCAAGCAAAGGAAATCGCCCCAGTTGGCACAGGGAAATTCTCCCAACCCACAGCTCATCATCAGGCAGTTCCAAACAACTGCTTGTGTTTAAGGCTCAGCAAGAGTGGGTCTGGAGCGGAGGAACTGCAGTACAAAATGCTCGTCAGCAGGAGCAAGCCCTGGGGGCAATACACAAATTTGCAGTTGACAATAACTTAAGACAGACAGAGCTCTTTACGGTACACAGATGTTTCATTTCACCTCATCCCAGTACATAAAATCATGTCTAATACACTTAAGAAATGCTCCCAGGCATTTCCCTCTTTCCTTCCCTTCCATATGGGCCTGATCTTACATTGCACAGTTCAGGTAGAAATTTTTCATCACAAGAGGGAGTATATGAAATTTTTTATCTCCTTAGTCTTAAAGGTGTGCTTGCAAAGTACTAACCTGAAATGAAAGCACCCAAACCATTTGTATAAAAATACTATATAAATTTTAAAAAGCCAAAACAACAAATAAAACCAACCACCTTTCGTAGCTTTAACAATTAAAATCAAACTCCTGGGCTGTTTAGCACAATCTCACTAAACAAGCGTGGATATTACTTTTTAATGACTACCAAGATCACTTGATGTTTCAAATGTTACCTCACCTGAGGATCAGAGCTAACGGTTTTAAACTGACAGAAGGCTGATTTAGACTAGATGTAAGAAAGATGTTTTTTACAATGAGGGTGGTGAAATACTGGCCCAGGTTGCCCAGAGAGATTGTAGACACCCCATCCCTGAAAACATTAAAGGTCAGGTCGGACTGAGCTCTGAGCAACCTGATCTAGTTGAAGATGTCCCTGCTCATTGCAGAGGGCTGGAACTAGATGACCTTAAAAAAATTCCTTCCAACTCTAACTACTGTATAACTCTAACTCAAAACCACTAAAAGTCTGCCAAACACTAGTTCATTAAAAGAACACAGAATGAGTAGGGTTGGAAGGGACCACTGGAGGTCATCTGGTCCAACTTCCCTGTTCACACAGGTCGCCTAGAGCCTGTTACTCAGCATTGAGTACAGACAGCTTTTGGAAATCGTCACAACCTCTCTGGACAACTGTTCCAGTGATCAGTCACCCTCACAGTAAAGAAGTTCTTAATCAAAGCATGGGGACTTTTCCCATGAACAATCAGGACCTTAAGACTTCTCTCAAACCAGTCTCCAAGCTCTTGAGATTTGAAGCAGAACAAGAAATGGAGGCTTTGCTCTCCCTTTGCTTGTCTGCCTGAAACTAGAGAAGATTTTTTTTCAACTTAATCCATAGTTTCAACATCCCATGACTTCAGCCTTCTGCCAGCAACCATGCTGATAATAAAGATGCTGACAGCAGAATGTAGTCAACAGCAGTGCTGTTGTTAAAAACAATGTACATAGCAGGCATTGACTTGCTCTGCCAGGCCAACAGCATCTATTGACATAAAAACGTACCAGTGTCCTACAAGTTCCAGAGGAAACTCTGGGAGTGTTAGCTGGGTGTTAGCTGAGGCTGAAAAGATCTATTCTTTCCCCTTCATTCACCAGCTATGCACCTAGCGCATACAGATAAGAATTTCACACAGCTGCCATCCAAAATTTCAGGTGGATAGGGCGATATTACTGTTTCATTATGGCAGACATTATGAGCTGTAGGTTCAGCTCCTCCTTGGAAAATTTCTGGCTGAGCAAGGCCTTAGAAATTGTTCCCACTATTGCTATCCTTCTGCAATCTTTCAGCCCTTGGCCTAATGACCTAAGAATGGCCAGAAACACTATATTGACCCTTGTTCCTTGAATACAAGCAGATCAACTGCTCCTGACCTCAAGTTTGTATGTGAAGGCCTGGCACAGCTCCCTTCTCTCATTCAAGATTTGATCTTGGTGAACCTATGTTATGTTTTGGGCTATTTTTCCCTAGCTTTGCTTTTCCTCCCTCATCAGCTTTCATCAGGTGCCTGCTCACATTTGTGTCCAAAGGGATGAGATAATGTGACATTTTATTAGTATGATGCACTTGCAGAGCCTTGAAATGAAGTTTTAAATCTGAGAAAAAAATTACTTTCTAGGCAAAAGAGGAAAGGAGCTGCCATATAGAAGGCAGCTTCAAGTCTATCCATGATTACAGAGCAAATAAATGCAGTTCAAATATAAAATTCTGTGCTTTATTTTTTTCTCCCATGAAGGTCTGTTTTGCAAACATGGTTAGAGCTCCAAAAGCCTAGCTGGGCTTTACACACACAACAGTATGCAAATTCTTATCAAACAAGTCATGGGACACCTGGGACAGTCCATGCACTCTTCATGGCACTTCCCCATAACCAGGTGACAATTCCTGCACAGGTCCTAGCAGATGGGGGGCTTGCCAGAGATGGATAAGGATTCTTTGTGTATGATCAGAAAGGAGCAAAATATGGGTTTAATCTTTCTGACCCACAGATGTGTCTGTGACAGCTGTATGTTGCAATAAGATCCTCTAGTTTCATAGCAAAGCTTCCCCAGAGGTTTAGTCTGTGGTCAGAGGTCACATCCTCAGGTCTGGCTTGTCAGGAAGGGCAATTCTTTGTGCAGTCATCTTCACTATCACAAATGATTGCAGAGCAATGTAGGAACAAGCCCACGTGTGGGTGACTGATACCACAAACATGTCCTGGCCTGGGCTTGCCAAGCATTTTCTGTGCAAGTGAACATGGACCTAAAGAAACTTTAAGCAGCATTCAGACACCATGTAAAAACCCTCAAAAAATTTTAAAAACTAACTAAAGACAGCAACTAGTCACTGGGAGTCCAGGGCAAGTCAGACCCATGAAAATGTCTGATGAGAAGTGATGTCTTCCAAAGAATCTACCTGACAATATGTTTTCTGAGGGTTTTTATAAGAACAGCTTTTTCCAGGAAGGACCAATGGGACTCTGCAGCTTACAGCATCAGGCTACATGCCAGGACAAGGGCACATTCAAAAAGGCCATTTCAACTGCAGTGACTAGTATAGAGCAACCAGCACCAACATTGCTACAGATACACCCATTTTCTCAGTTGCAGAACAAGAACAGAAGCTCAGATTACACCTGTGGATTGGATCTGCTCCTCCCCCACTCTCACTGAGGACCAAGGAGTCTGGTCTCAGAGGAAGAAGTTTGGTATGACAGAAGATAGCAACAGATACTAACACGGCTGGAAGCCTGTAAGCACATCAGCACATTCTGATGGGTTCTCACACGTGTCTTACAAAGCGCAGAAGAGGATTTAGCTCACAAAGTTTTCAATTCATTTAGCAGCTTCCCAAAATAATTTTGAATTTAAAAAAAATCAATGGGAAAAGTTCATATTTCATTGATTTTGAAACCCAACAAAGACAAAAATCAATTGCCTCCACCACTCTGGTTTCCCTGTTAAACACTGGAACCAAGGTGGTTTTTTCTGCTTCCTGCACCACATGCTGGCTAATAGCATGAAAAGAAGAAAATCCATGTTTCTTAAACTAAGCTAGTGCTTCATGGAGAGATTCTAGTAGCTGCTCCTTCAGCCGTGCACCACACACAGGCTAGCTTTCTCACACCTCTTTCAAACCCTTCCTTCTGCATCCTGTGCCTGTACCTTCACATTCCAGGTAAGCTACTCCCTGGCCAGCAGGTTTGCTAACAGGCTAAAACTGTGCTGTAATGAAAAATGGTTGGGCTCATGTTAACATTGTGGAGAGCATATGAGTACCAGGAGCATGTCATCCCATGTTGGCCTCCAGTTCCAAAGGGTCTTCCCCAGCAATTCAGACTCTCCTACAGCTGTGCTGCAGCCGTCCACCTTCACGAGCAGTGCCTGGCGTGGGGTTGTGGGTGCTCAGCTCACAGGCAGCAAGTGCTGGTGTGGCTGAGGGTGCTCTCCCCTTAACCTCAAAACAGCTGCTGGTGGGCTGGCAAACAAGGCTTCATGCTGTGATTTGTCTCCACTTTTGAGTATGCAAAATGCCAGAGCTGAAAGTCCCCAACTTCAGGGGATGTTTACCAGATAGCACAGCTACAGACCTTGATAGCACTGTCCAATGGGGATAACAATAAATGCTGGATAAAGATAGAATAAAATTTTACAATTCCCCTAAGGTCAGTGTAATTTTCTTAGCAAAACAGCTGAGACCTACTAAAAAAAAGTCTCGTATGGAACAGTGTCTCTTCCTTTACAAATCTGGGACAAAGTGAGGAGTGCCAGATTGTCTCTTCCCTATGAGCAGTTAGAAGAGAGACGTGCTTTCCTCCAGGAGAATCTGACGCTGGTTTATAAAAATGGTGGGGGGAGGGCATGTGTGTGAAAAAGAACTATAAAGTAAATTAAGATCAGCTGTTAATGAAAGTTAACAGTTTAATTAAAGGAGTGAGCAGCTTGTGCATGGAGACACACATCCGTCTCTAGGATACACGTGGCTCCTGTCCAGATCTGGCAGGATCCAGGAAACACATATGGGATGAGCACTTCTGCTGTGAGGTCTGACCCCAGACTGCTCTGATGGTGGTGGTAGGACAGAGACAGCCTCCCTGGGAAGAGGCATGCCATTGGGACACCACACAAGGCCTGCCACCTCCCTCAGCACTGAAGACTTGACTTTTAGTATCTAGTTGTGTTGCAAAATCATCCTTCTGATATATGTCATGTTTTGGGATTAAGTGGATGATAAAACACTGGTTATCCCTTTAAATATTAATTTATTCAGGTTCTCCTAAAAGTTGAGTTTACAAGAACATTACACCTCTTGTTTTAAAAAAGTGCACAGCCACAAAAGGACTTTGGAACATGCAATATATATCTACCACAGAATGGGTCAGATTGGAAGGGACTGCAGTGGGTTATCTGGTCCAACCTCCCTGCTCAAGCAGAGTCATTCTAGAGCACCTTTATGTCTATATATGTTTAGATCCTGCTGAACGCAGTCCACTTGTCCTAGACATGCCATCACAACCTAAAGCAGTCCCATAGGATTGCTCCAACAACAGGATCCCACCCTCAGAGCAGTCCAAAGAATTCAGATAGAAAGAAGTTAATTTGTGGAGGAGAAAGGCACAGCTGTGGGAAAAAAAGGGTGGTCTTCCATAGCTGGGGGTTTCTTTCTAAACTGTTTCTTTTACACACCATGTATATTTTGTCCTGTACCTTGTACACAGTCCTACACTCGGCCTCTGCCCTCCCTTCTGCCCCTTTCTGTATACTATCTCCCACCTCTACAGGCCTCTTGCCCTTGCTTCTCTCACCACACACTCTCTTTAAACCTGTTGTTCCCGTGGGTTTAGCTGTTGCTCTTTGCCAACACTTCACATAAACCTCGAGCTTGGAGTAACTCTTGCTCTCTCTCGATGATAATTGATTTGTATCCCAGAATGTGCAGAAGCAGTTTTGCTCTGGAGATAACAAGGGGAATAACTTGGAATTGCAGAAGCACTTCAGCCTGGAGAGTCTTGGGCTGCCTATCTCTGGCTGTCAGGGCTCTCCTGGCAGAGGGAGCCTATGGCCATTTTGCACAAGCTCTGGTCTGTGTGGTTTCTCACACTCATTTTTGCACTGCTGACCATCTTGCAGCTACAGAGAAGTAGCTTCCAAAAATCCCAGTCACATAAGTTGCTCACAGCACTGTTTACCAAATACACCAACCTCACCCCAGAGGCCAGGAACAGAAACAAAGTAGAAAACCACACCTCATCTCCACATGTCAGTAAGAGGTTTGTCAGGGGTCACCGCTGTACCAGCCACCTGAGCCACACATGACAAGAGTGACCCAGCATCACTCAGCACAGCTGACAGCAGAGAAGACCCAGCTGGCAGCACTCAGTGTCTCATAGCAGAGCCCTAACATATCATGTACTTCCCACAGACTGGGCATTCCAAGCCTCTCCTTCCACCTGCCTAATTGCTCTCAACTGGGAAAGTAGGATTTTGGAAACTGCTACCTGGCTACCAATTTTCCATGCAGAAGGCTAGAAAGTCCCAGGGCCATGGAAGGGACAGATCTGCTGGTTCCACCCCTGCTCTGGCTTGCTCCAGGAGCTTCAGCAGCACCAGGCAACTCCTCAAATGCAAGGGGGCATTACTGATCTCCCAAAGCCACTGCAAGGGCTAATTGCTTCACCCTTGGTTGAGATACTCTCCAGAAGATGAAGATGTGGTTCAGCATGCTTATTTTATGGCTCATTCCAGGGTGTCTACTTTGCAAGGGAAATGGCATCCCAGGAGTGACAGCATTACCAAGCAGCCTCCTTCTCCAGCACCACGTGGTTTTGCTCACACTGCAAGAGCAGTAAACCCTGCAGTGCTTGGATTCCCTTTCAGTTGGTTCTGCTGTGAAACTGCACTCCCCTTTCAGCTGCTGTCCCCACTGCCGTCAGCTCACTGGTTTCAGCTGCATCTAGAAATGGACAGAGCCCTCATTTACTCCATATGGTTATATTCCTATGCTATTCCATTTAACATCTTTCTAGTGCCTGAAGTACTTTCTTTAGAAGGAGCATGTAGGGATGACTCCATGTCCTCCAGGACACAGACAGCACTGCGACTGCTGATGGATACTAGGGAAAGAAAAGCCATCAGGTGCCACAGCCATGCCTGGGGAAAAGGCCAATGCTCCCTTCTTCTCCACTGGTTAGCAGAGAATTATCCCCTTGGCATCTCCCCTCTGCCCAACACTACCCCCATGACTCTAGGCATCCAGGCTGCCACCTGTCACCTACGACCCTCAGAAGCCTGAGAAGGCAGCAGCTCCCTGGCTCAGGTCAGTGTCAGACCTGCCATGCTCCCAAGGGAGGTGAAGGGCATAGCTTCCACTTCACATGCTGTAAGGATTTTAATCCCATCCCCGTAACAGCATGCAGGGACAAAAGCATGCAGCAGAGCCATGAGGTGAGGCTCATTTCATCATGCCTTCAGAAAGACAAAAACCAGAAAACACCTTTTATCTAGCCTCTGCATAGACACCTTCCTCCCCATTTCTTTATTGGTGGTTTTGTGGTTTTTTACTGCTTTGATGAGACAGAGCTGCTGCCATGTGGTATGGACAGGCTGCAAGAGCAGCTCCCTTGTTCAACTCGTTTGGTTAGGTATGTTGTGATTTTAAGTCCTTTGTCAGTCTCCATGAACAACAAATGTGTGTTCAGAGAAGGGAAAATAATAAAAGAGGAAAAAAATATTATTAGAAGGAGCAAAGCCTCAATGAGTCCCATCACTTCCCTCAGCTGCTGCTGTGTCTAATCATTTTCATAGTATATCAGGAAGTGTGAAATCACCGATTAATTTTATGACAGGGGTTTTCATCACAGAAGGTGGGGATGTGAAACCTTCTGAATGCAACTGCAGATGTGGGTTTATTCTCAGCTACCTTACCTATCAGCTGTTCTCCCCCTTATCCCAGGTACCACTGGGGAAGGATGAGACAAAACAGTCCAAACCAGGTCACCTGTTTTCTTGGATGAAAACAGGCAGACAAGTGCGAGTTCTTGCTACAGAAACCTCTTAGATTACTGAGCAGGGGAAGGTCCCTTCACAGATTTCTCACCAGCACAGAGTAAATAAGAGACATTCACGTTACCTCTGGCTCTTGCACCTCTCAGCAGCAGTGAGGGCAGAGCTCTGAGCCCGGGTGCTGCAGCTCTGAAGCATTAAGCACCCAGACTCAGCCTGCAGGCATTGTCTGAATTATCTGAGCATTCACTGCTCTCAGCCAGGTCAAGGGTGCCCCACATCCTGTAAGGCCAATTCAGGAAATGCAAGTTCATGAACTTTGGACAGCTGGAGGACCTGCAGACAATCCATCCTGACCCACATCCACAGCTGCCAATGTGAGACCTCTCTGTCACCTGATGCCTTTACAGAGCCACGTGCAACAAGGTCCCAACCAGCCTGGTGTTACTGTTGTGCATAGAGGGTGGTGCAGGGAGCTTCCAGTCCCTGGAGTAGAGTACAGATTATGATGAGATCAAGCCAAGTCCTGATCCTATGGAAATGAGGTGAAACATTGTCCCTGTGAGAAGTATAGTCCACACCACTCTATGAGAGTTGCTGAAGAGTCAGGAGAAGCAGTGCACAACAAAGGCAGAAAGCAAAGCATGCTGCACCTAACACCTTCCAAGGGGAATTTGCAGAAGCAGAATGAAATCTGTATTCTGATCAGAATGTCACAGCCACCAGTCCCCTCATGGATCACAACAGAGCTTTAATAACAACTGCTTAGTTGATGCCTGCTACTAAAAGGCAAGATCACAGACAAAGAGGTCATTGGTTTGTTCCTGACCTTGAACTGGACTGGAAGTTATTGCAGTCCCAGTGGCACTGCCTGAGCCTCTCAACAAGAAGAGTGCAACACGCATGGAGACTTTCTGACACAGCCTACATCCCCCTTGTATGCTACAGTTCCTCCTCCTTCACACACCAACCTGGCACAACGTCACTGTTCCCCCAGCATAACACTCTGACTGTTGCTTAATGAACCTGAGGCAGCAACAATGAACCTGTTTCCCTGGCATGGAATGTTGTTAACCAGCATGAGTGAAGTGACAGTCCCCCAGGGCACTTGCCTTGACCCAGTCCAGATGGGAAGGGTAGCTTGGGCCAGGTTAGCACACACAGATGCAGGTACTGCTTGATTTTCACCACTGTCTGAACAGGACTGATCAGATCAGAACACTGGGACAGAGAGAAACCCTTGAGCCAGGATACAAAACTAAATCAAAGTTTTATGGGCTGGGATGAAAGGGGAAGTACTTCAAAGTCTGCAACACATTAATTTTCCTTTCTGCTGCGGTTTTTCCTTCCCCCTTGTTTTAATATGATGGATCACTTGATAATGACAGGAGGTCGCTCTGACTGACACGTACACCCAGGATAAAGGGGAACAGGAAATTGGATCTGAGGCTCTGTACAGTATTTCTATGAGTTCTGGAGCCATGAGAAAGAGACCCTTGGTCAGGTTGCTAATGCCATCACATTCCCCACAGCCACAGACATGCAGTCCTGTGTTCAATTTCCTGCCATCACTCCTTGTGTCTAGTGCACAGCCAAAGAACAGGAGTATGAAGTGTATCTGATTTAGAGATGTACACTCATCAGGCACAAGCTCTGGCTACAGTAGGAAATTGAACTCTTGATGAAAACGGTTTTCACCAGGGAGCCTCCTTGTCCTCTCCTGGTCTTCCCCATTCTGTATTGTCTGGGGCTTAACATCACAACTATTGCCTCTTTCACCAAGAAAACGGCTTTAGTATTTGCTATTCTAGCCCCACTTTTTCTGTCCGCTATGAGGAAAGGTCTTTCAGTGCACTGAGTCCCTTTCCCTCTCTCTTCTTTCCTGTCCCAGCTGCTCTGGACCACTGTGGAGGTAATACCCTGAGCATACCACCTTAGTCACCTTTACTCTGCATCCTACAGGAAAAGCTGGTTTGTCTGCTGAAGGGAGTGGGACCACAACAGGGCAGGGGTAGATTTTCTAATGCAAGAAAAAAAAAAATTTTTGTATTCAGATCCGGCCTTGCAGGAGATATCAGAACATTGGGAATCTGTTCCTGTTGTGGGCTTTGCTGGGTCCTCAAAGTCAAATCCATCTCATGCTTCCTCAGCTGTTAGGCAGTCAGCAAGACACTCTTCAGAAGTGCAGGTGCAAAGACAGCCATGACATGGCACTGGGGCACTGAATTCTGGATCCTACCCTACTGATACTTTGGAGGAGATAAAGCCTGTGAATCCCAGCCTGGGGAAAGGCATTACTACTGGTGCTTATTTCTGAACTGGATTCAAACAGCTTCATATTCTAGAGGCTTTAGAGTCCAAACCCAGGTTCACAGCCTTCACTCATCCCTCACTATGGACAGCTATTTGTACTTCAAGACTGCAACCTGACCAAAGACAGATGTAGTGAAATACTCAGGCAAGGTTTTTGCTCAAGTACAGCCAGGCTGTTCTAAGCAAAATGCCCCAAATATTTCATTAAAACAGTGTATTTTTATTTTACATCTATGGGCTGGACAAGCATCTGAAAATGCATGAATTTAAATTGCTTCCCAGCTTTGAGTGATCTGCCCTGCATCCCCCAGGAAAGCTATTTTAATTGCCATACCACCTGGAAAAATATCCAGCAACAATATTCTTCGCCTTGCTACCCCACCAGGCTGGACTGTACAGACAAGATATTGATGCAGCAACCTGATGTAATCAAGAGCTATAAAAGGGAAAGCAGTAAATCATTTGGATGCAACAGTCTGTCTGTGCACTTAGCCGTTTTTTATGTTTTCCAAAACATCCAATAAACAAAATTGCATTTAACTATTAACAGCCAGAAGGCAATTTTCCTTACAAAGCTTGTGCTTTCACAGTGGGTGGTGGTAGGGAAGGAACACGACTTGAAAGTAGGTCAAGAAGTGTCCAGAATTAGGAATTATTTTACTTTTTTTTTTTTTTTTCTTTCTTGCAGGTGAGTCATCTGAAACTTCTCACTGTTGAGAACAGCTTTTGGAAAAGGTGGCTCTCACTTCTCCTAGCATTAAAGAGTTAACCATATTCTTTACTGAGCTCTCCCACAGTACTCTTATGACTGACCCTCAAGCCCACTTAAAAGACCTAAAATGAGAGATACAGCTCTGACGGAAGCTTGTGCAAAGCTGACTTTGCAGAAAGGAAGGGAATGAAGGGTTAGATCTGTCTCTTACACCACAGTTAGAACCATCAACCCTAAAGGGCAAGAGCTGCTTGGGCAGAGGCAGAAATGCTGCTGTGGATTTCCTCCTTTTCTCCTAGCAGGAGCCGCCATTCCCCAGAGCTAAGAGTTCAGGGAAGCTGAGGAAAAGCACAAAAGGACAGTAGAAAAAAGAGCCTCTCTCTAGAGGACCAGGAGGCCAGAGTCCTCCACAGCACAGAAATGAGTCACAGTCCCCTCACTTCTCAGTATTTCAACCCAACCCATAGAAACACAAAGCCACCTGACAGATTTCAGATAGTCTAAAGTGCATTTTTGTTCCAGTCCACAAGACAAGCTTTACTTTTTCTTTGTATCTCAAGACTCCAGTTTCCAAATAAAGAATCAGTCAAGCTATACAGAGGGCAAATGAGATCAATAATTCCTATCAGCTTTTAAAGTGACTAAAAGACAGCTGAGAACCTGGAAAGAACCATACATTAGGCAAAAACAGAGGCATTTTCTCTTTTTACCTTCATCAACATTCCTGAGAAGCAGGGAAAGAATGCCTCTTTCTTTACCTCCTTGTCCTCAAAAATAAGACAAACTCTGAGGCCTCAGGAGAGAGAAAACCGTAAGAGCATCTCAGGCTCTCCTTAAAAATTGCAGACCACCTCACCAGCCTCCTCCCAGCAGACTCACAGCAGATGAGTGCTATTGAACCAGCCATATCTGCAGGTGGGTGGTTGGTGGCCAAGTGTCCCCAATAGCTGCCGAGCTAATTTAACTTACCCCAGCTGAAAATTTTCCCCATTGGCTGACATTTAACTGCCCTGTTTTTCTCAGGATTTATCAAGAAGTCAGGCACTCAAGGTGACTCATCGCCAGCTAAGCCGGAGCCAGCAAGAGCTGTCACACTGCACAGTGCTGTGGCTGCCCAGGGGGGCTGTCAGTAATGTAGTGACCGGATCCTCCCCTGCCTTAACAACTCGGGCATCAGCACTGTGTGGCAGGGCATCCCTCGGGTTGGATAAACCCCTCCTGTGCACTAGACGTGTGGATGATGAGGAGCTTCTCCCTCTGTATTGCAACAGGGCAACGTTCATAATGCTGCAGCAAAAATTCAGTTTCACCAGGGCACGTAGTGAGTATTCCAACTGGCTTGCGTGCAACTACACCCAGATAAATAGGAAGAAAATCCCTAACCATAATCACCTGTCAAATACCTTGCCCCTTCCCCCACTCCCTGTCAGGCTGCTTTTGATTTTCAGTGGGTTTGCAGCCTGCACCCTGAGGATAAAGCTGACACGTGAGCTGGTGAAATTGAGGCAGCGGTACCCACAAAGCCTGGAGCAGGAGGTGGCATGGATACCCAAGGGAGCTGGGCAGCAACAGGCCCTTCACCACCATGCTCTGACAGCACACCCCTGTCTGTGCACAGCAGGTGTTTGGCTCCATGAGCCCCCTTCTCCTTCTGGTCCCAAATGCCGGGCTCGGACCACGGGCAGTTCTCACTAGAGGGCAGCAGGATGCACTTAGAGGTGGATGCAGGAGAGCCAGCTGGGCCAAAATGCATCCAGCCCTCTGGATGCCGAGAACAATAAACAGGACAAAACACAGGCCATGGTTTGGATGGTTCCACCACTCCAGCCCACACACAGGGCTGGGGAGGAGCCGGCCCAGAGAAGCCATGGGCATGTGGGCAAAGGGAGGGCTTTACACTTGGAATTATGCCGAGGGATGCAGAGGAGCTCTGCCTGACATTAATATGTTTGGCACGGCATTAAAAAAGAGGAGCAAATGGAATAGGAGGCCAAAGTAGCAGCCTTGATGTAGGACATGAAAGGAGACATTTGCTATCAGATCAGAGACAAGGAGGCGCCTCTGTAAAAAAACAACACTTGAATGGCTGGTGAACAGCTGTGTGATGGGCAGGAATTTGGAAAGAGCTGCTTCTCATTCAAAGACACACACAAACCTGCCTTTCTCTGGCTTATTTCAAAGAAAAGTTATGCAGGAAGGAGATGTGGGATGAAGCAGCGTTCAAACAATGCTGCTAAAAGCTGTGGAAGACTGAATTGAGTGCATAGGATGAATTGAACAATAACATTGAAGCAACACAAAGTTTGTCACTGGGATCTCTGGGCTAAAAAAAAAGAAGTATAAATTACTCAGTGTAGGCAGGTAATCCTCTGTTTGATTAGTGGATATAACATTTTTAGGTTTACTGTGAGAACCAGATTAGTCCAAGGGCACTGAACATAGTGCTTATTTTTTGGGCCATGATCTTCCATTCCAGTTTAGGCTGTAGTAGAGTGCCTACTCCAAAGGCAAATTTTTAGATATCTGGTTTGATTCTCCTTAGATACTAGACATACTGTAGATGACACCATTAATTTACTGTTTAAGCTGGTTTGCTCTTTAGTACAGAGAAAAACTGTAAACAGCTTGTTGCTGCAGAAACAAGAGTATGTACCAGCCATGATGCAGTTCATCTTCTCTCAAGAGTCAAAGAAAAATCTTCATAAAACTACACAAACCACCCAGAATCACTCCTTCCACCACAGAAATGAAAAGGTCTGAAGGAGAAAAGGTCTGAAGGAGCACAGCGAAGATTTCATTAGCCATAGCCATGCTGCCACAGAGAAGGTAACATCCCAATACCACTGGGAAATATGTTTCTCCAGATAAAGGGAGGTCACCATCACTGGACTTGCTTGGGAGAAAGCTCTCAGGGGACCATGGGATTTTACACCTGCATAGACAAGTGCTGTGTGACAGCAGCCAAGTACTGGATAGAGAAGTCCCAAACGTTGAGTTGTGAGAGCAACCAGCCTCTGGTACAAGGTATTCTGGAACATGGCTAGCTTTCAGTAACTTAAGTTGTTAAAATTAATATCTTATATTTTTAACTGATCTACACTATTTCAAGCAGAAGTTTTTGAGCCTGAGGCAGGGATTACTCAATGTGTTTAGATAGCATGGCTTGTGTAAGAAGACAGCCTGGAGGAAGTACAACTCTTTTCCAAGGTTTTGTGACAATGCCAACCATCAGAAGAGAGGACTTCTGACAACCCCTTCTATTTGTTTGCACAGCACGTGCACAGGATGACATCTCTTTCAGCTCTGCTCAGGTGGTTGCACATTTTTCTGTAATGTGGGCAAGAGGAAGAGCTGCCCACAGGAACCATGCAGTGGTCCTTGCCTACCACCACATGCCACCTGCAATAACACCTTGAAGAGCCCAAAAGGGGAGATGCTGGTGTAAGAGGCACCACAAAGCATCAGGTCCCATCTGGGCAAGGAAGAAAAGAGCAGAGAGTGAGAAAACATAGTTAAAGGGGTTTAAAACCCAAAACCAACCAACCAGCCAATCAACCAAAAAGCAAAAAAAACAAAAAAAACCCAAAAAAAAACCCACCCCAAAACAAAAACCAAACCAAACCTTTTCTGAGCTGTGGCAAATTGGCCCTGGAATGGCAGTACCAATCACTAGCAGATAAGGAAAAACTGCCCCGAAACTACCACTTGTATTTAAAAATCACATAAACACTAGATGGGTTTTAGTGATTTAGACACTAGATAGCTCCTTAGCCTGCATTCTCCATCTTTACAAATACAGGTCATGCAGATAAAAGGAGAAAGGTGAGAGGGGTGACAAGAAAGAACAGCAGCAGCATCACCAAAGTACATTCCTTTCCTTAGGAGGCAATACTGCTTTCCTCTGACTGCTCTCATGCCATAGGCAAAACTTGCCAAAATGACAGAGGGACCAGGGAACCTCTCCCTCTGCAAAGCACTGCTGGGAGACACCAGCATGTAGGAGCTGATGGACCCAGGGCATCGCCTGTGACTGTTACTGGCTCAGACCCATTCTTACTCGGGAGCTCCTTGCTGGCCGCTGTCCGGGTATCCAAACAAAGTGGTCTTCCTGCGCTCATTCTGCAGATGGGCGTCTCCAGGAGGAGGCTGCGGTCACAGTGCCCAGTCAGCCCTCTTTGTTCAGAGCCTTCAGTGCTGGTTTAACCGCAAGGGAGGGGCAGCTTGCCTTGCCCCAGTGCTGTCCCCTGGGATACTGACAGAACTGGGAGAAATCGCTGGCAGGGGACATGCACAAGGGCTTTGGTCTGCAAAGCTGAGCTTGCTAAACACCACAGAGTTCTTGGCCAGGCAGCAGTTCTGGGACACAGCCCTGCCAGCAGCTTGGCTGAGGACAACCATGGCCACCAGTTCCTTCCCATCCCACCCACAGAGGGAAGGGTGCCTCGAAGAAAGACCTTGAGTTGGAGGACAGCCAGGATTTGGCCCCATGCAACATTTAAATAAGCTTCTTCAGCTATATTTGGACCTCTGAAACACCCCCATGTTTTGAGATGGCATCTCAGAGCAATGAGGTGTTCCTACGGGTCTGTGTGCTCTGTCTCTCCTCCTGTCTCCATTACACTCTGATCCCAGCAGCTGGAAACATTGCCGAGGCAGAACAAGACAAGAACACGAGTAACTTGTGTGTGTTGTTAGGAAAACAGCAGCAGGACAGCAAGCCCCAACCCTACAAATGGTTATCTTTGAGTGTGTAATTCTTAATTACATACTTAAGCAAAGCCTAGAGTAATTTAGTAAGTTAAGCATGTAATTCCACTTTAACTGATGGGTGAGTCCCTAAAGCAAATGCTTATGTGTACACAGGGCTGCTCCCTAACTCAGCCAAGACTCACTGGGAAGCCAGAGAGGCCTCGCTCAGGTGGCACTGGGGATGCTTCAGCAAGGTACTATACTCGTGTGCACACCAGTGGATGACAGAGCCATGCCTCAAATTTGTACCATGAACCCAAGTCACCAAGAGGGCATCTCCAGATGAAAATAACCCAGTAAAAGTTACTGGAAGAAGGGGAGGTAGAGGGACAGATGCTGGCTGAGGAAGGCTATCCAGTCCCATCCATACATTGTAGTGGGCAGCCCTAAAGCCTCTCACCAACTCTGCACCTCCACCTGCCAGCATGGCTCCAGCAGCCAGGCAGCTCACCTCTTCTCACCTTGGCACAGCTGCGCTGCATGAAGTTTGTTGCACAAACCCATCTACTTCTTAGTTTCACTGTCTATAAAATAAGGTTAAAAATAGATATCCACCTGAAGAAAAATGTCTGGAGGTCCTTAGGTGAGTGCTGTGCAAATAGAAATTGTTGTCACTAACAATCACGTACAATGAAAAAAGAAGCAAGGTGGGAGATCTATGCTGATCCTTTTGGTAGGCCTGCTGCCTGGGAAAAAAAGGATAAGTTATCTATTAAAGCCACATTTGGTCTTTGAAAAAGGCTTTCATCCTTGATTAGGCTAAAGAAAACGCCACTAGGCAGGCAGCCTCCCTGTGACTGCCTCTGAACCCACACCCCCTCCCCAGGTGCCAAAGGAGAATCACCTTGCCCTGGGAGACAGGGGCAGAATACACAACCTTGTCTCAGGAGCTCCAGGGGCAGCACAGTGGTTGTGGGACCATGCTGCTGCCCAGCTCCCTCCACTGGTGCTTGCTTGCTGGACTTGTGGCCTGGCTGCTCTCAGTGACTCCCCATACTCTTAGCATGAAGTCTTCAATTTCTACCTTCATGAAGCTGGATATCAAGTAAAAATATACAAGAAAAAGGAGAAAGCCAGTGCCATGCCTTAATTAATCTTATGGGTGGCTGCCATGCAGCAGGAGGAAGTGTAACCATGAGACCAAAGTCTTGGCACATTGCAGAAACAACACACTTCCTGTGCCAGTACAGTGGAGAGGGAATTTAATGTAATGCTCAAGGGAAGAAGTGGAGGGAGGAAGGGGAGAAGATCTGTGACAACAGGACCTGTTTAAAGGATTACAGCACCTATTGCACATCCACCTTGTTCAGTAAGGAAGGTCACCTGAGCCACAGATGACACCTTCCCCAAAGCACAGAGAGGTGCAGTGAATAGCATGGGCATGTGGCAGCCAACCCTCCTCAAAAGCACTTGTGTTTCTTTACCTTCCAGGGGTGAAAGCATCCCACCCAGAACTGAAAAATGTGCTAAAAACTAGTGCCAACCACTCCTCTAATTCTCACACAGCTGTTACCCCTGTTTCCCTGCCAAAGCTGAGCCAGGGAACACAGAGTGAACAGCTACAAGTGACCTCTAACCACTTGAGCTGCCTCCTAACAGCACCTGATCCTTTTCAGGCACTGCAGAGGATCATTGTTCTGGGTAGCATGAACTAGGTTTTGCCTTCTTACCAGTGTATGAAAGCTAGACAAAGGTTAGAAACAAGAAGGAATTACTCCCTTTTCTGGGATGTAGCAGAGCAAAGACATGATGTGTCTAATTACAAAGGGAGACACTGACAGATTTTTTTTTTTCTCCTTAGAAAGTAAGGGACAATTTCATTCAAGAGCAACAGCAGTTATTTCTCCAAGGCCAACAGTCAATTCAAACCAGACAGCACAAATGCTCATTGGCATTTCAGAGGTGAATAGCAAGTAAACATTCATAGTTGAACAGACACCCTGCTCTCTTCCTTGTGTTAGATATGATTTCTTCATAGGCAAAAGAAAATATAAAAGAAAAATGCATTGCTAAGTAGCTTCCATTAAGGCATATAATGTCACCTTGCCAGGGCTGCTGACCGTCTGGGCAGGAAACAGGTGAACATCCCAAAGCATGTTGCATGTGCTGGGTTTTATTACAGCTGGATATAGTTTGAGGGTATAATCACCTAGGAATAGATGCGTGAAGAGACACCCAGCAGAGATGCGTGAAGGAGGAAGCCAAATAAATTGAGGAGCTAGAAGGGGGAGGAAGCATGAGGTAGGGAAGAGGTGGGTCTGTCCTGGCTGGCACAAATATCACTCAGTCAATGTGTGACTCAGTCAATCCATCCTGAGCATGACATTTCTCTTGGTAGAAGATGTGCTCTCCCCACTTTCTCCGCTCTAATGCACTGATGCTTTCATTTCAAAAGGTGACACGATTACAACGAATGCTAAAAATACACATGGGCTTTCATTCCACTCCCCCATCCCTGGTGGAACAAAATTTCCAGCTTTCCTGTTAGCCACAAACAGTGATTTAATCTGAAAGGAGTTTGGGGAAACAAGACCTTTGCTTTCTTTTCATTATCGACTCCCTTTAAACAGCACTATCAACCAAGGCTCAGACTCAAGAGTCCAGTCTAGTTCTTTGGATGACCATTAGTTAGCACTGTCTTAGTCCAGCCAAAGGGGAGAGTACCTTTTTGCTGCCCATCCTTCAATCTTCCAGCCCTTCAGCATGATTAAAGCTCTAGCCCAGTAGCATCCAAATTGCCCTTGCTTTTGTCCACTACTGCTATTCTCCGCAGTTCTCACAGCCCCTTCCTGGCTGTAAGGCTGCGGATACAGCAGACACACAGGGCTGGTGTTCAGCACACATGCAGCAGCCACACACTCACCCAGAACACAAGCCTCGCAGCAGCTGAGCACCACAAAAGTCCAGTCAACTGCCTGACATGCTAGGAGGCCCTGGGGGCCAGTTCACAGGCTGGGTAAGTTGTCTTTCCTGAGGGAATACAACTCATGGATGCATAGATCAGGTGCTCCAATATTCATTCCAGACAAGAGATTAATGCCCAGTCAGTCTCTCCTGCACAAAGACAGCTGAGCATTGAAAACCAAGAGGGTTTAAGATATACAAACATTAAACTTTCCTTGCCCAAATGCTCAATGCATTTGCAAGTCTTTGGGGAAAAAAAAAAATAAAATCGGCCTATGGATGGTATCAGACAGACTTTTTGCAGGGCAGATCTTCTAAATAATGGAAAAGAATTTAATAGAGTTACAATTTATTCATATAACATTAGGTCACTGTAAACTTTATCTAGCTTTAAATGCTTTTATGTAAGGTCTGAAACATGTTATTTTTCTGCTGTGGTTTGAAAGATATATCCAAATACTAAGTTATGGTAATTCCTGCTTATGCATTAGGTATTCAAAACAGAAGCCTTAATTGCAAGCTGCAAATGCTATAAATGGCAGGCAATAAACCTCAACAACAGGGTATCAAAAGGAAAGAATACCCAGTAACATGGTTGCTTTTATCTAAAAACAGGACACATTAGTCTGGTACAAAACCTTAGCTGTTAGAGGGAAAATCTTTCCCTCAAGTGACAGATTCTATGAAATTCTTCTATATTAGGACAATTAAGAAAATACAAACATTTCTACTCAGGATCACTGACAGTATCTCACAACTCAGGGACTGACATTGGCTTTTCTTGGTCTTTTCAAAAGAAAATGTCTTTATGTTGCTGATTTGTACAGACAAAAGCACAGGACTGTTGAAAGGCTTCTTTAAATAAGCACTCCAAAATTTTCAAAATGTCATAGAAGAAAAGGGTGACTAAAAGCATATTTTGTTGTCCCCAAATATTCAATTCTCTTCAAACCAGACATTTACTCTTAACACATCAGAAAAGCTTTTTGAGGTGGACATTTTGTAGCAGCACATAAGCCTCGTATAACAACTTCATAGTGAAGACACCTTTATGTACAAACCCAGGACATTCGTTTTATGTTGTAGTTATTGATCAAGAGATCATTTAAGTATAGCATTTGTATTAAGGGCTAAGGAATTACTCCTTTGGGAACATAGAAGCAAGTTCTTTAAAAAAACTGAGAAACAAGCATTCTCTCTACAGAAAAATTAAGCAGAGAGAAGATGACATTTTGTTTCAACTACAGGATATAAGGATTCAATACTTTAAGAGATGACTTTATTTAAAGAACTTTCACATGTGCTTTAATCAACTGAAAACAGTTTTTCAGCTCCTATGAAACAAAGTCAAAAGTGAACTGACTATATAATATGTGTGTGTATATATATATATATATATAAATAAAACCTAAGAGAGTTTCTAAAAGCTCTAAAGACATTGTGCAGAGCTGCTGCCACAAGGACGGCACAGCCTGCACTCCCGCCCCCTGAACAGACTGCTTGTCTGAGTGCTGCCAGGACCCAGGCACTGAGCTGCAGCATCTGTGGGAGACTGACAGCAACGCTGCCAGGCCCTTCCTGCATGGTATATTCCATTGCTACAGAAATGCTGTGTTCCCCTGCTACCGAGCAGCCGGCAGGGCCCTCCCAGCGCACAGGGTCACAGTTCTGCCTCCATCACTTACCCCATCCTGCCCAAGGCTCTGCACCAAGCCAGCAGTGCAAGGCAGCAGCTTCCCAGCTCAGCACTGTGTTCTGACATGGAGACATCCCCTGGCCTCTGCAACAGGAGGGGCAAGAGAGCCTGAGGCTAGTGTGACACTTTCAGCTTCTAATGGGATAATGAAGTGCCATTTCAGGTAGTAACAGCTCCTACTCCACATTGCAGGCCTGAGGCCATGAACTCACAGGAAGAAAGAAGCTATCCTGGGAAAACAGATTTCACCTGGACTGAAAATTTTCAGTGTTTATTCACCGTTTTGGGAAAGGTGTTTCATTGGCTTCCCTGCCATTATTGATTCAAATACCTCTGCTAATTATGGGGAACACAGCTAAGATTTGCCCAGCTGCTGCAATTATCTGGGACTCACCTAACAATAGTCACCGACTGGTAAATGAGGTTCTTCCATCAGAGAACTCATCAGATTACTTACACTAGAGCAAGGCTCACTGCCATGTACAGAAATAAGGGCCTGCCTATCCCCTCAGGAGTGCCCAAATGCTCCTAGGTCTGCTCAAAGCTCTTCAAAGAGACAGAGATAGCCTTCAAATTAACTGTGGCTTATTATTTATTTCTACCTTTTCCTTTTTTAGTAACAAACCAGTCATAATTATTTATCATGACTGTTTTGAGTGAATCTAATTGCAGTGTTCCCTAAAGCATAGCAACACTCGCTCCACACCCAGCCAACCAAAATAGAAAAATGACATCCCAAAAATAGCAGCAAGAGACAGTGAACACAACCTGGCCTCCCACAATTTGTGTCATTAGACCAGATAGATCTTTGAGACAAAATCAGCTGAGAGACTAACACTCTGGAAGGTATTGCTGCATTCCTATAAGAGCCAGCCAGATGGCTTTTGCAGCAGAAGTCCCCTCCATCCCTCTCTATGCAAAGAGCTGGCTGGTGCTGCCCCAGAAAGTGGCTTTGGAGGGCACATGGCCAGCCCTCCCTAGGTGAAAGGCAAATTCACAGCATCCTACATGTACCTCCTCTACAAAGGACAGCTGCAGAGATAAAGTCAGAGTTTTTAAGTGATCTCTACCAACACAAAAAACTGGATGATATCCTGTAGTTACTGTGCTTGATGTAGGAATGCTGGAGTGAAATGCCTTTAATTGAGTTACACACAAGGTTCCACTATATCATTTTATGGTCTCTTCCAGAGATAATATATATTATTTCCGGTTCTACAAGTGACTTGGGGAAAAACACAAAACAAAACAAACCACCCAGATCAAGTTAATAGATCTGTGTAAAAAAGCCAGGATTAGATAAGGTTTTCAGGCACTAAGTCTGGCTGGCAATTACTGTGTCCCTTGTGGATACTTAGCTCTAGATTTAGGAAGTTTACAAACCCAGACAAATATAAACATATTATCACAGTATTTTAAGGTTTTCCTACATAAGAGATGCTTTTGCCTGGCCCCAGAACCCCATTCATGCAGAGGTTCAAAGCTCTCAAAGGACTTACCTGTGGTTATCTTCTTTGAAAAATGTTGGGGTTATATATCCTCAAAGCATTAAAACAGTCTTAAAAAAAGTCAAAAAACCTGCTGTTGCAGATAAATGTTTTTATGCCTTTCAAAAGAAGGGAGTCAAGCTACACTACAATTTCTCCCACTCTAGAACACCGAGACCCACCTGCCTTTTGAAACAGAAGTAACTCAGGGCAATGCATTTCAGCTGTACTTGCAAGGCATGTTAAATGGGACTTGACTTCTAAAAGCTGCCAGGTCTCTTAAAGAGCAGGAATGATAGTAGTTACAGGTGGGTAAGAGCTAGGAGGTCATTGAGCCCAGCCTGCTGCCAGGCCAGGATAGAGTCCCCAAAGAGAGTACAAACCAAGGCTCCAACTGATACTACATTTGATTTTAGCCAAAAGGTCAGGAAGTGATGGTGGGGAAGGGGCTGAGGATAAAAGTGGCTTGCAGCTGCCTCTATATCCTCTGCAGAGGAGATGCAGGCAAACCTCTCTGGAATAACACTTAGCATTTATCATGTTAAGCAGATGGTATTTGACTTGCTGCTCTTAATACATAATCCTGAAAGGTCTGTTGCTGCTATCTACTGTAATAATAATGTTGGTTTGCATGTTACAAGAAACCTGAAGCAGCATCAATAAAGTAGTCCCACTGGGCCAGTTTGCTGACACTTTCTTTGTGCCCTTGCTGTACACAAGGTTATCTTTAATGGCAGAAAGTATCTTTTTATTGCTCCCTGATGACTTAGAGGAGACCATGGATCCTCTGACCTTATTGCCCATACAACATGAGCTTTGGCTGAAGGATGGCCTAAGAAAAACTTTGCTTTTGAAGTAGGAAAGATAGATTTCCTTATCTTATTTCACCCAGCAGACAGGACTGCACTCAGTCCTGCCTATAATATGCCTTCCCCTTATCCATGCCATGATTTTCCAGATTTTTTTCAGAAAGGTAGCTTACATACATTGCCTCTGTACTAGGCAATGCTGGGATTGCAATTGCTATGTAAACACCAGGATGACACACTAAGATATTTGTTGATCTTTGTAACAAGAATTTACTGAGATCTTTATTTAAGCTGTCAAGAAACTCATCAACTTTTCAAGAGAAAAAAGAAATAATAATATTTTTTTTAAATGGCAACATCAGAGCTGCCCAAGTTTTCAAACTCATTCAGAGCTGACAACCCTGTTACCAGAGGGTCAAGAGAGAGGGGCCAAGGGCACTTGCAGGGGAACACAAGCCTTTGCTCTTTTTTGCAAACATTCATCCCGAAGTTTGGCCTTAAAATCCATTAAAACCAAACAAGGAGACTTCTTGGGATCCAGCTCACCCAAAACAACATTTATAAAGGCAAAGTGATCAAAACTTACCAGTCAAGTGCTTTCGAAGATCAGTGGAAGGGGAGAAGCAGCGAAGCACAATTCAACACCCCCCTTAACAGACATTTATATTTGAATGAGATGATCACTGCATGTGAGTTGATGTAAATGTTTGCACAGACACTTGATTTCTATGAAACTACCATGCGTCACTGGGAAAATGAACTCTTTTCTGTGTAAGGTGGCAGGCAATCAGTGCACAGAGCCAGCTCCTCCTAAAGCAAACATCCCTCAGAGGTGATCCTTGCAAGGCCCAACCTTGGGGCCTTGATGGTGAAGAGACACTACACTCCAGCTCTCCACTGTGTGTGTATAGAGAGGGAAAAACAGTCTCTGGGGCTGCCTAAATATGTAAGTTGTTTCTGTCCACATTTATATTTGATATACAATGCAGGTCCTCTAAAAGGGCCTGCTTTTAGTCATATAACAGCTTTACAGTCGTATGACAACTGTATTAAGGTATTATGTATTTTCCAAATTTCAGATCTTCTGCTACATCCCTCATGCAAAGAAAGCAGAGTCATGACTTCTCCAAGGGCAAAAAAAAACCTCTCCAAGGACAAAAGAACAAGGCACAGAGATACCTTCACCGACTCCTGCAGCAGTTCCTGGATCACAGCATCTCCAGGCAGAGAGCACAGGAATAACACCTGTTCTCCTCCTAGCTTCTTGGCACTACCTGAACACACAGAAGGGAAATGCATAAAGACTGTATGGAATATGTGGCTGTTAAAGTGGATAGTGCACACCAGTGACAGAACTTTTAAGATCATGAGCAGTATGTGTGAGAAAAATGGACCTGTCAGGTAACACTGCACAACCCTGTGTAGCTTCAAGGGACAAAGACTGCTCAATTTTTAATTTCTGTTGTGAATAATTCATTACAAGAGTAAGAAATCTTCTTGAATAGATGAAAGATAGGAGATAAAGGTCTCCTTCTCCTATTCATATTCCAAATCACTGCCCAGCCGACTGGGTCTGTCCATACAAAGTACAAGTTTCCATATCCAGCTTTTTCTTGCAGTCAGAAACTTCAGCCCACTTAACAAAAATTGACATGTTCTATGCTGGTCCTGAAAGATACACTAAAATTCAAACATTCAAAGAAGTATTTAAGACATTTCGATTTCTGATTATTTAAAATATAGGGGGGGTTTACATTAATTGAAACATACTGTGAATATTCCCAGCTGTTCCTCTGCAATGTCTTCTCTAAGCCAAGTTGCAAAACACTGTAGGTCATAACCCTCTTTTAAATCTTCCCCAAAAAGCCCATATCAGGGCCAGGGTGAACCTTTAAAAATTTGATCAGACTGTATTCAAGTTCATTTAAAGGATGATAAAAACAAAACATACAATTTTTGCTGCCTATTATTCCAGGATAGCTGATTAGGATGTTTGTACTTCATAGGGAGCACTCAGCCTCGTGTAGGAAACGTGCAGTCTCAGATTTTCGTACTGAAAATATGTGTTTATCTTTAATCACATCTTTAATCGCATCTGAGTCAGGATGTTTGCAAGGCAAAAGAGCATCTGCAGTGATGGGGTAGATAACCAAATAATGGTGAGACATGACTCCTTAACTGTATGGACTATAGACATTTCAAATACATATGAACATGACTAGGATGGAAGTATTTCCATCTTTGATTGCCAATTTGTTGCTAGACAGGTAACTTAAAATTATGGAAACTCTGAACCAAGCACTTAAGCAGGGGTGAAGCCTTTTTTTAGACTGGGAAAAACGTTGGGTTTCTTCTTGATGTATCATGACATATAAGCATGCTGTTTGATCACCTAATAAAAAGTGACATCATTAAACAGGATCTAAAGAAATAAATTTAGGTTGTGGAATTAGCAAAAGCAGGGAGCAAAAGGAAGTAGTTTTTGAAGAAACTTCAACAGTTCATGTAAAACTTACATTGTCATTACATGGCACAGCAGAATATTGAATGTATATGGGGTAGGTCTTTTCTTAGAATTTACTGAATACTGAAGTCCTCTGTTAAATTGCAAGAGTGCCACTTTCCAAATGCAGGTGTGCACATCTGGTGGAGAGAAGGCTGGCACACCCAGCCA
Organism: Origma solitaria; assembly: GCA_013397895.1. Classification (NCBI taxonomy): domain Eukaryota; kingdom Metazoa; phylum Chordata; class Aves; order Passeriformes; family Acanthizidae; genus Origma; species Origma solitaria. The sequence continues at coordinate 146,462 of VZRL01004623.1, forward strand.
CAGGGCTGTGCAGTCACATCCTTGTCAGTAAATCAGCACTTGCCAACTAACAGAGGAACTGACTGGTGAACACTGAAAAAAGATCCTTTAAGATTTTTTTTTCATCTGGTTGATGGACACTTTGCAATCTGTTCATTGAGAAAGATCTATTTTTGATAGATTTACTCGTATTGAGAACACTTTCTGTGGAAAGTTTTGAAAACTGTTGAAGCATTTCATGCTGTCAGTCTTTTAAGTCAAAACTACGCTTTTAAGAACAGTGGTAGTCTTTCATTTCCAGAGTTAAGGTACCAGAGGAAGAAAAATCAAGAATGGGAAAACATGAAAACTAAAATAAAACATTGTACTTCACCCAAATAAAAGTATTTCTAAAGCCATTAACTTTCAAAATATTATACCTGACTTTTCATATGAACCTGAGAATTTTTTGAGCTCAAAAGTTTTTCCTGAGACAGAAGTAATTTTCCTTTCTACTCTTTCCAGAGAGACCAGTCAGAGAAAATACTGTTTTCTATTACTATTTTTGTCCCTAAGCGTTTTTTCTTTCCATATTTCTTGTATTTCCTTTTTTTCTACTTTCCTTCCTTTCCTTTCTTAAAATGCCCTATCTATTGCAAAGCCAAAGAAAATTGAGTCTGGAACCCAAGATTCTTTGCTCTTGCTCTCCTCTTTTCCTCTGTTTATTCAGAAGGAGTAAGAAAAGAGCTATATTAAGCTGAAATTTTATTCTGCTGTCCTCTGTTGAACAAAAGATAGTCCACTAAAGTCACTAAATCACAGATAACACTTCTCTGGGCAACATTATTAGGAACTGACAGCTGGAGACAGATGAAGATCTCATCTTTTAAAGAAAAAAGTACATTTAATTTCCTTTGTACATAAAGCAGAGAGCACAGCATTGTCTATCTGAAGATAAAAAGAGACCCCAGTGTCTGCTGGGTGCCATCCTTATGGGGCTATAATACTGGGTCTGTGTTTTGAGCTTACATTTTACAGGGCATATTCAAATTAATTTAGAAACCACTATTCTTCAATTCGAGGTAGACAGTGAACTTTGAAAAGAGAGGGTGACATTTTACAGCCAGTTCCATTAGAAAAGAGTAGCTCAGAGACTAAATTGTTACCTTTTAGGAGGAACATGGAAGACAGGACAGGAAGAGGAGAGAGAATGGATCTGTAGGGCAGAGAGATGGGTTTGCTCCTGATCTTGTGTGGGATTACACCATACTCCTGGGAGCCACTGGGCCTCCCTGAGATTGATACCATAATGACTTTGATACTGAACACACACAATGGAGCTGGTATTGAACATCAAGGATCTCATCAACTGCCTTGAAACAGACATGCTAGAAAGCTACGGTCATTTTTTCCACTGAGGTACACCATTCCAGACTCCAAATACACCAGGTGAAAGGGCATTTCTCCTACAGAGGCACTGACAATGCACGGTACTCCCTTATTTCTGGGGGACTTCTTTGATATGGTTTTTTTTTCTTTCTCAAGGGACCTGCAACTATGATACACACACTCTTCACATTTGAAATGTATAAGCATATTTTACACGTCCTTTCTGCAGCACTACCACCTGCTGCTTTGGTTGCATTTAATTTTAACATACCTCCCAAGCAGCATGGAAATGGTGAGGGTGAAACTTTGACTGTGTTAAGCAAGACTGTTAGACATGCAGTTAAAGCACATGTTTAACAAGAAAATATGGTCAGTCTGATTCCAGTGGTATGAAAGACTTCTGGGGAGAGTACAAATTTTAAGAAAAACATCTGTATGGAGTTTTTGTTTCTAAGTCTAGAGACTATTTGTGTGTTGGCTGAGTCTGGTTGCAAGTCCTTATAAGAAATGAAGGCCTAACACTACGCAATTACCTTCCTTTGATTAAAGCCTTCTAGTTAGCTAGACTAAAATAAGAGCGGAAATTTTTTTGTGAGCCTTACTCCACTGGAGGATGAAAGGTGGTTTTCCACTGAAAACACTGGCAATAAGCAGCCTTTTAAACCATAAAAGCTTTAAGGAAAATTCTTTGACCATCTTCATGTAAAAATAGTTATTCTGCTTTCTTAAGACTTCAAATCATGCCCTCCTCTGTTTCTTTTTCTTTTTTTTTTTTCCCCTCTGGAAAATACAGACTATAAAATGAAACTTGCCCTGGATTCAAGCTGGAAATGCAAACATGGCAACTCAGAGGAAATGTAAGATCATCAAGAAGTACAAGGGTCTGTGCATTTATTTCACAAGGTGAAACCTACTGTCCTGAGTTTCTATACACAAGCAAGCACAGTGAAACACAAAGTGCCCATGTAAAACATCCAGTGAACACTGACCTTTAAATCTGTCTAAGTTGCTGCTTCTCTGTGAAGAAATGGATTTCTTCCTCTGCTTTTTGGGACTCGTCTCTAGCTGTTTATGGGATAGATTTAACTTGCTTTTCAGAAGTTTCTGCATTCTATATTCATGTCTTATTGTACCATGGCCTATCTTTTTTTGGGTAGCTGGACCCTTTTTGAAGACCTTGGAGGATCACTACAAGCAAGATTGCTCTCCACATTCTGATTCTGTAAGTTTTTAACATCCAGCTGCTCATCCAGATGTATTTAGGAACTTTGAAATTCTACTGCTGTGCTATTCAGTAGTTTTAAAAGCTTTTTGCAGCATGGTAGCTGCAGCTTTTGCTAAGGCTCTCCTTCATCTGTTACAGCTGAATTGAGATACAGAGCCTTTTGGGTTACCCATGTGTTTGCACATTCAAAGTGCTGTAGAAAACCACACTCAATAAGCAGGATCCACGGGGCAGATCTCACACAGAGGACTGGTCAGCATTCTGAGCTGCAGACAGCTGCCACTGGGAACCATCCAAGCAGATAACCACGTATCTGTGATGCTATGCTGACCCCTCCCTATCCCTGGAGACAGGTGCCCCAGATTTCCTCCAATTCTATGTTCTACTTGTTATGGAAGATCCCAAAGACCAACCCTGCTACAGTTTCTTTTGAGACATAAACACCTTCTCCTTTACTGTCAGAACGGGGATTTTGAAACTTATTTTTCAGCCCACATATACACAGAGACCTGGCCAGACTTCCTCCTTTTATTTCTAATTTCAGCAACGCTGATTAGAAGATCAGGCTTCTTCAGTCCTCTCTTTTACCTTTGTAATACTGAACACCTCTCACCAAAGCCTCGCTTTCATTCCCCTCAGACCTGTATATGCCAGTGACCAAAGAGGATGCAAAAATGTCAGTCGGCATCTCAGACTGACAATTGTATTTAATTACCTCTGACCCCCTCCACTCACAGATGTTTAGAATTACAATTCAGAAGTTGAACAAGGTTGTCTCCAGGAGCCTTAGAGATAACCGGAAGTGCTCTAATTGGCTTTCAAATGATAGTTCAAATAAGCAGCCAAACCAAGCACGAATTCTGAACTAACTGAAGTTTGCTTCTCCGGCTAGCATTATGAACTATAATGCTCCACATTTCTGGAGTGCCTTCTACTCTAGGTTGCATGACAACTTAAGAGACTTAATTGGCTCTCAACACGCCTTTCAAAAGTATTACTTCCAATTCAATGGGTAAGAAAAGCACAGCATAAAGCATCAAGCCATTGTTCAAGTGCATGGCAATAAAGATGAATTGCTGAAATGGCTCTTCCCATTTTATGAAAAGCACAGCTTCTGTACCAGCTATTGTTGGTTTGGGCATTTTTTTAATTCATAAATGAGTCAACATTAAAAACATTATTAAAATAAGTCAGCATTAAAAAAACGTGGATTTTTATTTTAGTGGACAATCAATAGATGTAGGCTGTCTTCTAAAATGGAAGTTGAAAAGAAGGGCAAGCTGGAAAGTTTTCCAACTGCATGTCATTGTTTCTCAGAGATGCTAAGATAAATCCATCACTTTCCAGAGATACTACTTCAAAGATAGTTACAAATATGCCCTCAGAAACTATAGGATTTAGTGCCTAAGACAAAGAGAAGGGTGGAGGGACCCCACAACCAGCAAACAATCAACTAAAACTGGGTCCTAAGTTAGGACATAGGCAATGTGCTCCATATGAGTAAATTATTTACAACTACATTCCAAACCCACTGAACTAAGATGACCATTCCCAAAATGGTCTCTGTAGAATATCAAATTACTAAAAATACACAGGATATTTCAGTGAGTGTTTTGTTCATCAAGAAAACTGATAAGTTTAATGGCTTCGTGCAAAAGAAATATCTTTGCTTCTTCCCCTGGGGGAAGGGGCTGCTGCTTCTCCTACACATGCTGTTCTTAGAAAGACATATGTTTATTTCAGGAGCAGTGCTGGTCCATATTGTGAGCCACTGTGCAAGCCTGGGATCTGAGCACGCCTCTCCATATGCAAAGCAATGGCAGCTTCCCATCTCCTTCAATTAAAGCAGGGAAAAGGAAGATGTGCATCCTCTCAAAAAGGCAGTGAATTTGTGGAGTCCACACAAGTGAGGAATGTAAAGATACATTTCCAATGGTCCAGCTCTCACCTAAACAGTAGCAGTGATGCTGCAGGAGTCCTGAGAGAACACTGTCAGTGTAGCCAAAGCTCTAACGTCCTTTGAGTGATCAATCTTGCAGTCAGGGGAACTGCACCCAAACTTGAATCTAAAAGTTGAAAAAGTGCTTGACAAATTATGCAGTTTTAATTACTCCTTAGTTGTTGTATTTATATTTTATTTGCCTAATGAGAAAGCATTTAAACCAACTTCCTCCTTGTCTAGGTCTAGCACACCTTAATGTCTTTGTATTCTAGTTTTTCAGTGGTTTCCCTATAGCATTTGTTATTACCTCCTCTTGTATTGTTCCTCTTATTCCTCTCCTGGTTGGTTTAATTTGTTCATACTTTGATTTAGAAGCAGGGATATCTATGACACTGAGCAGCGAAATACAGAAAAACACAGCTCCAACTTTGTTCCAGATTTCAGCCACCACTTTCTGAAGGTCTTCACAATTCTGTGAGACAAAAACATGCACAAAACACGCCTAAGATATTTCATGTGATGCTTTATGAATTCCTTTATAACTCCCTAAAAATCAATGTTAATTCTTCTTCCTGTGTTAAAGACTGGACCTCACCACTGAGAGACTAAAGAAAATAAATTGCTGAGAGAAGATTTACGAGGGCAAGGAGGCTACCCTAAAAAAGTGACCAAAAGGACACTTAGATTGCATTTGACACATCCTGCAGAGGGTTGTAAGACCACACGTTTTCCAAAGACAGTTCCAAAAGGATTTACATATGGCTGTCAATTAGAGCTTTGAAACTAGAATCTACTGTTAATGTGTGCTCTACTGCTCCACTCCTCGGATAAGGAGTTTCACAAGTCTGTCACAACACCTTATCAAAAGCATAATTTCTTTGAAAAAATGAGTAGATGCTTCTTCATTGAACTCTCTCAGCAGAAGGGTCCCGAATATTAGCACAATGTCCTCTAACAGCAAATATTTAACACACAAAGAGAAATATAAAAAGGCAAGCATTTCAGAAAAATTGATTGAAACATAAAAAATTTCTTTGCATGTGCACAAATATACATGTAATAATACACATAAGATGAGCTTTGCCACTATACAGTGGTTCAAGAAGATTCTGCTACAATATTTACTCACAGAGAAGCAGCACAGCTCTTCGTGAGGAAGAGTTCTTTCAATTTAAACTGAGAAGTTCCAGTGCAGAGGTCCTGCCTGCATGAAGGTATCAATAAACTAATCACAGAAATTTAACCACAGCTAAAAAAATGTTATTTGACCAATTATCAGCTAACACTCAGTACATGCCTTTATGCAGTCAAGGCCCTGGAAATGAAATACGAGAATGTTACTTAGCTAAAATTGGACTCACTGTTCTGAACAGCTCATATGCCTGTGGAGTACCTTCCAAGCTAAAGAGCCTGAAGTCATGCAGGGGCTCCCTGAAGCAGCATTTATCTGGTCACACACATCTAGATGACAGCACTGTTGTTCTCATTAGGATGACAACTTCTGGTACTGACAAGTGACTCTTGAAATGTTATTCCTTGCTGAAGCAGTTCTGAATGTTAGAGATTGAAAAACAATGGGAAATTCTCAGTAGAATAATCAGGTTTTTTTAATTGAAAATTCACATATACAGCCTGTGGCACTCTATGCAAATGGATGCAAACAAAAAGCTTCATATAATACAGTGCCTTTTGGATTGATCTCACAGTTACTAATATATACACCAGCTGAATTGTTCAGTGCAACTGCTCCCATGTCTGTTCCTGACACTGGATTAAAAATTAAGACAGTCCAGCCTGATACTTTTTTTTTCTGAGGCACCAAAGTAGGCTTGTTCAGTCACTCTGTCTTGAGACGGAGAGCCTCCCGCCGTTGCTTCTGAACAGTCCTAGAATCTTCCCACGGACTGGGTCCTCTGATGTTCTCCCAGTTATCCAACTTAGATTTTTCCAGCTTCTGCAGACAAACAGCAAAAATAACAGTGTCACCTTGACAGATCCATGATTTAAAGTACATAAAAATTCCAAATTGATTTCTTTTTTTCACAAGAAACTCAGTATCACCACTGGGTTGATGAACTTTAATCGACCCTGCATGAGAAGTTCAACAAGAAGGAAAAAAACCTAGTCTAGTAGTTATCCATATAGCTACATAAATTACTAAGATGGGCATTACTGCATCTGCTTGTCAGGAGAGAAATAACCATTTAAGGACAGCAGCATTGCAGCACCTGAACAAGACTGAAGATACCTTTTATTCACTTTTTCTCCCCTCACCTTGTTTTCCAGATCTGCTCTTCAACTGCAAGTCTGCCAAGCACTGAAGTAGTAGGAATGACATGCATTGGTATAGCTCAAACAGACAGATTAGTAATTAGTGACCTGAAGTATCCTGTCAGCACAAATACAAAGCATGCTGGAAAAGATTCATTATCTAGCACAAGGAGAGACAGCAACAGTGCAAACGCCTTCAATCCATGTGGTTTTAACTTGAGAGTGGTATGCAATGCTTTCTGCTGACTAGTCTCCCATGGCACCCAGCCACCACAGACAGGTCTCTTACTAAGTCATACATGAGATATGCTAACTGACTGAACTGTCAGATATTTTAAAACTATTTCGATTTAATTACCTCAATTACCTCCTTGCCTATTCCTATCATCCTCACTCTGAACTAACGAGTGAAGTATTTAACTAGACTTAGAGGCAACAAAAATGAAGAACAAGTGCCCTTCTGACATCACCTACCACGTGCTGCAGTGAAAGAACACAAACATGTATTACATCTTCACAGTCCTACTGGCAGAGACACAGCTGTCCCTTCCCAGGACACAGACCTCAAGTCTTACATGCCAACTGAGGAACAGCACATTGGACACGATGGGGAGACTGAGGAGAGGGTCTGCACCACGGCCTGAATCAGGGCTGTTCCACACCTACTGGAATGTTGCATTCCAGTAATGAATGATACATACTGCAGGTGGGACTTAAAGCTGATTTGTGATCAGGGCCTCATCTCAGCAAATGCTGTAAAAATACACCAGAAAATACTTATCCCTGTCCTGAGCCTGCAGCCTAATTTTTCTACTATCAATCATTCAAATAAATGGCAAATACCCAGGGACTTGAATAATAGTTGCAGAATAATTCAACAGTTATAACAGAATAGACCTGCTATTCGTTCATGTTATGTAAAAGTTTCTTGCCACTTCTACAATTGAGGAAATTGAAATGAGGTTAGTCAGATATCAAAAGAAATTAGGCAACACTGTACAGAAGATATAAGAGAACACATGCACAAACACAGCAGACTTTCACAAGGTAGGAGCAACTAAATTTTTTGTACAGTAGAGTTGGCATAGGTCTTTCTGAAGAATTGTCTTTACTACTTTATACATCTTATGCTTAGCTGGTACTTCATTTCAACTGGAAGGGATCTGAGCTGACATGGAAGGAGAGAGGAGGAAAGCTACTCATCATCCCATACAACAGTGACTATTCCCTCTGATTTCAAATTCTGAATTTAACATCTGATTCTAATGGAAGCTTCAAGGAAACTACACTGTAAATAACGTTGTGCTTTAACAGAAATGCTGATTTAATTAAACACAAAGGCATCACACAGTTGTGAGGACCTAAACTATTCCCAAAGCCATTTGGCTCCCAAAGCCTGAACATTAATCAACTTTTAAAATAAGTACAACAGTAATACCATAACTATCTAAAGATGGGCTACATAAAGAAATCAAAAGAGACATGCATACTGAAGATCTTTACCAAAAAGTTCGTATTCATTTTCCCCTGAAACGTCACAAAGGCTTTATAGAGAGGAGGCTTGTCAAAACCAGGAAGTATTTCAAAACTATACTATCTAAACAAACCACTACTAGAGAGTATCTTGGCAGTTCCCCATAGAAATCATAAAGTACCTAGAAAACACATGGTGATATACTGACAGCATAAAACAAACAAGGGCTATGTGCAGTGAATGGCATTGCCTGACATGACAGACAAGATCTACCGATCAATTAAAATACAAAGAAATAAAGATTCTAACATAGGAAGAATATATTTTTATTTCTTATTCTCTTTATGTTTATAGAGGTAATTAACATTTTGTATCATGTATAAGCACTGTGTAGTATCTTACTGCAATTCAGGACGAAAGCACCTTCCCTACTACCATGAGACAGTATCTGCAGAGATTTAGTCTATGGGACAGTTATCAGTCATCAGAATGCAGAAGGATTAGACATTCTAACTTTCTGAACTGATGCTATCCAATTTTGGAATAAGAGAGGACTCCTGTTGCATGTGGATAAGCATAAGAAGGAGTATTGACACTTAAAGGGGATGTGAAAATCTGTTCCACGATGCTTTCCTATTGTATAGCTATTTTCACATATATCTGTGCTGGTTCTGGCTGGGGTAAAGTTAGATTTTTTTATAGTAGCTAGTTTAGGGCTATGTTTTGGATTTTGTGCTGAAAACAGTGTTGGTAACACAGGGATGTTTTCATTACTGCTGAGCAGCTCACACAGTGCCAAGGCCTCTGCTTCTCACCCCACCCCACTTGCCAGTGAGCTGGGGGTGCCCAGGAGGGGACACAGCTGGGACAGCTGAGCCCAACTGACCACAGGGATATCCAACATCATACAGCACCACGCTCAGCATGTAAAGCTGGGGGAAGAAGGAGGAACAGGGGGACATTCAGAGTGATGGAATTTGTCTTTCAAAGTAACTTTCACACATGATGGAGTCCTGCTTTCCTGGGAACAGCTGAACACCTGCTGCCCACAGGAAGTGGTGAATGAATTCCTTGTTTTGCTTTGCTTACACCCACACCTTATGCTTTAGCTATTAAACTGTCTTGATCTCAACATATGAGTTTGCTCACTTTGACTTTTCCAATTCTCTCCCGCATCCCATCATGGGGCGGTGAGTGAGCGGCTGCATGGGGCTTGGCTGCTGGCTGGGGTTAAACCAGGACACTACCTCACACACAAGTGAATAAAAACCCTACCCTTTTTGCTTGGTCACTGACATGAAAATTCTTACAACAGTATCATCCCAGAATACATGGCTACTTTAGACGTACACTAAAGACATGCATACAGCTAAATTTAAAATTCATCTTTAGTAATAAGACCAGATCAACAGTCCTCCTCTTATTTTGGTGCAGCACTAGCTACAAAGTTACACAGCTCCTTCAGATTGCCTGAGCTGTACAGCGAGAATTCAGGAAAGCAGCTAGTTCCGCTCTCAGATGAAGCCAACATCGTTCATTCTATCTGGCTAGGTCTTCTTAATTTCTTATTTCTTATTTTCATTTTAGCCACTTGGACTCTGCCTACCTAATTTTATGAAGACATCACATAAAAATGTTAAACTACTTCCAGCTTTTACTAAACTGAAATTCAGATGAACTGGAAGGCTAAAAACCGTAAGACTTCTTCTCCCAATTTAAATGCACTAAACAGTCAATCATTGGAGACTACAATGAAATGTAATCAGATCAGAACAGCAGCACTTTTCCTGCTTGTCTCAAATAGCCCAAAGGATATTGAAAATTAGCTGTTTAAAGTAAGATCAGTATAGTCCATTAAATCTACTGATTCACTCCCTAAATCAGCTAAACTGCCTCTTAAGAGTACAGGACTGACAGAAGCTGTAAATTCAAGGAAAAAAATGCAGTTACTCAGACAGGAACAGTGAAAAAGAAAAATATGTTCAACTTTTTGTCACACTTGACTTTTAAGACTTGTTAAACAGCTTGACTGGTGCAAAGGTACCAAAAAGGACATAAAGAGACCTTCACTTCTTAACTGCTGGTTCAAATGCCTGGCTTAAGTAGAAGTCATAATCCTCAGTCAGCCTTAAAACAAAATAAAATTTAAAAAAGATTTGAATTCTACTCTTGCAGGATAGTCTTCATGCCACAATACACAAATGGAAGTCTGCAGAAATTCATTTAGGGCTATTAGTGTTCAGGCTGAGTGAATTCAAGGTGGCTGCTCGCAAAAAATGTTTGGCTTTAGTCTCAGTTTCTCACATGTGAAAGGAGGGATAAGAGAATCCTGTTTACTTTACAGCTTGATGAAATAAATTCTGTGATGAGCACCACAGAAAGAAATAGCTCTAATTTAGAGAGACAATTACTTCCCATCATTATAGTAAGAAAACTCATTTGCAGACAAAAGATGAGCCAGGGAAAAATATCCTCATAGCTGAAAGAGGAAGTGAAAGAATTAAACCAATTGAATAGTCTGTTTTTGCAAAGGTGTCAAAAAAGCTTGAAGAGACAAAAGGTATATTGAGGAGCTCTATGATGATATATAGATGAAGAAGTACAGAATTACAGCTAACACTGAATCTGCTGTCTTGTGCACGACTGAAAATCTTAACTTCATCATCACACTACAGCCTTAATGTTGGGGGTTTTTAAATATCCATCTGTCCCAGAGATGTCTTTTTGATATCTCATTTTCCTAATATAAACTGGGTGTAACTTACTTTGTTTAGGAAGTAACATAACTTAATATCTGAAATTAGTGATTTAATAATCTGGGATTTAACAGTCCATGATTAGTAATTTAATCCTCAGTTTAAAAAGAGGTATTTTTTCCAATTAGAGAATGTTTAGTTTTTATTATATTAGTATACAAGTGAGTTAGCAAGCAGCAAACTATGGCCAAAATAAGATTTTTTTTGTTCATGAAGGGAAGAAATGGGTGCCGGTTTGGCACGTAAACATCCAGAGAGCGGCTTCTCTTTTTGGCTTTGCTGAAGACCAGCAAAAACCACAATGATGAAACCTACAGAGGTTTCATTGCTTACTTCAGTGGGATCCAATACCATTCATGTATGGCACAACTAATTAACCTATGGTGAACTCGTTTAAGAGACTCTTTCCCCATGCATTACTTTCCCTTTAATTATGCCAATTCAACTAGGTGGGGCTGTGCTCCAAACAGAAAAACCAAAATCATTTAGGAAAATAAATTCGTACTACTTATGAATAAATCTTATATAAGCATAGGACTATGCAAACACTTGAACTGGCACAGCTGAAGGAAACATTGTGTGGAGACAGAAGAGAAAAATCTTTGAGTGACTATGTCATAAAAGATGTGTATTGAAGAACTGTACCACTCACTTGTCTGTGCAACCTTTTCCTAATCCAAAGCATGCAAACAGAACTTGCCATCTCAGAGGTGTCACAGAGTTTAATCAATGCTCACAGAGTACTCTGACAGTTTTGTGTGAAGGTGTTACAGTGATACAAAGTACTAAGTAAACTAAACAATTATATCACTCAGTTAAGACTACATGATTACACAGCCTTGAATTTTTAACAGAATAGAAAATAACATCAGACAGTCCTGCATCAGGAATTAGGCCTTGCCATGATCTCCTAATTTACAAGCAGTTTTCCTTCTTAAAATTCAGAATCTCTTAAAAAAACCACATTAAATTGCAGACGATAACCCAGCGCAATTTACGCATTTTACCTGCAGATCACCCAAGATGGACTTCTAAGTCCAAAAGATTCACAAGCTTTATGATAAAGTCAAGGGAACTCAGGCATGGGTCATTTACTTTCAGTGCATCTTCTTTTCTTAAGCAAAAATGAAACTCAGAACATCCAACATAAATAATAGCATGAGCGCACTAGTACAACTTCAAGATCAAACATCCAAAATTAAGCAAATTCCACCTTTAATTTAAGCAGTTAAGTACATTTATGATAGTTTTCATTTCTTTCATATAGGAAAGTGTAATCAAGCTATGGTTATTCTGCCCCAGAAAGAGAGGTGCTGCTTACTAAGATTTATTCCGAAATTTACAAGTTGGGAGACTTAGCCAAGAGGATCAAGGAATTTCCTGACTGCTTGATCTTGCTAACTTTGTATCATACTAAACTTCATAAAGGGATGTCCTAGTTACTGCAGCACAACTCTCTAAAATAGGAGCAGCCAGGGACAGACTTTCAAGATGTCTGCAGCATCTTTTTCAGCTAAACAAAGGTGAACTTGACTGAAGGGGATATGTGATCTTTAACAGTGCAGGAGGCCAGTAAGAGTAAAAAATTACAGTTCTACTGCTGCTAGGAAGAGCATACAGATTTCTACAGCATTTATGGAGCCCAGAAAAACCTCTTGGCACCACAGAACTGGTTTATTTCAAACAGCTTCCTAGGACTATGAATACTTGGAAGTGTGGACAATTCTTTTTCTTTCTGTATATAAAATCTGGCACAGTATGTCCTTCTAATAAAGATAAAAAGATACTCTAATAAAAAAAGGATGAGGTGTACTGGGATAAAAAAAATATGAGACCCATGAGTCGCACATGGTGTTTTCCTTCTGACGAGATCTGAAAAACAACATTTCTGTGAGAGGAAAAAGCTGCGATGACTACCCAGCAAAGGGCTAAGAGATTACCACAAGAAATGATCAGTTACCACTATGAAACTACTAACAGAAGTGTGTGGGCATAAGAAAAGATGCAACTAGAGAAGGTTTACAGTAACAGTGTCAAATTAAACTTAAATCCAGGCCATTAAATACTTTAAAGTAACTACACTCCTTCAAATCAGCAGTCAACCTTACTAAGCAGTCGACCCTCAGAACTGGTGGGTTAAATCTTCTGCTTCTCATGTGCTCTCCCTCTATCCTGGCCTCAGTTACTTCACATAACAGTCACACAGTTAGTGTAGTTTAGGACTTTTGGTTCTCATCTACACTTCTCTGTTGATTTGCCACTCACCTCTCTTTCAGAATTTGCTTATCAATTTATATGCTGAAACAGAATGCTTTTCTCTGTGGAGAAACTATGATTTGGGCTAAATGTTTACAGGGCAATTTCAAATCTTTCAGCCATGAACAGTTTTTCAGTAACATCAAAGGCTACTATTTGATTTGTGCTGTTGGGCAATTTCTCATAGGGAAAAAATATCCTCCTGTTTTTTCTCTGTGGCTAATGCCTCCTGTCTATTTGATGAGGACAGTAATAGGAGTGCTAGTCCCCCACTATACTGCCAGTGACAGTAAAACTACTCAGCAATACTGCTGGATGTACAGTTCACAAATAACTTTTTAATAACTGTACCTTTCATTCTATCACAACAAACAGGTTTTCAAATCAAATCAGAAAGATTTCTATCTTAGAAAGATCACAGTGTCTTTTTAAATTTTTACAGGCATGAAGATGAAATTCAGAAGGTAAGGTCTGGGGTCTTTCTAGAGCTGGAAGGTATTTTGGTTTTGAACTGCATTGTGCTTAAAGACTACTTAATGTTAGAGCTATAAGATGGCACAGAGGGACACTGGTTCTCCAATGACTTGAGGGGGAGATGGTACAAACAAGATGGATTATTACATATTGAATTACCAACAACATTTCCCTCAGCCTTTGAACTTCTCAGTGATGCCTCCCACCTACATCTGGGCAAAAAACCAAGTTTTATCAGACACACAATGAAGTCAGGGGTTAAACTTGGGAACTTTTCCATTAAATTTTTAGAAGTTTGATTATTTAGCTAAGAAGTGTGCAAACTCTATGATCAGCCTCCACCAGAATCTTGCATCTTATTTTTCTGTTTGATCAGTAAGCCTGTTACCACAAGCACTGACCCATCATCTGACAGTAACTTACTAAAGCAGAGTACATTTGTATAGTATAGTTTGAACATTAAATAATGATGGGTAACAATAATTTGAGAAGCAAAGAATATGCAAGAATTGTATAATAATATTTTAAAGCAATAATAATATAATATATATATTATAAAATAATAATATATTGTATATAATAATCAAGCATCTCACATTTAGACTTGATTGTCCATGTGGGCATCATCTGAAAACACACTGGCAATCACAAAATATTCCAGGTAGTGCTTATGAAATAGGCCAAAAAAAGAGAGAAATATCTAAGAAAAACAAACAGGGGGATATTGTAAAAAGTTACTTTGCTTGGTTGCTGGACAAGAACTTCCTTCAAAATTATCTGTTCTGCTGTATCATCTTCAGAAGCTTACAATGAGAGGAACATATATGGCCTCAGCTGTGTAGCTAAATTCCCACACACCACACTAAAGTTACTTTAGAGGTATTTCATACCAAAGATCCAACAATTCCCCATTAAGGGCCCATTAGTATGGCGGAAGTGCTTAACATTTCCACCTAGCCAGCTGCATAAGAAATACTGACAGCCTGGCAGAAGCTAGCAGCATTCCTAAACACAATAAATGAAAGAATTCAGCCATGATGTGTGGATACAACTTGCCCTACTCAAACTTTTGGGGCTTTTTGTGACTGAGACAACAGTGTTGGCCCAAACATGTTAAGAGTTGGTCAATTTATGTGGTATTAAAAACAAACAAAAAACCATACAGGAAATGCAAGCTGGTACTAAGCATTGCATTTTGGAGAAAGGGTGATGAGACTATTTATAACAAGCATTTGCATGTCCCAACCATGTTTGCTGTCTGTCTGTTTATCACTCACCTTGTTTTCCATCTATGAGAAATCAGTGTCTTCTTCTTGGATAAAAAAAGTGGAAGAGCAACATATATAAAAGAAACAACTCTCAGATAAGGAAAATCCTGTGCTACGAGATGACTAGGAAAGAATTTAAAGGACTATTCAATAGATATGAATTCCAGAAATAAGACCAGTAAAAAGTGATACCCTATGAACTTTCCTCTGGAGGCTATCTTTCCTCCTGCAAGAAGGCTTTTCCACCAGAATTCTTCCTGTGCCACACCCATCACCAAATTCCATCTTCTTGTGTTTCTCTACGAAAAACTATGAACGTAGTTTATAGTTTTAACACATTGAACTATGATACAGAAAACTCTTGAGACATCAAGAAGACAAGGTCAAGGCTTACTATGGACTGTACATCCCCTCTGAATTAAATGCCTAACACAAACTATTTGAACTAAAATCCTTTTTCATGGCAGTTCCTATTGATGACAAAATAACATGAATTTGTACTTCTCTACAAAACATTGCATTGTAGATTCACAATGAAATAAAAACATTAAAGACCATTTCACATGTGAATAAACTGAAATGCCAGAAACTCAGCTCGTCCCAGACACAATCTGAAGGGCAGTCGGAATCTAGTGGCTAGGCTAGACAGTGCACCAAGAAAGAAGAGAGTGTAGAAGGAACAGAGTGATTAAAGGGAGAAGAAAAGTATCTCAACCACATTTAGTGTCATAATAGTCACTAAGGAGGGATGTTTTCGCAACATCTCTGTCTGCTCTCAAACAGTTCAAGGCATTTAGCCACTAGTATCTTCACAGACACTGAAGCAAATCAATTCAATACACTATTATGCTAATTCTTAAACAGCAACAAAATCAGTAATCCTTTGGTACTGATAATGACAGCAACAAGATATTTGCAGATTTCAATGACTGGCATGCAGGAATTTCTTTCCAGAATACTGATGTCCACACACCTGGACACAATTACTATGATACTACACTGTTACTCCCTGAAAAAAAGTTTCATCCATTCTGCTGGAACCACAATCCTTGAAGTTAAGTCAAATGAGTGTTAAGTGGCCTGAATCTTTTTCCAAAGTGCTTATTCAAACTCTCCTTCTAAGGCAGTAAATGTAGAGGTTATATTCCCAAAACACCTCTCCATATACTTACTTTTAATTTTTGAACTGTCCTCAATATACATTTTAATACTGCAATTACAAGACTTTTGCTGTAATTGTCAGAACAAACAATAAAAAACCTCTGTCCAGAGCTAATGTTGACCTTTGGGGATTTATCAAATTAAAAGGAACAAAACCTGTTCAATACTCATACTCTTTAAGTCAAGAAAGAAGCATTCTCTAGTCTGACCATTTGCAGACCGACCAGCATATTATGTCAATTATGCCATACCTGCAATCAGCTGAAGGAAAACTTTTAAAAGTTTTTACAGTTTTGATATTCTGAAAGACAAAGGCCTCATTTTTCTTGCTGTTGTGTTCAAATGATGTTCCCATCTATTAATAATGGATCTTACTTCTAATTTTAGTGTATTTTCTTCAATAAAAAAATGTTCAATAGCTATCACTTTCTTCTTATGAAAGTATTTATACAAAAGCAACATTCTTCTTTAACGTTATTTAAATCTTTAAGTTTCTTTTAAGGCACTTTTTAGATCCCTAAGTTAGTACAGTCAGCCTGTTCTGCAACCTAATCCATTCTTAAAGGCCTGATCAAAATGCAGATACCAAAAAGAGAACTAGAATTTCAGTACCAGCCTCATTAGTGCCACACTCAGAAGTAAAATCACCTGTTCCTACATCTACCACTCCTGTTCATATTCATACACTGAATTAGCCCTTTGTGCCACAACACCACAGTAGAAGATCAAGCTGAATTATGTATTCACTGATTCCTAAATCTTTTCCAGAGTTGCTGCTTTTCAGAATGCAGTCCACTCTGGCCTGCATTTTCAGTTTTTTAAATAAATAACTTTGGCTACTTTAAAAGGTACTTTGCACATTTAATGGGCCCATCTTTTCAAGTATTATGAACAGCCCTCTGTCCCTGCCTAGCCATTCTTTTACTATAGCAATATTTTCATATCACTTGCACATTAGTAATGATTTCACAATTTCTTTCACATCACTGAAGAAAGTACTTAATATTGCCTATATGTCCCAAATTTCACAGAACTCATTTAATAGTATCACCTTCCTGCCCAGGGATGATTCCCAGACTGAAACCTGAGAACCATCATTCCCAGACTGAAACTTTTAGCAGCCACTGAATTCTTCCAAACGCATTCTTAAAACATGGCTATAAATCATCAGAGTCTAGTAGATATTAATTAACATATCATTTGATTGTTAAGGGATTTGGGAGTACATCTGATTCACACAGAATCACAGAATCACAGAATAACCAGGTTGGAAGAGACCTTCAAGATCATCGAGTCCAACCCATGTCCCAACCCTCAACTAAACTAAACCATGACACCGAGTGCCACATCCAATCTCCTTTTAAACACGTCCAGGGATGGTGATTCCACCACCTCTCTGGGTAGACCATTCCAATATTTTATCACTCTTTCTGTAAAAAACTTTTTCTAATATCCAACTTATATTCTCCTTGGCGCAACTTAAGACTGTGTCCTCTTGTTCTGTCAGTTGTTGCCTGGATAAAGAGACCAACCGCCACCTCACTACAACCACCTTTTAAGAAGTTGTAGAGTGATAAGGTCGCCTCTGAGTCTCCTTTTCTCCAGGCTAAACAACCCCAGTTCCCTCAGACGTTCCTCATAGGGCTTGTGTTCCAAGCCCCTCACCAGCCTTGTCGCCCTCCTTTGGACACGTTCAAGTGTCTCCACATCCTTCCTAAACTGAGGGGCCCAGAACTGGACACAGGACTCAAGGTTCGGCCTCACCAGTGCCGAGTATAGGGGAAGAATGACTTCCCTGGACCTGCTGGCCACACTATTTCTGATTCAAATACAAAAGACTTTTTTCTCTAAAAAAAATACTGATATGTTTCTTGAATGTTGCTACTTTGCCAACATGGTTACTCGTGATTTTAAATCCTCATTGTTTTATTCTTGGTTTGCTGCAACACCATCCTCTTACCCATATCCTTGTCAGCTTACTTATCAGACAGCTCTGATGCCCTCAGCATCTTTTATCAGTCTTCCCTGCTTTATAACTCATTTACTGTTTCCATAGCAATCCTTCACATTTTTATTTATTGTGATATTTTTCCCTCTACTTTCAATTGCTATTGATTCCCACTGAAAATCACATATTTGATTCAAACGTAAATTATTTTTTCCATTGTAAAATGTTAGCAAATTCGTAAGGACATTTTTATTTGCTAGAAAAACACTTAAGAATGATTCCGTATTTTGAGGTCTGATGTAACTGACCGAGGCCAGATTTTTTAGTGTTTACTAGACCATTAATTTCACAGAAATACAGAAACCAAGTGCTAGAATAAGGAATGCTATTTTGAGACTGCATTAAATGCATGAAGAGGGATGTACTATGATTGTTAAACAACCATGAGAATGTTTTTAACTCATCACATTAGTCAGGTTTTTTATCTCCCTATTTCAAGCAGTATTTTTGTCCTTTCAAATAAAATACTCTAGGCTTTGTCACAGGTCAAGCACCTGACATTTTTTACAGTGTGCTCTACAAGGCCCAGCTCAGCAGCAGAACTACATTCACGTTAGTACCAGCATCACTAGTGGACAGAGCCATGATTTATTAGGCAAAGGGGAGCAGCAGGGACTAATTGGTCATATAAGGACACGTAAGTGTGTGAGAGGAATGTATAAACAATGGAGAATGTATACAAAGGGAATGTATACAAATGGGACTGCTCCTCTGGCATGTCCCAAGGCACAAGACAAATGCCATTATTAAGAAATCTGAGATACAAGAAATGCCGTATGAACTACACATGTAAATTCCTCCTTCCTCAATATAGTATCCTGACCAGAAACGTTCCTGTATGAAATGAAATTTTTATAGCTTGAGAAGATATAATTTAGTAAATCAGAAGGTAAGAAAATGTCTTTATTTTAATTTTCTCACAATAAATTAGGTCTGTAATTAGAACTTTTTACATCATCACCACCACCACCACACTGGAGACAAAATGCAGACTTCAACATGTTTGAAATATTGGAAATGTCTTTACATTTTGAATATGCCCATAAGGGCATATGTGTGCTTATAGAAGAAATTATAATGTTCTGGAAGAATTCAGTATGTATTCAATATGTACATTTCCATAAGGACAGTTAGACATTTTTAAAAGTCTTAGGGAGGGCCAAAGGACATTTGCATGTATCAGGCAACCACACTTCAAAAGAGCTGGCATGATATCCTCAGTAACAGCTGCAGATATAATGCTAATAATATTGTAAAATTTTACATATCAAAACAGCAACTTTTTTTTAACTGCCCTTGATCTCTTATCACACCCATTAGGAACAGCCACCAGTGTAATCCTTCAATGTGACCTATATATTGAATTAGAAGGTGTTCCTAAGAGCTGATTTTGGACACGTCAAAAAATAAAGAAAGAAAGAAGAAAAATGTCCACCCAAACCTTTCTAGTCCGGAACAGATGGGATCCACAGAAGACTACTCTCCTAAATGTCAGCTGTGACTTGGTGATTGGTTAGATTTTGCCCACCAGAATACAGAGGTAACAGTGACTTAAAATTGTCATACACTCAGTGTGGAGCTCTCAAAGTATGTGCATGGCTGCTGGTAGTTTCACGAATTTCACTGAAGCAAGAAATTAGCATGTGCTTGCAAGCTGCTGCCCATAGTTAAGTATATATTGATATTAGAGTTCAAAACAATAATCCAAATCCATTTTCATTATGCAAATCCATTTGTTTTGTTGAAGTGATCTGCCCTCTATAACACCCAAGCACCACTCTGGAAGAATTTCAGTCTGGGAACTCTGCAGTTTAGATTAAGAAAAAAATAAGATTGCTTCTGTCATTTCTGTCCATCAGAAAAGAGCCTCATTACCCAAGTAGGCTTGTAATATATTGTTATGCCAGATGTATTTTATTACCATTGATTTATCCATAAAGATAATGCAATTATGGCTATTTAAATATTACCCTTCAACTATTTACTCATCTTCTGAAGAGAAAAGTAAGGCATATCTGAATATAGATGGGTTGATTTTGAGGTTAGGTATTGAGTTTGAGATGTGGCTCTTTTTACCACTTGTGGTTCTTTTTACTTTTTCTTCCACATAAATAAATCAGAGCAGCCTTATAGTATATTGAATGGAAACTGAGAAACAATAATCCCAGAGGCAATCAGAACTTAATGGATTTTTAAGTTTTGAGTCTCCATTGGAACTTTCCATCTTTTTATTCCCTACACCATAAAGCACAGTTCTTTACAGCAGGGGAGAGCCCAAAACTATTTGCAATAATGGTAAAAACTGGCAGATATTTTCTGAAATTAGGCCTGTGAAAATACAAAAAGTAAGCTATATTTTTATTTCAGAAAAATCACAAAAGAGTAATAGAATAGTAAAGTTTTATTATCAAGATCGTGTACTGCCATTTGGACACCTAAGTATGAGAGCAATGGGTGCAATCGAGATCTTCAAAGGCTTGTGACAGAAATGTAGTATGGGAAGAAAAAAAACTGTGTTCAGCATAAGGACCATAGAGATATATGAAATGTTAGTCAATTAATCATTTGATTCAATTAATTTCAAAACACTAGGAATTATCTTAAATAGATTTACACTTTGTTTCTGGTCACAAGGAGGCTTTTCCCAGTTCTTCTAACGAGGCTTTTTGTAGGCCTGAAAATTTATGAAATTCTGGACATTAAACTGGTCAAAACAGACATTTTAGACCTCAGTAATATTTGAAGGAAATGCAACGTTGAGGAAAGAGTGAACTATTTATAAAATTTTCTGAAATCATGTAAAAGAATGACAGTTGTTTCAAAGATGCACATAAATTTCAGAAGCAAGGAACAACATGAAGTACATCATGCACATAGTTCTGTATTTGGTCTGAAGATCATGAAAACTCATGCAGTAGAAGTGTTGACTTACATGCACACATTCCATCTCAGGCCAATATCAGCTCTACATTTATAAACTAGGTTCACCACAGAAATAGTGAATTTATTTGTACCACTGTACTTGGTGCCTGGACATCAAAGTAAAGCTGTGTTCAGAAAGAAGCACTGTGTGCTCAAAAACCTTTCTTTACATAAAACCTTGTTTTTATTGGACATCAGTGAGTCAAAGGCAGATGGTTGATCTAATTTTAGTTAGGGACAGATACAACCCACCAGCGGCCAGGGTAATCAAGGGTAGCCAAGGTTATGAGCCCCAAGGAACACATTTATTTTACCTCATATTCAGATTCCAGTGTCACAGTGTTCTGTTTTAATTTTTCTTTCAAAGTTGGATCAACCTGAAAGACAAACAAAAATTCAGCAAAAAATGTTTGCATTTAAGAATATTTTTAAAAAGAAATCTTAACATCAAATAAACTAAATATTGGTACATGCAAACCCTCCTGTCCTCTAAATGAGTTTATGTGCCATTTGTTCAGATGCCAGGATGATGAACACAGCACAAGAATCAGGCTGAAAAGGAACAGGTCAACAGCCAAATTATTAAACTCCAAAGGGAAACACATTTTTAACTATAGCCCTGCACTCGCATTACCTTAGATACTTAAATCTGTACCTGCTTCGTTTAAAACTGTTAAACCAAACAAAGCTTAAACAAATGAAACAAGCAAAAGAAAGAGAAAATTGTGATCATGTAACATATTATACTCCAGAATGTTGAGTTCAGTGAATAGGTATACAATATATCTCGGCTTTTAAAGTCTAAGCATGAGCTGAATTTCCAATTTTCTGGTGAACACACAGCTCTTTCCTAGTTTTGATTCTGTACCAACAGTGCTGGTGTTTCCTGCCACCTTTCAGAGAAGCTTATTGAAAGAACAAATCTAAGAACAGACATGTCAATGAACCACAGCAGACACATTTCACGTTTTAAGTTCTTCTGAGCCCAGAAGTGATGTTCATCCCTCCCTCTGCTAAATAACATCTGTCTCCCACAGGTCTAAGAGTAGAAGCAAAGGGGAAAAAGATAATTAGCATTCTTCATGCTCAGAGAAAGCATTTTACCTTCTTCCCGAATGTATGCAGTATTCTGACATAGTCTTTAGGCAAACTAATTAAAATACTAAATAAATCCACCATGAGAGAATAATCTCATTTTTAGACCTTAAAAACCAAATCAGATGTGTAAGGAGACTGGTAATGTGTGTAGTTCCACATCCCTGGTACACTAGTCCAACTACAACTAGTTCAGTGAAGAAAAGTTGCTATTCTTAATTTGCTGCTTCATCATCTGAATGAAAAGGGCTCAGTTACCTGAGGGTAATGACACAACCAATGTCAAACATCTACCAGCAGTCTAGAAAACAAAAAGGAGGGAATACACATAACAGAATCTGCCTGGTTGATGGGAAGATCCACCTGATTCTACCCTAATTCAAGTTCTTACTCATCAGAGGTACTTAAAATACTCACCTACTATCTATATTGATGGGACTTGCTCTGAAGAATTTCCCTAGGCCATGATGTTCCCCTTGATTACAGACACTGTCGGCTAGTTAGCATGCAGCCTGTGAGACCTCAGTTCCTAAGGACGGATGCTCAGACAGGCAAGTCTAACACCATCTGTGCATGGCTAGAGGTTTGATTTCCCTATCTCATCAGCGATCTGGCCATAGAAATACACACATTTGCAACCTCCAGACTCATTACATTTGGAAACTAAGCCAAAATATCTAAAATGGTTAATGTCTGTACCGGATACAGCTCCCACCTTCTTGATAATTAAAAAAAATATTGTAAAACAAGATAGTGTCTCTGCAGTGGCCCTCTATATCAAATAAAAAAAATGAAATGCTCTGTCTTGGCATTCAAGGCTTCTGTAGAACTGCCCCTCATTAAAGACGGATTGCCTCTCTCCCGTGACCACCACGTCCTCCAACAACAGCCATGCTTCATTAGAACAACAAACTCATCCATCACATGTGCAGAAATGCAAAGTCTTTGGGCAGCCAGACAGGCTTTGAAGCTTGCTTTCACAGACAGAAGAGTGATCATGGACCTCACTGTATTCAGAACTAAATGCAAACACTATTTGTTATGCTTTGTGTTCTCACAATACACATATGGACAAGGGGAAATAAAAGCTCCAGTAAGTAAGGCAGCAACAGACTTTTTTTATCCTACATTCCCCCTTCATTTAACAATAAGGCAGACAAAGTAACATGGTTGGAACATCATTTTTACCTAATGAACCACAGCCAGAATTTAACTTACGAAGACAGTTCAACATTCCCATTTTCAAGTTTTGTTTTATCAATTTTTAGTGTGTCTGTTTAATATGTGGTGTTTGCATGGCCACATTTGTGTAAGGCAAAGAATCAGTTAAGCTACTGCTCCATCTCCTTCCTTCCAGACTCTTCTGTCTTCAGACTCTCTCCTATCTTCATTCTCCTCTGCCTGCACAAAGGCAGCTAAAATTGACACACAGCATTCCAGTTTGATGCTGTAGCTTTAGTATTAACAAAAATGCAAAAATTAAGGAGCCTAGTTGAAATTTCTTTCAAAAAAATACCCTGTAAATGTGAAATTTACGGAGAGCGCTGCTTCTTAGGAAGCAGGAATTTCATTCAGCAAATTAACTTACCCAAAAAGACTAGTTAAACCCTGTTTTGAGGGCAAACTACATACACATCTTAAACTCACTCTGAAAAACATGTTCTTTTGCTCCAAGTTCCACCAAAAAAAGGTAAAAAAGGGGACCAAGTATGTATTTCCTCTTATCTTTATCTTTTTTTTCCCTACATACTTACTCACATAGAATAATTTAAACATACTTGAGCCCACACAGCAATTCAGTCACCTGCACATTCTAATGCCATGAATGCAAACCCCTGCTTTTCAACTACCAAGTGAGACAGATAAGTTACAAATTGCTTTAGGAACCCACACAGCAGCTGAGAAAAAGTGTATTATAAAGTGCTGGTTCCACTGTGTTTGTATGATGCTGCACTATTTTTGAAACATCACAAGAAGAAAAAAAAAGGAAAAGAGAATGATGCTATTTTTATTCTGAAAAGACAGATAAACATCAATATGGGCCACAATCACAGATCATAACCAGCGAACACTTAAAATGGGGGCAGAGCCAGGAAAGCGCCCATGCCAAAGCAGCAGCTCTGTTGTATTACACATCTGGCACAAGATCCAAATACAAACATACATTTTGCTTCCATGATGACTGCTATGCCAACACACACTGCCAAATGAGCTAGAAGTATTCCGCTATGTACTGGCAAATGAATCTTCAGCTAAATTATGGATACAAATCTGTATTAGTAAATATGATGATGGGAGCAGACACAGCCCAAATGCCACAATAGCCTGACAGTGTCCTCTCCACCATTCTTTAGGAGGCACGAAGGAATAGCAAAAAATATTCCTTTACATTAGAGGACTCTTCTTGCTCGGCAAAATCTCAGATGCTTCTTTAAGATCCATTTAAATTCAAACTTTGACTCTAAATGTAAAATTCAAAGACGTGTGCATCTATAATTACATCTTCACTTCACATTAAATTCTTACTGAAAGACTACTGAAATGATGCAAGGATTTAGACAACCTTCATGAGATGCTGCCTGCAAGGCTTTGAAACCAATACTATAAATACAATTTTTAAAGGCTTTACTTTTCTGGGGTGGGTTTTTTATTTCTTTTTTAGCACTTGCAGCTAAAATGAATGAAACATTCCCAGAGTATTTTGCATTATACAGGCTTATCTCATATTACATCAACTGAAAGGGCAAGGGCAAGTGCAATAGAGAAAAATCTCAAAAAAGGTTTACGAATACAGGCTTTAAATTAGAATTTTGTCCCATTTCACACTCCCACCATTCCTTCAGATTTACCCTTACTTAACTTCAAAAGGTTCCCAAAGAAACAGACTTTAAAAAGATTCTTAGATGGCTAAAAGTAATAGAGGTTAAGCACAGAAACATTCTTGGAAATCTTAGTAGGCAGCTACTTGAGGCTGTAAGTAACTAAAAACCTTTTAAAATGTGGCTGATGCTTCTCATTTTAAGGCTGACATTTCAGTTTTTCAGTTAGCACCTGGACAGCATTTCTGGGTGTTAAAAATGGTGCAGCTTCAGGTGCAGACAATGGGCAAATCATTACATAACAAAGCAGGAATACCTGGTGCTTGTAGCCCCTACCAAACCAGGGACTCCTGCAGTGCCCTGTGAAAAATGTACACTCATCTCACCAAACAGGAATTTTTTGTTTGTGACACAAGTATTTTTGGTACAGTTACAAACCTAAAAGTGCTGCTACTAAAAAAATTATCCAGCTAACAATTTTGTATTGATACTCAGTGACCACAGTTCATTTCGGCTCAGAAGCCATTAAAATGGGCAGAGTGACTGAGAAATTTGTGAATGTCATTAACTTTAGCTCCAGGATAAGGAAAAGATAGCTCTTCCACAAGGGAACCCAAAGAACCCCATCACTACCCCTTTTGAAGTTTACAGTTGTGGAACACCTCTCCATATGGGGACAGGCTGAGAGCAATAGAGCTGTTCATTCTGAAGAAGAAAAGGCTTTGGGGAAACCTGATTGTGGCCTTTCAATAAGGGGGGTTTACAAGAAAGACACAGACAAGCTTCTTAGCAAAGTCTGTAGCAACAGGACAAGGGCTAATGGTTTTAAACTAAAAGATTTAGACCAGGTATAAAAAAGAAGTTTTTTACAATGAGGGTGTTGAGACATCGGCCCAGGCTGCCCAGAAAGGTGGTGGATGGCCCATCCCTGAAAACATTAAAGGTCAGGTTGGATGGGGCTCTGAGCAACCTGATTTAGTTGAAGGTATCCCAGTGCATTGCAGGACTGTTGGACTAAAAGACCTTTGAAAGTCTCTTCCAACCCAAACTATTGTGTGATTCTATGAAACACAGAAATACAAAGCTGATTAGCAGTGTCACTCCTGTTCAGCATTCAGAGAGGAGAAACAAGTTGATTCACATTCTAATTTTCAGGTTAACATCCCAACTCTCCACAATACACATATGCCTGGATCTGTAACTCAAATAGCTCATTTTCACAAGCAGTCTTTCTCTGCTATAAACATTACTATTTATTTGTCCATGTACTATTTGTGGCCATGGGCTTTAGAGCAAACCAAGACTTGAATATATTACATCTTCGAAAATGACGGATTCAGATACTACACAAGGAAACTGTCAGGAGACAGCCACAGCATGAGAAGAGGACTGTTATTTTAACAATCTCCTCTCACATAAGTCTGTGCAGTACATTGTATACTTGTGTCCTGGCATGTACTGACCAAATATTTGTAAGCCAAAGTCTTACAGAACCTTCCCTCTAGCAAGCATTTCCAGAAAACTGTAGAAGTTGTTTCTACTGTAAAATTCGTTTGTTATTTTTACTAAAACATGAGTTTCTGTTCCTACCCTATCCTCTACAAAGTAATATCCCACTGAGAAAGATTTCAGCTTTGGAAATGGGAGAAGATGGTGGCCAGAATTTAATGAACATGAATTAAGCTTTTCAGTTTTTCATCTGCTCCTCCCAGCATAAATAAATGGGATACAATTTTCCTGCAGTATCCGCAACAGAGAGTCCACAAAATTACTGTTTGTCTGAAGTTCTTCAATTTATTCTCCCCACCCATTTTGTAAACTTAAGAGTAAACCACAATCACCAATTCTAGCTCTCCTACAGTGTATCTTCTTCGAAAACATTTATCATATGCCTAACTCCTCTAAATGGAAAATCAGCAATCTTGCGTGGATCAGTCAACTTTAATCTTCCTTGAGAAGACTCCCATAAATTGCTACAAAAGTCTGTGTCATAAATATTCTAAGTTGTGGTTTATGAGTAGAGTGAGACGCCGTAGACAGGAGAGGATAAATCCCAGGACTCAGGAAATGCAGTGTAAAATACAGCCAAGCTGAGTGCTGTTCTACTTACGAAATTAAAGGAACAAAGCTTGTAGAGGTTGTAAGGTACAACAAGGGTTGTACTTATGCCAAGCTCTTTGGCATACAGTCTTAGGTAACAGAGAAGGGCAAGGCAAAACGTACCATTTCTGTGCAACTTCATTCACAACAATCCTTTACTATATTACTTACAATATTTAATACACAAAAGTATTGTAAGTGTATTTAAGGCTACTTTCTTGCCTGTGAGGGTGATAAGACACTGGAACAGGTTGACAGAGAAGCTGTGGGTGCCCCATCCCTGTAATTGTTCGAAGCCAGGCTGGATGGAGTTCTGAGCAACCTGGTCTAGCGGAAAGTGTCCCTTCCCATGGCAGGGGGCTGGAACTAGGTGATCTTTAAGGTCCCTTCCAACCCAAACGACTCTATGGCTCTATGATTCTATACTGCATAGGACAGGATCCAGCGATATCAACTGGATAGGAATACAGTGAGGAGACAGCCGAGACCAGATGTAAACCCTAGCTTTGCGTCCTTTGACTTTTTCTTATGACCTGCATAGAACACAGACAGTTAAACAAAAAAAATATTTTATCCAGCTTCTGACAGAAATCGATGCAGACATTGCCAAAGGAGCAATACAAATTGTTGTTACAGCAGCACTTCCCAGAGCTACAGTACACGGTGCACCAGTGATCTCTCAAAATCCAAATCTTGTACTTGCTTCCAGATTGATCAAAAAAAGACCTACAATCCAGAACTCTGGACCAGACTTTTTCAAGTGATAAAGCCATGGGAAACACAATTAACTTAAAGGCTAATATGATGAGCAAACCATCCCATACTTCAGCGAACATTTAAGCATACCAAGATTTCTGACATGTAAAGTCAACAAAAGTAACAAGGATTCCAGAATTTTCAGTTTTGAGAAGAAAGCACTTGATCAGTTAATCAATTTTTGTATGCTTTTACATCCAGTTCGATTTTTAGTTGCACATTTATTTATTTGATTTATATCAAATTAGTGCTGTAAACCTTGGCTCTGGGTATGCTAGCATAAATTCAATTTCACAGTAAAATTCAGTACAAAAAATGTTCCTTTTGGTATAAAAAAAGGTGTAAATTTGTGATGCCAGTATTTAGGGGAAAATCCCCTTTTTGCCTCTAAATAGAAGACACTTTAACAGCCAGAAACAACTCAAAATGCAACTTCAGATGCAACTCCAGCAGAGTCTAGTTTTTTTTGTCGTATTTTTTGAAGATTCCTTTTTAATGGCTATGTACCTACTATGCAAGTTTAAGCTGGAAAACTAGTGCAAACATAGTTTACGAGGGTTTTTTTTTCCCTTTATGGCTTCCTTAATCATATCCTAACTTCGCACAGAATCAACCTCTTTGTGGTAACTCCGAAAAACAGGAAGGTCACTTGAGTTTCTACTCAAAGCAAGTAACTTCAAGAGAGAAATGGTGAATTGGCAGTTGAAGGCAGCATGCAAGCAGGCTCTGCTCATCTCATCTGAATCTTTTCACTGCTGTACTATCAGGCAGGATTGGAGAGGGTGTCCTCGTTAGTTCTATCCTTGAGCAGGAATACCTGTGTTCAGGTGATCGCCCACTGACTGTTCAATTGGGCTCATCTCTGAACTATTCCTGGCAGCTGCTCACTTTAACAATACAGTGAAACCAAAGGCACCATGCAACATCTAAACCACAATTTTTCACTTGGTATATCAGTTCAGAAACACAAAGGAATTTATTTAAAGGGAAAAGTCAATCTCACAGGAGACTAAACCTTCAATAAAAGCACTGAAGATTCAATAAAATAACACCAAAAATGCTCCAAGAAAACCACCTCCCAAAAAACTCCAAATAATCAACCTTCTCAGGCAGGAACAGAGATAGTCAGATCCTTCAAACATAATATAAAAACACAGTTTAAAAATGCACAAGAAGACTTACAGATTAGGAATGCTTTCCTTAATCAAACATCTATAAATATATATTCATTTTTTTCTTCTCTAAGTGTGTAAGTTAATGCCTAAGCCCTATCTTGAGCCATGTGAAAATATACTTGCTACCCTCATACAAACAGCTCCAGTTTCCACAAACCAACAGCAAGAAAAGATACATTAGCATTTTCTCACTGAAAATACTCAAGAATATAAACCAAAAAAGTCTGGTTTTAGCCCTAGATATGTTTTAAATTATATTTCAAAATTTCATTTTTATTTACAATGCATATCTCAGAAATTTATTGAGTATTGAAATGAATTTTGACTTTTTAATGTCTTTTTGAACAGAAACAATTTTTAGAATCCAGTCTGAACTTATCAAAATTGTTTTCAGTGCTCTGAAACTGCATTTCTACAAATAAATTACCACCAAATTCTAACAACTGTAATCTTAAAATCTGCACGTACTGAAGGAATTAACACCTTTCATCCCACAGTTCACATTGCATTTAAATAAAAATACTTTCCACACTGACATCTAGTGAAGTTTTACAGTAAGAAGAAAAATCATATTCTAATACTTTGTACTTACAAAAAGCTTTTAATTTTCCAAATTACTTGTACTTTAAATTTCTAGAATTTGCAATGCACTTGTACATGACACACTACTTTCTTTTGAAAGATATTTTGCCACTATTTTTAATAAATAGCATGTTTACCTGCCAAAGGATCAGACATTCTGATGAGTATATTACAGAAAGTTACAATGGAAAAATCTGGTATAATTAAGTTTAAAATATCAATAGCAAAGTTAGTGTTTTCCTTTTAAGGGCTTAACATTCAACATTAACAAAACAATTCTCCTAAAATCGGTGGGAATTATGAATGTAAAATATTTTAATTAATACATTTTTGATATTAATAAGACAAGTCATCTCTCTTCTCTAAGCAGTATCCAAAAAGCCTGTATTCCTACATTCTCCCTGTAATCAGTGAAGAAAGAAACATTCCTCTGGGCATACTTCATTATCCTCTGTCCTGAATCATCCCAGAGCTCAGGCTTGGTAGGCTGTATGGACAGCACACAGAGTCTTTGAGGGTGCAGAAAAGGAAGGACTGTTAGGGACAGCGCGTGAATTCCTTGACACAACTTCAGACACCTTCTACCCTCCTCGAGCTGTGCTCCAGGGAGGCAAGGCACGATGTTCTACCAGCTACAACATTAATTTCAGAACTCATTAAGGTTCTAAAGGCAAACTCTCATTTTTATGCCTCATCCAAAAAAAAGGCAGTTGAGCACCGCCTGACATAGTATACAGGAGGTTCAGAGCTGACTCTGGGGAAAATGGATCACCCACTGAATGACAAGCAAACCAATAAATGCTTTCTGCAGTGACAGACACTTGAAGAGAGACAGACAATGCATTTCCCCCCTCTCATTAGTTGGTTTTACTCTAGATACGAGTTTGGGCTCTGTTTGTACAGACTGCCATACAGCTGCAGTTTGCAACACCACCAATTTGGCTTCAAATGAGGCTTCAAGCCTCAAAACACAAAGGAGAAGAAAGGGAAGGTCCATTTAGACAGAGATTGCACTTAAAATGGAAACACGCCTGGGCAAAAGGTTTTCAACAATTTCTTGGTAAAAATGGAAGTGATCTACAAGTCCAGAAAATCCTAGGGACTGGGACCCCTGCACTTCTGTTTGAGCTTCAATCTGCTGACATCATGGCTATTGGCTTCTCAAGATGAGTCTGGAAAGCTAGAAGTTTTCTGCTGCTTGAGGGAGGTGTTGGGAAAAACAGTTGGATATTAAATTATGTTTTGGCTAAAAGCTGCCTGAAGCTAAGTTACACACATGTAATCATTTCAAATGCAAGGCAAAAATACCAGTAATTAATTGTGGCAATGTGACAGGATTTAAATAAACCAAACAGAATTCTTGGTAGTATATAAAATGTAAATATCTGAAAGCTATCAACATTTTATGTACTGAAATTAGTTCCACTTGCAATGGCATCAGAATGAATTTCTCCAGTTAATAACCTTCTCTTCATCTGAATCTAATCTTGACAACAGAACCACCATCAAGAAGTAAAAAATTGAAAAATTGCTTCTGTTTTAAACAAGGAACTCTTAATACTTGCACTGTATATTGTATTTCATTACAGAGAGGCTCAATAATTTGAGGTAATATCTTAACTCCAAGTCATCCTACAGAACTGTAAAGCTGTTTGTGGTCACAACAAGCACTGGTGGTTGGATCCAATCACTGCAAGCCATTCAAAAGTATGCAGCACACAGTGCCTACCTCAGAATGTAGCAACAAAAATCTGTTTGACTCTGGTTTTGCCTTTCACAGAAAAAAGGTAGTTTATATGCTAAATTGAAAAAAAGTCTGAAAAAAGAAAACATACATCTCTGTCTGGTATCATAGCAAATTCAGGAAGCAGCTCTTCACAGACAAAGCAGAGAAGTCATCTGAGCTCAAGTAAAATGGATTAGTTTTTGCTGAAATCAATGCAAAAACATGAACAGAGCACTAAGAGCTGAACCTCAGAATCTTCAAGAATAACATGGATAAAGAGCTCATTTCCATGCAATCCCTCTGAACTGAACTGAAATGAGAAAAAAAAATGTCTGAACATCTGGTACCACCACAATACTGGGTATGAAAAGCTCTTGCTACCCCTTCATTTTTGTGCCACATTGCAGGACTGAAATTACCACCTTGGATAGCTCTGAACCATGGTCAAAAGACATAACAAGCACCAAATTGCCCCTGCAAACAGAAACAAAGTCATTGTAAGGGTACCTGCTTAGCCATCAATAAGGAGCCAAGCTGCCTGACTTAACATACAATTCTAAACCTCTCTGCTAAGTAGGCCATGCCTGAATACAAGGTTTGCTTTAATTTAGTAAAATGTGCTTCATGACATAAAGGTAACTGACTGACAAAGACCTTTTTTCCTCACCTATAAGCAATCCTAAATGTATGCCTCTCACATTCTCTATAGCACCAAACAACATTTCAGTGTATTATTTTCTTAATTTTTGGAGGACCTACGGCCAAGCTCAGTAATGCATTTAGTCTTTGAAAATCAACTAAATCTACGTACACAAGGAAATTAGCCAGTTTTTATCATTAGACTTGAGACCCAGGCCAACCTGACCTGCTTAAGGAAAAGAAAAAGAAGAAAACAGTAATTACCAACATAAATTCCTTGCCATGCTGCACTTCTGTAATTAGCATACTGAAACCAATTAAACAAATGAAGATGCAGTTATAAATAAATAAACGCTAAAATGCTAGATGAGAAGACTTGATTATTCTGCCAAGTTCAGTGACAGACACTAAAATGATTCCACATTCCTTGGCTTACAGGT
Source organism: Origma solitaria (assembly GCA_013397895.1). Taxonomy (NCBI): domain Eukaryota; kingdom Metazoa; phylum Chordata; class Aves; order Passeriformes; family Acanthizidae; genus Origma; species Origma solitaria. The sequence continues at coordinate 178,898 of VZRL01004623.1, forward strand.
TTAGAAAGGACACCTTTCTCAACCAAAATATTTCACCAGATACCAACTGAAGATACTCTGATTTTGTTCATACTCAAATCAAGCAGGATGTTTTTACTGCAAACTCCTATGAAATCAGATTCTCCAGAATACAGGAATACCTCAGGCACAACCAGATTAAGTAGGAGTTCCTCTACCTTCAAGCCATCTGCTTGTTTGCCAATGAAGCTCCAGGGAAAGAATATCTAGGGCAGGCTTCATCTCACCTAATTTCATCCACCTAAACTTTTGACTTGAAGCATAAAGTCTCCATTTAGGCTCTTGGTCCAGCCAGCTGTAGATGGGCATCCCTAGATAAAGTCAGTCCCACTTAAAGATAGATATCTAAAAACCTAACTTGTCTGCACCTTGAAGCTAGGCAGAGGTTTATCTCACCTTTTATTTACTGGTCAAATAAAATATAACTATATTCATTTACTAAGGAAGGTACTTGTCTGTTGGAGGTTGGGGGGGAGGAGTGGAATTTTTACCATTCTGTTGCCAGGTAGCTAACGATCGGTACTTAGGGGCATTTACTCTCACAAAAGAGACAAAGACTTTCTGGCTGGGCGGAGACGGGAACAAGAGATATGGGAACTGATAAGCTCACTCCTCGCTGGAGTTTGGAGGAGAGGGGAGTGGGAAAGAGGGGCTGTCTGCTTTTTTTTTTGGCTGCGACTGCAGGAAGAGAAGCCTGGCTCTGCACTAGCTTTTTTCTCTACCTGGTGAGTGAGTTGCTNAAAATCTTGAGCTCAATCTCTTTACTTTTCAATCCATCAAAAAAGAACAACAGATTTCTCAAGTATCTATTTTTAAATTGAATGAAGCCTATGATGGGGGCATTTCCTCTCAGACCACCTTTATGGACTACCTGGATAGCTATCTCAAACCAGGCATTTCATTTAAGACAATGGAAAATGTGCAAGATGAAACTCTGGCTTAGTGCACAGCACCACAAACATACATTTAGATTTAGCTGAGCAGATACTGAAATTTCACTTCCCTATCTTTAGTAATACAGATAACCCATTTAGAGACTTTCGAGTATTAACGGTGTTAATTTAAATTGACCTTAACATTGGTAGGGCGTGTTTGCACTCCAGGAAGTCCAGAGGGCAAGTCTAACTCCATCTAAATCCATTTGGAATAAAATAAAGTAGAAAGCCTGCAGAACACACAAGATAATTGAGTGCACAGAACAATCTGGGCTGGCAGCAGTAGCATTAAGTCCATTCATTGTCATTAGAACACCATGGACTTTGCCAGTCCAGCCCAATTACAATGACTTGGCCTATCCACATTACTCCTTGAAATGGTGAAGTCCATCAAGTTTTGGTGAGACTGAGGATCTTGGGGAACACCAAGGTGTAACAGGACTTCAAACATGGATGCTTATCCACTACAAACTGCAATAAATATATCTTGCAGTTTTCAGTCAACAGAAAGAGTTTGTCGAAGAAAATTAAAAACACATCTTTTCATTTTGCTACCTTTCTCAGTTAAATTCTTAGAATCTTTGATAGCCTTTCAAACAGAGCAAACACTGTTTTTTAACACAGAAGCAGGTCCTCAAATAAGATAAACAAGTCAGCTTGCAGTAAACCAGCTTAATCTAGTACCTTGCAGTATATGTAATGATGGGGACAATCCACTGACATTCTGCAAATCTAAGTTAAAAAAATCGCATGATTTGTGTAATTTTAAACACTACAGACATATTCAGAGATTTAAGTGATTTAAGTGATCACTTTAAGTGATTTAAGTGATTTCAGTGATTTCAGTGAATTTTTAAAAATTTTCACCTCATATGAAACATATTATTTAAAGGAAAAAATGATGCGACATATAGAAACATGACATTATTCATAAACCATACTAACATGACACTAAACACTGAAATCGCATTTGATTCTGTAATGCTTCTTTTTTCTGAAAACAAACAAACAACAGAACAAACTAAAGAAACAAACCAAACTTCTGCTGGGGTACAGAAATCCTGTCCAGGTGGACTTTATAGGCAGGTAAAACAGAAGCAATAACCAACAGGCAATTTCCACTGCAATATTTCAGGATGTGCCCATATGTGCAACTCCCGTAGACATACCTGAGGTAGTTTACCTAAGGACAGCAATATGAATGTGCCAGCCAGCAACAAGGCACAACCCTGTCCAGTCACTTGCAGATGTACTCCCTTTTTGGGTGGATGTTGAACCTCATTTAAACACTGCGCTGCTGCAGTTGCAACCATCTCAATTCAACAGTTTGAAACCCATTGCAGTTGGTGTGTGAACCAGAGCAATGTTTTGACAGCAACACAAAAGCATTCTAATAGACAGATACTACTTCTCAACTATCCACTTATAACAGTGAGAAAATGCTGGACTGACTTCCTACACCTTTCTGAGGCAAATGTCAGATATGTTCTTGCTTGATATAAAGGTCACATGGAAACTGGTCCTGGTCAGTTCTGAAAAATTTTTCAATTTTTCAAAACTGAACTGGTCAGTTCTCTGCTCCTTTTTCTTCCTAGCTATTTTACCCTGACCCAGAACACTTGAATTAATGGATCTCACCTGAGGAAATTTTTTAATACTCATATGAGTTTAAATAATTCCTTTTATTTGAATTAATTAACTTTCCTATCTCCTACGTAAAGTAGAGCAGCATTAATTATCCATATTCTACAGACTAAGAAAGTGAGATAGGCAGAGAGGAGCTCTGTGGTAAAGGAAATAACTGAAGAAAGAACCTGAACAAGATGGATATAAAATTTCCAGTGAGATCAATGGGTGTTACTTAAATCACATGCTGCTGTGGGTCTCCTGACACCCACTCATGAGATTAAAGACATGATGTTAAAGAACAGCACTAGGGACCAACCAGCAGCATTCTAAAACTGTAATACCAAGTATAACCAACCAGACAGTCAACGCACTTACATCACTATCAAGCCCAATTATGAGAATTACTGTAAACGAATAAAAGTCAAACTGCCATAAGTGATCATGTTAACCTTCTTTTTTCTTCCACTCCTTGTTCTTTCACTTTTCAAAAGACAGCAAGGTTTCCAGAATAATCCTCTACAAACCACATGCGCTCTTTTTCCCAATTCAAGGTCCTGGATCATAAAATGAAAGCTGAGATCCTCACAGTCACACAATTTCACGAGCTAGGACCTTAAGATAAAGTAAATATACAATAAATGAAGATTGGCAACAGCAAAGCTAACACTCTACAGGTGTCAAGCAATGCCTCATGGATAACTACATGGCAGTCAATTGGTCAAAAACACTAGCTAAGAAATTTTAAAGGCAATCTTCAGTCTGCATAAAGCAGGCTTTACACTCCTAGCATGCTTACTGAGCATGCTTCCAACCAGCACCACCACTCCTTTAATACTCTTTCTGGGTTTACAGTTTTATTGCTCATAGATAATGGTGAAAGAACAGGTTAGGAACTTTCATTTTCATCTGGATTTTAACTCCTGGAATGCCGTGCAACAGTCATACATATTTAAATGCACAACTGATTCAAGGGTAAAACTCATGGAGGAGAAATTGAAATTCTGTCATTTTGGCTCTTCATTGCCTCTACTTTCTGCCTCAGTAAGACAGAAAATATTAGTATTATTTCTTAGCATTCTACTTTTGGGGTGTACTCACTTTGCACAGGACTAAGGAAAAATGACCAGAATCTACATAGTTTGTAAACAGAAAAGTATGTAACTCTATTGTACATAACCCACCACAGGAAATATTTGCAAACTTCAAAGGCTAATTGTTGTCGTTTTTCCTAACAAAATGGCATTGAGATTCCAGCTTTCTTAGAAGTGCTTCTGCTGCACATTACCCTGGAGGAACTCACTCAGTCCTATCCCATCCCAAAAGTCTGAGAGCCTGCCTTGCAATGATACTTCTTCAATAGAGTAATTTTGGAGCTTAAAAACTGTCTTATTCTAAAAGGTTTGCTGACGAGGGCAAAGCATAAACTTTTCCAGGTAGTTGATATGTCACTTCCCTTCAACTCTCTACTGGAGCTATTAGCCAACAGTACAGACCACACCACAAGTTCAAAGATTCTTACATCCAAAACTAAATCTGAATCAGCAAGTCTCTACAACACCTGGAATGGCAACAATGGGTACACAGTAAATAAAAATAATTGATTGTTATATAGTTGAAAAAACATTTTCTGTATATTTAATAGAAGTAACATTTCCTGTAAAAAAAAATTTAAAAAGCATCTCCAATCACATACACTAGAAGTTAAGACAATGAAAGGGCCCAGTCTTCCATTTATGAATAAAGGCATTTGGAACAATGCCTATACAAACCTACTAATTTCTCCTCTCTTAATTCCACATGGTTTTCTCATAAGCATACCTGGTTTTCTGTAACCAATTTTGATTTGCATAAATTCTTCCCAGAAAGTGGACAATTACCTAACCTAATGTTTTCTCCATTAATGGACATTTTGGCAACAATAGATAATGGAAAAATCCTTGATTAGTTTCAGGAGAATTCTGACTAGCATAAACAAGCACTACATCAATAAGAGCCTCAGAGCTGCTGAGGGAATATAACTGATGTAGGTATCCTGAGAAGATAAAAGTGTAGCCAAAATGGGGTTTTTTTGCTTTTATAAGAGATGGGCATATCCAAGGCCCACACACCCAAAGATGTTACACTAAATGGATGAAATACCTGCTCTTTAGATACTAACAGCCCCTCCTCAACTGCATCTCTAGGCTCTATCCTATACATTGGCTGAGTTGCAGTCCAGTACCCCAAGAAGAAATGAAGAAATGAAGGCCCAGATGAAGAAGAGGACACCATTCCTTTTGCAGCCCCTTCTCAGCCCCACTACATCTACAGCTCTAGGCTCTGTCTCTCTCCCAGTCCTAATGCTAGCCCCAGAACAATGCATCACAACCAAAGCATAATCCCTCAAGGGTCCAAACCACCATTTTCTCTTTAATTCCTTTATCTTCAAAAGTCAGTTTGACATTAATAGTGTAGTCATTATTACTAATGCAGCTTTTTTCATTAAGCCAAAAGAATACAAAGTGGCAGCTAGCCCCTCGGTCACTAAAATATAGACTACATAGCAGCAGTTCTACTGTAGTGCTGCCTTTGAAATATCACTGTTGACTGAGAAGTTGCTTACTAATGTGGTTTCCCTCTAAGAACAGTGTTAAGTTATGAGTGAAAAAGGAAAAGAACAGGTACTTTTGTAGGCAAAGGATCATAGTTTGGCATCTGAAATGTATTAGAGATTTACCACAAAAAGACTGTTTAATTCCTGTCTTTTTAGCAGTTGAATTAGCAAGAAAACAAGTTCAGGAATCATGTTTACACAAGGTGACGTACTGGAGTTCGCACATCCTTAAAATATAATAAAAAAAGATAGGTACACTCAGGTGTTACGAATCCTAGCCTACTTTTGGATGGGTTGCTTGAATTCGTGCAACCTCCATTTTTTCAGCAGTAAAATGTAAATAATAATCCTCCCTTTTCTGAAAGTAAGACTATGAAGCGTAATTCACTTAAATTCTGTGGCAGTCTTTTGAGCTCCTTATATGGAAACTATCATTTAATTAAATATGCTTATTATTCTGAAGGAGCAGCTGTAACAAAATAAATCTTATTTCTTTTATTGCCTGTTGCATTTTGCATGTACCTGTCCAACCCCCCAAACAGAGCACTTGTCCATCTGTCCCTGCTCTGATAAGGATTTATGACAGTCAAACTGTGCTATACGAGAACAGCATCAGGGTTTTAACAGCACTTTTAAATTACTTATTATAATATTCTTTTCTGGAGTTTCATGTACATTTTAAACTAGATTTGTTTACCCATTAAAATACATTCTAATTTCCTTTGCTGTCTTATTTAGTGAATTAGAATGGCTTTCAACTCTATTTTTATGGACACAGAAACGGAAATGAATGGAACACATTGCTTTGATTTGCCTGTCTACAAACAAGCCCAAAGTTGGTGTTGCTAGTTCTGAGTCAATACTGCACTGTTCTTTACTTAAATGTCATCTACTTCTAAATGAAATTGCAAGGAAAAGAAAACGCAAAAGAGATGTTGCAGACTTAAGCAATACTCGTTAGAGCATAACTCAGAAGTCCTCTTTTAGCTTTTCAGAGTTTAAGAACTCCAGGGTGAAGTAACTTCCACTCAGAGCTTTCACTTATTACTAATTCAAGTGATGCTTCCCTTGATTATAAATGCTGGGACAAAGAGCCTCATAGATCTGAATGAGCACAACTATTAACAGTGCTTTTCCCTGGGCTGCAGTCACAGTGCAAATCATGGAGGACAACTGGTAAACACAATTCACCAAGTATGAATCTGACCAAAAAACTAACAGAAATACAACAAGCAAATTCTTACCCCTTGTTGTGATCCCCATCTGGGTGGAGGAAAAGCTTAAAGGCTCCAACCCATCCTAAAAGGCCAGAAATTATAGCAAAAAGCTACCCAGAAGACCGCACTGGAGAAAAGATCTGTAAGACTTTTATCCCCAGTCTACAGGTTCTGTCATACACAAGACTGAGCAGGAGTCAGCCACATGGTGGGTGAAAGGCCACAGCCAGGTATGTAACACAAAGAACAAATAGGAATGATATAAGTTATTTACATGGTCCACAAAACAAGGGGGTCTCCAAACTCTCAACAGCTCAGGATCCCAAAGATTTCACCACAGTAGAAAGCGACAGCATCCAGAGTCCTGCAGAGTTGTTTTTTTAACACATAAAGTGGCATAGAGTCTTTAGAACAGATTTGTGCAACCTGCAAGTCACAAAGTCTCTCTGCATTGCAATAGTAGACCTGCATATCGCCAAACCAGGGAAAGCAAGCCAATATTACTTTCTCCTGAACTGATACAGTCCTTACAGACCATTTCATATGCAATTTGGAACTAGTGTTACATTTGCAGGTGTAAGTAGCACTAGTAAATATCCTATTTCCCTCAGACAGAAGGTTTCAGGTTCGTTTAAAGAAAGGCTTCTTATCTACAGTATATTTGGACACACTGGGTTGAGACTAGTTCCTGTTTCTTTCATGGGGCTTAAAGAACAGGATATAGCACAATGTCAAAGGTATCTGCTTGTTTCAGTCAATGCAAAGACAAGCCCCAGAAACCATCTAACATTACATACTCACTGTAAAGTATTGTTTGAAAACCAGACCTTTTAAAATATCAGTTTTCTTAGTCTAAATTGGATACAGTACCCTTGTAATAACCTCCTTGTAGGTGTGCTACACTTCTTTTTCAGGATTCAGAATTGCTACACACAATCAACCAAAGGAATAAAATGTTTCTATCATTTATGTTGATTTTTTCACAGGTGGTAAAAGCATTCATCATCCTGTCAGCCCCTTTATTGTTACCTACTCTGCCTACTGCTTTTCAGACTCAGCTGCAGCTCAGGGCCAAGCGGTGAAAGGCAAATACCATACACCAAGTTTGCTTGTCCTATCAAGTCTTTAGACTATGCATGTAGGCATAATGAAATAAAAAGTAAATAAAACAATTTAAAACTACCTTGCCATGTAGTTTGTGAACATCGTATCTTATCTGAGCAAATTCACGGAGTCCAAAAGATCCTCCAATGAGATACAGCTGAAAACAAAATGAAAACAAATGTGTTAGGACTATTATGAAAAATAACACTCTGCATATCTACAAAAAACACTGTGTATACTGACCCAACTCATTTACCAAGGGACTCTATTTTTCCAACAGAAACACCAGAAGCTGAAGAAAATAATACCTCAGAAAATAAGTACAGGTGCGTTCTTCTACTCTCTGGGCCTGGATTTCACACATTTCGTCCTTCATACAAAGACAACTGAGACATGACTCAGACTTTTTAGGGACTTCCTCTCCTCTTACTCCTTCTTTTCCCTCCCCATGTGGTTTCCTGACAAACCAGCAGCAAAAGAGACTTTACCTCACTGCCACAGGTTTTATTCTCATAAATTTTCAAACTCTGTGGGGAAGTAACAATGCCACACTCATTTACTCTGATGTCTGCGGGTAAGAGATCTAATTAAGCTTCTGAACAAACCATGACTGTAGCTATAGTTCAATAATACATTATCACCCAGGCTAAGAAATCATATCCAGCACACCTACACTTTTATTACTCCTTAGTTATCCTGCAATTTCCTCCATGCCTGTGAAGCTTAAGAATAATAAAGGAAGAAATGGGGGGGGGCTTCATATCCACATATGAAATCATTATATTATTCTTTCTTATGACAGAGTGATATCGCAAAAGTGTGTAGGTATTCTTACCATTAGAAAGGGATAGACCTTCCAAAGATCAAATATTGTTTTAAAAAAAGAAGTGACTTGAAAATTAGCTTAGAAATCTAGGTGCTTTGTGTATGAGTCAGGTCCTTTGCTACTGCTCAGACCTGACGGACTGTCTGCTTGCTCTCTATAATGCAGACGCATAGGAGGCCAAAAGGCTTCACACCTAGAGATGCACATCTAAGGAAGGCAGATGCATGAGGAAGATCTAAGGACCTGAGTGAAGGAAAAAACCAAACAGACAAACAAAACCCACCAGCACCACCCTCTTTCATCATGCAACTTTGCTGTTACAGTCCTTCATTACAGGCTGTTGCTGCACTGCTGTTTTCTACACACTGCTAGCTGGTTTCTTACTACGTATTAGGTTTGCAGTAATGGCCTGTGTCCAAGAAATGTTATAATTATGCTGCACAAGGAGTCAGAGTGCATGTTCTTTCCAAAAAGTAGAAGCTCCTGTCACTGTGGGCACAAAGAATTAGAAATTAGAAATAAAAAACTGCCTTCTACACTTACTCATTCTCAAAGCTGCAGGACTGCATTATTTCCCACCAAGAACCATGAGAATACTCTCTCCACACACACTGAGACACTGGTACAGACTGGTACAGACACTGGTACAGAACTGACGTACTCTGTCCAAAGAAGAAGAAACCCTTTGCCAACAGCCAGGAGTTAAAGATTTCCAGAGCCTCTTTCTGGCCATTTCAGTAAGCCTAAAAATCCAGCTGATAATTAGAAACAAATAGACACAAATTTTGCAACATGAACATCCAGTTGTTCAGCCACAGACCACTAATTTCAGAAAGCCAGTCAGAAAATCATCATATGGTAGCAAATTAACTTCCAGAGACTAGAAATATGAATGACTAAAAACTGGATGGCACCATATTTGTGCCATAACTGTTTCAAGGGATTAATGACAATCCTGCAGATATTGAATCATCAACATACTCAGTAGGAAAAAAAAAGAGGAAAGAAGTCTTCCTCGTGTCAGTATTTTTGTAAGAAAAAAATAACAGAAAGTAGAAAATAAAGCCTTCAAAATGGTTAAAAAGAACCTGAACATTATTCAAGATTTATTCAATCAAATCAGAAGATTTGTCAGACGAAGATAATGCTGAAAATCACTAGGATCAGACTGTAATTGAATTTTAGCATGGTTGATGCCTCAGTATAAATTTTCATTAGCTGATCTCCTTTAATTCCTAACAAGTATTATGTTAATTATCAGCCACTGCATTAATAAACTTTAATGCCTAATAAATAAATCTAAAATGCTATAGACAAGTTTATGGCCATTATGAACCAGAGCTTATTGCCTTTCTTTCATATTAGTATATTGTCAAAAAATGTCTATGGCAAGGGCAAAAGCAACTGCACTAGAAATGGTTCAGTTGTTAAACCAGGCAGATAGCAGCAATTACTTGTGACATCAATTAAAAATTAATCTGCCCAACAATAAACTTACATGGAGTATATCCTGTTATGAGATGCAATATGAACAACTTTTAATGGGCATGTTCCTCATAAACCAACTATTATTTAACATGGTGAAAAAGTATACTATGGCTTACAAAGCCATGCTGCAAGCTAAAAAAGAAGTATTACGTTCTTTAGCTTTAAAACTCTGTAATGTACACTGCAACTAAGGAAAATCAAGTTGAAGGTTGTTACATGAAGTAAGTCATGTGCTACTCATTTTGTCTCATCACATCCTATCACTTGTTCGACAGCAACCATCCATGACATAGTGAATTTTACATTTGCAGCTACACGCAGTAAAGAAGTTGATACACACCTCTCAATTTCTGTTTTGGAATTCAGGTTTTGGCCTGACACTGCAGTTTTACTCACATCACCTTGGTACTACTAAGAGGAAAAAACACTCGGTTTTTGATGTACAAGCCTGGCAGGTTGGCACATTTAGCTTATCAGGCATCACCAATACAGTTGCCTTTACATTTCCAATACTGCAATGGCTGATTTATCTTACCATGAAATATCAGTTAAGCTCCATCAGAGACAAAGAACATTGATGCTGTAAGAAAGTACAAATGCTGCTGAGATATTACAATGTAATGCTAGAAGGTTAGGATTAAGATTAAGTAATTTTCCAAAATACAGAATACACACAAAGAATATAATTTATATGTTTACAAGTTCACTTGACCAATGTTCTAAAGAACCAAACATGATGTCTAACTTCATTGCAAAACCACACCAGAATCAGTCATATTCAGCACTTATTTAATCAACTGTCAATACAGTCAGCTGACTGCCCTGAGCAGGAATCGCATTCATCTACACAAGCCAGAGCAGCAGTGGACAGCTACTCGGTCAATTACCTTTTTGAAAACTGTGTTCAAAAGCCAATAAAAGAAGGTACAAATGAATTAGTGCAACTGTAATAGCATTAAAGGTAGCAAAGGACTCAGTGACTGACAATGCATTAAGTAGAAATACTAGTCACGGTTTTAACTGTTTCCTTTCTCTTCTGTTGCATTATGAGGGAAGATGTTCTCCCTACCTTAATTTCAGTTAGCTATATTTACAGACAAACAACAATGAACCAGCAAGAATCACCAGTCAAAATAATTAGAAGTGGGATAAGAATCAAAATTTTCAGCATCATTATCGCCGTGTTGGCTTTGCACATTCTGTAAGTCTCACATACATTTCTAGTTCCCTGAACTGCAAATCAGAGAATCCCTAGATTCCTTGCAAAACACTCTTCAGTTAAAAAAGCACTACAATGGACAAATCTGCCCAGGGTAAGCCAAGGGCAACGGCGAAGTCCAGTATGTTCCACCCACTAGTCCAGGCACAAAGAAATAGCAGAAGCTATTCAGGATGCCATATAAATATAAGTTAGGTTGGCAACATTTAAATGAAGTCAGGTTCAAGTTCACTCTCCAGTTAACTGAAGGGGAAAAGTAATGTCACATGTAATGAAAATTAAAATACATTCTATTCATTACTATTTTAGAATCATACAGATACTTAATGTACATGATAAAATATTAAGGCACTGGCATCTGAAGGATACCCAAGCTGGAAAGTTCATATATACCTGCATTCTTTTGTTGTGAGGGAACTATTAATTTTATTTGCTTCACAATGCAGAGAAGAAGACATTATGTAGTGAACATCATCTGTCTAGTTACTTGAATGCTTTCAGCAGATTGATGAAATGATAGTAACTTCTCATTTTTTCCTTTACACCTGAAGTTTAACTTTTGGAGGCAAAAATCATTAATCATACTAGTTAGCCAGCACTTAACACCAAGCAAACAGCTTAACAGCACTGCTAGCACAACCCCCATTAAAGATCCCACATGGATTATTCCTTTATGTTTCAGTGAGTACACAAAAAACCCCCTACAATGTTGTAATGCAATTATGCATGCATGGAAGACTTGCATGTTCCAAAACAAAATGAAAGATAGGATGTGACATAAGAGCACCATCTGTCACATACACTCAGCAACCTCAATAAACATTTTATGTAAAAAAATGACATAAAATTCTCTTTAATAACATTCTTTTAAAAATTATATTTGTTCATGTCTCCATTGGGAAGTATGTTATGCAATCAGTTATAGATGGCATCAGACTGATCCCTTGCACTGCATCTTAGGATGGGAAATACTTGTATTTGTCACCAGCTACAGTGGGTGGTCACTGAGGGCACATAACAGCAGAACTTAGGACTTAGAACAGATCCCTTTTTTAGTTTGCTGCATAATCTAAAGCAGCCAACTTGACTTCATTGGGTTAACAAAATAGTAAGAAACTGTTTCTCTGGCAGCACCAGCAATTTGCCATGTATAGGCATCTCTGTTGTTAGAGAAAGCCATTCCTACTACAGTACCAACTGTGAAAGACATTATTACAAAGTCATAAATCCCTCAATTAACCAAATCACAATGTTTAGTGCTGGCAACGCAGACCATGCAGTGGTAGAAAATGCTATGATACAAGAAAGAACATAGTAATTTTCTAACCTCTTCTTCAAGACTGCTGCTGCAGAACTCTCCAGCTATTCATCAGGAGCTTCAAAACTAGAGCAGTAGTGAATTATTTTAATTTAGTTTGCAGTGATAACAGCAAAGAGAGTTTTGGGGGTTCCTTTTTAAAGAACTGTCAGATGTGCCGTGCAAGACAGGTGAAAGATGGCAATCTGGCAGTCCAGAAGACTGAAGTCTCTTTTCCCTAAATAAAGTAGCAGGGCAAATTGCCAGTCCCAGAAAAGACCAGGCAAGTCATCTTAACCTGAAGCGCCCCCCTCTGCCAGCTCTAACTCTCTAAAGTTTATTTCCCACAGCCATTCCTGCACTTGGCTCTAATGCTGAAACTGCAGAGAAGAGAGAAAAATGGTACAAAGTCTTCTCAGAAACTTACTAAATCCTCTCCTCACCCTCAGTGGAAGCAAAAAAGGGTCTACCTTTACTTCTGTAAAAAATGGAAATAATTTTTAGTTCACATCAGAGGTCTCCTTTGGGGGAAAACAGAAACCAGAACTATGCATCCATCAGTAGTTATTTCATTCAAAGGCACATCAAGTAAGCAAATGCTCTGACTTAATGAATATACTAGAATCACACATTGTAGAAAGATGGAACTGCATTATATTAAAAAATGGATGAAATATGGCAGGAGATGACCACATGGATACCATGCTGGCATTCAGGAACAGCAGCAGGTATAATTGGCTGGAGCCAATCGTAACTGACCAATAAAGCAGAACGGTGTAGTTTGCACAGCATGTAGAATGTCCAGAATATTAAACTTGGCCCAATGTATCAGGTTAACTGGCTCAATGTAAGAGAATGCTCCTAGCAATGATTTTAAAGATTGCAAACATGAATGGCTACAGGCCAGAGAACCAAAAAAAACAAAACCCTGTCCATAACGTTTCAATGTTACTATTAAATATGTTATGAGAAAACAAAACCTTTGTTTGTTAACATGTCCAATTCATAACAGGTTTTAAACCAAAGAAAATGCATGTAATAGAAACTAATCTAAGAATAATGCAGAAGAGATAGAAACGCGTATGTTCCTCAATGTAAGCATGAGCAAAAAAGGGTATTTTCAGCCACAGCATTGTCATTTTGCATTACACACATTGCTTGGGCTGGTCAGACAGCAAGGGAATTTCACTCTGCTGCTGCAGCTGTTTGAAATCCAAGTCTGCCCTGGTGGTCAAGCTGCAGTTTCTGACCACCTTCATTTTTTCTCCATAACCTTCTAAAAACCAAAATTTCAATTCCTTATTAAAATTGTAATTTCCTACTCACAGGTTCAAATCTAGCCAAGGTAAACTACAATGAGAAAGTGTTTACATCTTGTGGCAAGCTGGTGTTCTTGTGATGTGTCAGGCCCAGCTCAAAACTGCAATAAACAGAAACCTGCACAAAAGAATATAAAAAGAAACCACAAGAAGTGTGATTTCCGTATTGCTAATCCTGGACAGGGAGTGAAGATTAAATGTTCTACAGAGTAAACATGAATCTTACACTTTTACCATCATAACCCCTTGAAGAAGTTGGAGACCCAGGACAGGACAAAACACACACAGTGGAAACAGGCAGGTTTGTACTTCTGTTTCTGTTCTGAGGCTCAACAGAGAACTTCAGTTCCCCCCAATGCCAAATCAGTCCATTCTGACAGCATTAAACAATGCAAATACACTCTTTATGTTTTGAAATGAAACAGAGGGTAAATCTGAAGTACTAAGGAGTGCCTATTTGTTTGTCACATATATCTGGAAAATGCTTCTCAAAGAATGAAAAATTCAAAAGGAGAACTCAGAAGTTTTAAGATCTAACAGTCAACTGAAAGATGGAAGTCAACTAATTCAGACTGCACAAACTGGAGTCCACAAGCCCATTCAGCTTGAACACTCTGGCTTCCACACCAGCACAGACAGTTCCAGGGGTGGTTTTGCCTGGAATAGCTCCACACTGTGGATTCAAACACACACAGATGAACAGGAGATGCAAAGCAGGAAGTCGAAGAGATCTCATCATAGGCCTAGAGACCCAATGTGTATAATACAAGTCACTGAAGCATAAAAACAACACTCTGTTATTCACTGATTGGGAGAAACAACTTTAAAATTCTAAAAACAGTTTTGTATTTATTGCTCTTCTAGGCTGCAAATGCAATACTGGTCACTTTTACAGGCAATTACAATTTATCTACAAATACTAGAAGTCAGAATTATCTTCTCACAGGTGAATGCTAACTTCTATTCATCTCTCCAAAATGTATTAACATTTAAATCAACTGTTCTGCATATGTCAAGTTTTATTGGAAAGTTACATCAAGTAATAGATATTAGTAAGTCCTGCAATTCAGTATTATGAATTGTTCAAGGCAATAATGTGAAAGATGTTACCAATAACACCGACATATCTAAAAGTGAAAAATGCTGATTGCAGTAAGCTTTCTTAAAACAATATCAGAAGATAATGTAATAATAGTTTCTACTCATAGATACTGACAGCAATAATATGATCTCAGAACTGTGATTACTCCCAAGAAAAATTTTCCATATTTCCCAGTGTTCATATCATCTTTTTATGGGCAGATCCTCCGGAATCTGTGTGCCTTGTATTTAGCACACCCCAGGACTACGAATTCAGAAGTTTTTTATGGAATGAACTAAAAATGCTGAATTTAAAGAAATCCATGAAAATTTAACCCATTAACCCTGCAAACTTTCAGAAACTCACAGGACAACAAAACATAATTTCACAACATCTGCAAAACCTTTCTGGGCATCAGTCCTTGCTCCTAGATGACCCTGACTTCACTATTGAACAAACTAATCCATGAACATGTAACTTCATGTCCTGATGTCTGGAAAAGTTGTTTTGTTTTGTTTGTCAAAACAACCAGCTCATTTAATGAGAGCTTGAGATGCCACTGACCTTCTCTAATGGTGCCTAGAAGCACTGACCACATTGCTGCAGCATTGTCAGGGACTTGTTCTAATCTGACCTTTTTTCTAGTCCTTTACATGACATGCATTCTTGGCATCCCTTGACAAAGCGTTTATCAAAGTAAACTTGCACTGTTCAAGGCAGCAGTGTAGATGGCATTGTAGTACAGTCTGCGTTCATAATCACTGATGGAAATTTTAGATTATAGAAACATATTTATTCATAGAAAAATCTTTCACTGTTCTAAGCTACCTGTACCTTCTCCTTTGGCAACACTTGGCACTCTATGTAAAACAACGAAGACAAGATCCAGGAGAAGCAAAGTACTTGTAAAAGCTGTCATTACTGGATGAGGGGAA
This sequence comes from Origma solitaria, assembly GCA_013397895.1. NCBI lineage: Eukaryota > Metazoa > Chordata > Aves > Passeriformes > Acanthizidae > Origma > Origma solitaria. The sequence goes on from VZRL01004623.1 coordinate 194,559, forward strand.
AAAAACCACAACCCTAGAAAAATGAAAGGAAGTAAAAATCTACAGCAATAGGTATGGAGAATGTTGCAACATCCAGTAAATCTGAAAATCTGCATACTATATACACACTGCAATATACTTATTTTAGGTGTGCAATAAAAATTATCAAATGAACCATAGACTATTTTTTTTCTGCTAAAATGTCACTTCAGATACTCAGAACATAATTTTTCCTTTGTAACATGCTGACAGAACTGGAACTGCATCTATGCATTCATTCTGCAGCTCAGAGAGTTTGAAAAATCCTTGCCTAGAATCAGATGGAGACACAAACACAAAGGCAAGTCTTGGGAAGTGATGTGAACATACGAAACAATATGGTGTTTTTTAACATGAGTTTTACATTTGTTACTACTTTGCAAATTTCAAATCCAAACTTGTTTCCTCAATGATACAGAGCCATCATTTAAATCTGTTGGAAAAAAATGACTTCCAACACCCTTCAAACATTCCAACTGCACCTGAGAATTGACCTTACATGTTTGGTGTCTCATAAGGAAGGTCTGATGCTGGATCCACCAGCTGCAAAACCACGGAGCCTTGCTCTCTCAGGATCTTAGAGAAGCAGCACTGCAGCAATATGACATTGACAGACACATCCCTTTTGGTCAGGTAGATTGGATGTGGAATATAAAGCAGCAGAGACTGAAAGTCTCCTTTTATAATAGACCCACATGTGCTGCAGACTTGTAACTTAAGCTTCACGTGATAAGGAAAGAGTTCCCATTATCAAGACAGGAAACAGAAATGTCAGTATAGGTGACAAAGGTATTTAAGTTACCACAGAGGTGGCACAGCCCTCTACTGAAACAGCAAATTTTAGATACACCTGTAAGGTTGCTGGAGTTCATCACAACATCTACACAGATGTTACCATCTCCACAAATGCTTTGGGACTACTCACTTGATAGCTTTCAAGCTTCGAGACATTCCATACCAGGTTACATCATTCTCTCCTGCATGCTTACTGTTTTATGCCATACAGAGATACTTTACCTGCAAAGTTTGCAAAGTTACAGGAAAATTCACAAATCAAGGTCTCCTGCAGGTTTAAGTCCTACCCCCTACAGTTTTGTTGCTCCTCACAAAGAAACACTTTTAGTTACTGAGAAAGGATGACTGAAAACTGTGATTTACACATCTTACTCTGAAAGCTGCTGTCAGTGTGAGGTTTAAAGATCAGCCAAGGAAATTCCTTCTCCACTGAAATATTCTAACAGCCCCAAGACCAAATGAACAAATAAAAAACTATCAAGATATCTGACACTAAATTAAAGTAAGAAGTATTTTAAACATAGATTCAGGCGGGGTGTATAATGAGACACTCGTCTTTCTTCGAATTAGGATTTCTAACCTTGGAGCCTTAGGGATTTTGGCACAGGAATTTTTCATTCAAATATGCAGGATAAAAAGGCAAGACATGAAAGCCATCTGATTTTTTTCCTGCCAATAAAGCAAATATGGTACTGATGAAAAGTTCATCAGTACTGAAGAATAGTCCTGCATCTCTCTACTGAGAAAAAAATTATGTACAGAATGTAAGAATCTAACAGAAACCTTAGGTTTCAGTATTATTAACAAATTCATCAGAATTTAAAGGGCTGCAGAGGTATGCTACTTCTGATTCTTTGCCTAGATTCACTGTCATTTTTATTGTAATTGATCTTTTAGCACAATTCTGTTCAGAGGTGCCTTCACAGTTCAGCAGACAGCTAGGTAACTGACAACTGGGTGCATTTTCCTTTTTCTTACTCCCTGAGAAGCCTTTGGGCAGCAAGACAGAAACATTCTGAAGTATTCACAAAGGAGAATAATTTTAAGGCAGGGAGATATGAAACCCTGGAAAGAGAAATAGTCTATTTTATTTCTCTATATAATATTGTGTCTGGAGGAGAGAGGTCTGTCGTAATAGGAACAGAATAAAATCAGGCAGTCATAGAAACCAGTCTTAAAAATTCCTGCTATGACCAATGGAAAATCATGCAAAAACACTGCGATGGCCAAAAGGACAACCACAGGCCTGGCCTGGGATGCTGAAGTCCTGGCTCCAGCACTGAAGTAGAAGAGAGACAATCTATGCTACTGCTGCCAGATGGTTGATCAACCACATCTTAAAAACCCTAGTTACGTATCAGAGCATTCCTTCCTAAAAAGAGCAGTGTTTTCCTAACACCTGATCTTTTATTTTGGGGGTACTTTCTCAAGTTATGAAGAGCAATCACCACTCTCAATGTACAATGTACAGAATTTCACAGACTTTTCTAAAATAAACCATCAGTTCCTTCAACCCTCCCTTAAAAGTGAAATATCTGCTTTACCTTTTATGTTGCTTTCCTCTAGACTTTACAGTTCATCTTCATCATCTCCACAATGGCACCACAGAGCTGAAAAATTACTACAGCTGAGGACTGAGTAAACTGGAAGAGTCCTGTTTCGTGTTTTATTCAACTTTTGACAACTTTCTCTGTCTTAAAATGACATTTCCGTTTTTTCACAATATTACAGTCCACATTTTTCCTGCAGGACCCACCTTACCTCCAAAGATACCTTTTCATTTGGCAAGCACATTGTAACTACATATTATAGTATCATTTTAATCCTTTTGACTACACAAATGATAAAAAGCATATATTTGCTATACTTCGCTGAAATGCAATTGTCACATGGACTATAGAAAGTTTTATCAAAATCAGAATCTTGTGTCTCAGTTGAATCTCCTCACCTACTCCACCAGTTTATTTGATAAACGTATTATTAAAAAGCAGTGGTGATTTTTTTCCTCCACCAGATCACTACCTCTAAGTATCTATAATTTAATCACATAATATTTTCCCCAGGCCTTCCATGAAATTAAAGTTGAGCTGGAGAAAACTAAACTGCCTGGTCTTCCCCCATTTCGGAAGAAAAGTGGCAAGCCTCAAATACTTACATGAACTAACCTCAAATAATTACATTAACAAAAGCACTGTGAGCTAAAACTATACCCAACTTTTAACGTCTAAGCAAGGTGTTATTAAACTGAAGAATACTGTCAGAGCACTAAAAAAAAAATACATGAAAAATCTGAAAACAAAATCAATTCAGTCTAAGCATGAAAACAGCACAGTTCTGGACAGCCTCTCAGCTACACATGCATGCAGCAGGATATCTAAACTGCTGTAAAGCCATGCTCGACCACTTTAAGAAAGATGTTATAGGCAGAATTTTTGTGCAACAGCAGCGAGTGGAGTTGCTGATGCAAATGATTCAAGTAGTTGTGGTATTATCACACTATTATGTTGATTTGTTTGGTTTAACTGTTTCCATCTCTTACAAATGCCTTCATCAATATTTCGAGAAAAGATATGTCAGTGTATACAGCTGCATGAATAACGTCCATAAAAGTCCTTACTCTAGAACCTCTGTAATATCCCTTTAAAATAATGGCCTTAAACTTTTTAAACGCTAACAAGTGTCCATGTCCTTGTTTGGTTCACTCCATTTTTCCAAGGCATGCTGCTGAATAATTGGAAAGATGACACTGATTTCCCTACTAGCATTATAAATGTGTTGGAATTATCCTTTGCCTTATTCTTTACCCACCTTGAAATTTGCTTACTTTTTACAAACCAACTGTATATATGGAAAATGAGACATGAAGTGCACCAAGAGAAACCATATTGGCCTTGGTGCTGCTTTTGTCTTCCCTGAGTTTTTATCCATAAGCGTATCTGAGTTGTTTCATTTTTCCCCTAATGAACACAGGTACTCAGGACAGGGAAGTGCAATCTAATGCTCACTATCTATAGAGATAATGTGTGTGAGAGAGTCCTATAATTTTGTTTTATTCCTTTGACATTATTGATTTTTTCTAACCTCAACTACTCTAGAAAGTTATTCCTCACCACTTTGAGCACAGCTGTTACCTATAATCCATCAACTCCTTTCACTCAAAAACTTTCCACTTACTTAGATGCACAGATTATCAGACCAACAATACTACTTCAATTTAAAATCCATTGAGCAGCTAAAGAAAGTAAGACAAGAAACACAAGTGGTGTTTCACAGAAAAAAAACCCCACAAAAACCCCCAAACCACCAGCAAAACGCATTTTCCTCAGCTTCCAGTTAGGAATATCTTTAGGGGAATGTTTTATAACATCAGCGTTCCTGAGCTCCGAAAGCTTCCGGGCAGAGCGGGCACACGGCTCCCGGCGCCCTTCTCCGGCACCCCCGGCCCCGTTCAGGCCCTGCCGAGGTGGGACAGAAGCA
>VZRL01004623.1:198972-300282 GCA_013397895.1 Origma solitaria
CCCAGCACCGCCCCCTGCCTCCGGCCCGGCCCCGGTGCTTCCGGCGGGACGCGGCTCCGCCGCCACAGCGGCCCCTCCGCCGCGGCGACGCGGCCAGGGACGCCGGTTCCGCTGCGGCCCGGCCCTCTGCCCTCACGCACACCCGCGCGACTCGCGCATCCCGCGCGCTCACACACACACACTTTGCTTCACAGCTCGTTGATGAACGCAGTTGAGAAGGCCTAGCCCCGAACCATAGCTTTCCATTCTATAGCCTGCTTTCTTAAGGAAAGAAGATTGCAATCCGTGATCATCTGTTTTTCTGCATTGTTATCCCTTGTCCAAATCAAAGGGAACCCAAAAAAGCTTTACAAAGCAAAGTCGACTACAACAGCGCTAGTGGACAGCCTTACTCTGACATTTGGAGCCAGCTGTCCTTCATGCCTGCTAGGAATTAAATGTGCCGTGCCACCCACTCCAACACCTGTCAGCTACAGCCACGAGCACGATGTGGAGTGCTGCCCTTACGCAGACGAGCACCTGTTCTCCAGGCATAGGCTGCAGTGTCTTTAGATATTACTGTCGCCGGAGGTTCTGCCTTGTTCTGGTAGCCTGGGGCAACGGCAGAGTGGAGATAGGAGAATGTCAGGCGCTCTTTTCCTTACTTCTGAGTCATGACATAGCCTTTCCACATTCCAAATCATTGCTGATGGTGAGCCGGGCAGGGGCAAAGTGGAACAAGGCACTTGCTGCCTCAACTCAAAGAGTGATTTAAAACATTTCAAAATGGAAGACTGATGATCCCTTCCTTTGGTTTTCTCCATTAGTCAAGGAAGTGGTGGAGGTACTTTATTTTCTGAGCACATCAATAAGCCTGCACATATGTACAAAGTAAACTGAGAAGAAAGTGAAACACATATAATAAAAGAAGTTAGTATTATTGCAATTCAGGGTCCACTAACTTGTTCTGAGAGCCTTACCAGTCTAGACACAAATAAGCAGAACTGAAGAATAAAAAAATACATAGCAGGAAATGACTACTTCTTGAGTATCTCAGTAACACAAAGCAACATGGGTCTGAATTCCAGAGATGCAAACTCTCAGCTGGGAGCAGTGAGAGCAAGAGAACAGGTCCGTGTCTATCCCTATGCTGTGCTGAGCCTGGGATGAACTTATCATAGACCACAGGCTCAGTGCTGGGAAATCAGCTCACCCAGGGCCTCTGAAAGTACAACTGTCCCTTCTAAAACTTTGTAAGAGTTTGAGAAAAACAGGCCTCAAATCACAGACTTGTGAAGAGGAAGGCAACTGACCAAAAAGAAATCAGTAAGAACAGTGTAATAAAATTAAGAAAGTTGCTACTACAGATAGAGACATGCTGAGGAAAGAGGTTATTACTTACTTCCCTCCTCTCATGCTTTCCCTAGAAACAGTTTTTGTACCTCTGATATTCCAGTGTTAGGCTAACCTCAGCTCCATTCTTACTGTATCACTTGGATACTGTTATGTCACTGATAGAGACATAACCCACAGCTGCTGATGCCCATGTGCAGAATTGGTGCCCTCTCATCCCAACTTTCAAAAGGACACCGAAAGTCCTGGCAATAAGAAGAAAGGTTACGAGTTTGTTCCATTACCATGGGGTGCTCTTGTTAAGATTCATAAGGTGTTCTTTTCTTTTCATTGATAACTGCTGTTGGTATCTGCAGTTTTCCACATGGTGTTATGCAGAGAAAGCAGCAAGAGAAAGCAAATGAGTAACTAAATACAAATATGATATAATTATGTAATAGCAACAATAATTTTGTAATAATGGGAAGGATAATAAAAATGCCTAAAACAAACACGCTGTGCCAGAGATGAACAGTGAATTAGGATTTTAAAATGTCTTCATGTTTAATAATCTAAAATGCTGTTAATTTACAGAGGTAAAGCCATCATCAATATATCTTTTATTTCCACAGTGTCACTTTGTTCTTGTCATTGTTGGTTGATCGGTCACCTTGAACAGAGAGCGGTAGGGAAAACCAGTTTTGAAGACTGGAATATATTCTGGGTTTGATTTACAGCAGAGATTTGATGCCTCCTTGATGTGACCCCTACTGTCATAAACAGATAGACAAACATAAAAGCAGGTAAACAAACATTTGGGGGTTTTATGACATTCACAGCTTGCCCACGTTGTTCCCAATACTTCAAGCACATATTTATGTCTCCAAGTAGGCTGAATGTGATTTTCTTGTCCAGATTACCATACAGCCAGTTAAGTGTTTTTTACTTTATGAACTACTGTGAGAGGGTTTTCCATGTGAAATGTGCATCTGGAGCCCTAGTTCTCTCCTAGATGTATACATGATGCTTTATCTGGAGGTCAGGTGCAGAGCAGAAACTCAAGGGTGATGGGTAGCTGGCTTTTGTCACCAATGGGAATGAGGTGTCTCTCACTGCAGTTTCCCTGGCCTAGACAAAAGCTGTGGGAAAGCCTCTTCTCACTTTCCCCCTGAGAAGGACCTTTAAAATTCACTGCACATAATGTGCTGCTGGCTATTGGCAGAAACCCTGGGAACTTCAGACAAACGAAGCTTGCAATGCTGCAATGCTTTAGGCTGCAATGACCACAACTGCAGGGGAATACAGAGTGAAACAATACATTGTGTAATATGGTTTCTGGGCAGTGGCATGGAGATCAGGATGGAAATTTTACCAACATCCCTGGACAAGCCAGAGTAATCAAGATTCTTACTGGACTGGTTACCAAGAGCTACAGAATTGCTCACAATGCAGCACTGGCTGTGTGCAGCCAAAGTTAATAAGGAACATGACTTTAGTTCAGTACAGAGCTTGCAGCAGTTTGTACAGAGGGTGAAAATGAGAGGCAAGTTGTAAAGGTTTTGTTGCCTAAACACGCATCACTTCAGGAGGCGGTGGAGTGAGTTACATTTCCATCCAGTAGATCTCTCCATAGCCTCCTGCTTCACTAAGGACATGCACATATAACAAACCATTAAATGCTGTCTGTGCAGACATGATGTAAATCATAGCCGAGACCTTCAGCCCTGAAAGCACCCACTCCTGGATACCTGAGCTAAAGAAACAACTGGTTGGATGTAGCATGTGTTTGCAACCAAAAAAAGGAAACAACCACAATCTTAAGGGCTTGTACTTCTCTCTGGGCACAGGGTGAAAGTCCTGACTTGGTAGAAACTGTTGAGAACAGCATTTCTAAAAAGGCAACTCCCTTTTGGTAGTAGTTGTTGAGAACAGCATTTCTAAAAAGGCAACTCCCTTTTGGTAGTAGTTGTTGAGAACAGCATTTCTAAAATGGCAACTACCTCTCAACACAGTGCCTATTCTTTTTTTATCCTTCTTTGTGTAGCTAAGAGAAGTTGCAAGGGAGAGAGGGGACCTGGATTTCCCCTTTAATTCTTTCTTACACCTTCTGACAAGAATTCCTAGTGAGGTAATTGAGTGGAAGATGTGTACTTCTCCTTTCCTCATCCTGTGCTTTCTCATCAGCTGACAGAATTAGCATAAATACATCCAAGGACCAGATTCTTGCCAGGAGCCAGCTTGGAGAGGCCAGTGAGCCAGCTGTGCCCATTTTTCACTCCATTGAAATAGTGCACACAACGGAAGGCACCGTGGTGGCCCATGCATTGGAAGGGTCATCTGTGCTTTCCAGATGTGGCCCCAAGTTTCCCCCTCCACCTCCAAAAAGGGAGGAGAAAGGAATAGGTTGACATTCTTTGGGTTCCCCATATGTTTTTTACCTTCTTGGGTTGGCTCAAAAATAGGCCAGGGAAGGATGGCTCTGAAGCCATGCTGTATGTCTGTGAGTGCAGGAGGAAAATCTGAAGGAAATACTGACCTTCCAAACAGATTGACTCTCCTCTTCCTTGTGCTCAGGAAGGCTATTTCCCCAAATACAGCCAGCAAATGTCAGCTAGGAGAGAGATTCCCCAGGGAATCTGTGGGGAAAAAGGAAACCAGGAACACTACCTAGAGTCAGGAGAACTGGGAGGGGTCTGTGCCAAAAAGCACCAATATGGTCAAGAGTCATCTCTGCATCTACTTAGTAGCTGCCTCGAATCACCACAGCCCCATCCTCTTTTTGACCCCAAAGAAAAGCCACAGTAAGACATTCATTTTCTAGGTTCTTTGTTATTATTTTCAAGAGCAGGACAGTCATTCGAGCTCTTAAATTTAAGTACTGAAAACCAGTGGTTGTAGAACAGGAGCACCTTTCATATGTCCTTCACATGAGTTAGAAACCTGATAATTACAAAAGGGATGGATCTGAGTGGAGTTTGTTGCTGGTCTAAGAGATGAGAAGGTTGAGTTCTGGCTCTGGTTCCTTCACTGGGTGTGGGCAGGTGATTTGTCATCAGGGAAGGGAAAACCCAGCCAAAATAAAGAGACTGCTGGGTTTTCATGGGTAGAGGGAGAGATAAAAAGATAAAACAGTTCCAGAGAAGGAACATCACAGTATGTGCACTCTGCCCATACACATGCTCTCATGCCTGAGAGAGTCAGCAGTTCTCCGTAGATCAAGGATCATGGAGGCCCTGGAAGGAGAATCCAGTTTAGTTGCCGTAATCCTCAGTTCTGTCTTGGGGTTCACAGTCATTTTGCCAAGTAACTGTAGTGGCAGTCCTTGGAAAAGGGACAGAAGTAGAAAGGGTCTTCCCTCCCCTGTGTTGTCTGTTGAAGAGAGAAACCAATGTGTGCAAAAGGGTGTGAGAAATAAATAGGACAAGAGAGCAGGGATGTTATTTGGGGACAAACTGGGCAGTTTAGACCCGGGTATGTCTGCAGGTTCGTGATGTGCCTGAAGCTGAGGGGGCTGCAGAGGTGGAGGGGGACTCCTCATCCGTTGTGTCCCCTTGCTCCTCCTTGTGGAGGCCAAGGCTGATGTGGCTCTGCAGGGCTGCTGGGGTCAGCCATTCCTTGGGGAGGCAGCTCTGGAGGAAGGGGATGCACGAGCTGAAGTAGGCCAGGCGGTTCACCCAGCGGGGGATCTCTTTCCCACATAGTATCTGTGGAGTAAACCAAAAAGGAGAATGGTTAATAGTACCAAAACATGTGTACAGGCAATGTCATCCCCATCCTCACCTCCTCAACAGAGCAAATTCCCTGTTGCTCAGAGCAGAAGGGAGCATCTCCTGCAGTCAGAAACAGCTGTAACTGCCAATGTCCATGCAAGTGCCCGACGTGCACAGGCGCCCCTGGCCAGCCGTAGCCCTTGTTAGCATTGTAACAGAGACCAGGAAAAACAGTTCATGGCCCTCAATGGCTTTGGTGACTCTGTTCTCCAGGCAGTTGCCAGGTAAAAGGACAGGCCAGCTGGGGCTTCTCAACCAAGACAGTGACATTCCTTTTCCAAGTAGCTCAAAAAGTTTGGAAAAATATTTAGGCTGTTGCTGGCCAGACATTTTGTGAGGAGCCCAGAAGCCGAGTATGACTAGGTAGATGGAGGTGCCTGAGGAGTTGCTCATGCTGCTCCCTTTTCTTCCTTTGGCTGACACAGTGGATCACTCACATTGTAGTATCTGGGGGTCCTTTTCCTATCCTACCATACCACCCTTTAATTTCTCCTCATATGGTATTTCCTAATATGGGGAAAAAAACAACAAAAAAACCCCCTCAGCCTAGGTTCTCAGTTAGCCCTGTTCCATCATAGATGCTTCTGACACTGATTTGGATTGCACTTCGCTAGCACAGATATTGTTTTCCAAGGTCATATCAAATTCAGCACAATGAAACAACTTGCTGCATACTGCAAACCCTTTCTTCTGTAGCATTTAACTCCACAGACACACAGGTGACAGATTTTAGTAGCTCTATCTGGCTTAGACCACATAAAGAATGTTTCCCTTTACATTTTACTATATCCCTTACCAGACACAGAAGAGACATGGAACTGATCAGCAGGCATGCCTCAAGAGCCTGTCTTTAGTAAATATACTGCCTGTGCATAGGGCCCTACAGCAGTATACCTAAAGTCTGCAGCAGCTTCAGTAATCATAATATCTGAATTCTCCTTCCCTCCCTGTGTTGTTTCACATGGGGCAAGAGAGACAGAGAGGAAACTCAACACCACAGACCTTGTCCACAATTTACATGTATTAGTGGTTCCAGGGTTGTCCATGCTGTACCTTTTGCCTATACTAAATTTCTCTGTTCTTCCTCTCACCCTCTTTCTGACTAAAGCTACACTTAATCTAATACTAAGTACTGTAGAAACTAAAAGGGTGTTTGTCTGGAGTCCACTAAGGAGATTATTTGGTGAGAAGTCTGTTATTGGCAAGGGAAGTGTAGGGCTTAGAGGCTTCAAGGAGTTTTCAAGGAGAATGGAACATAGAGGATGGGCTGTGCTGTGTTACAGCTGTTACGGCTGATGAGCAGCTGGTCCTTCATGTATATGGCCCAGGCAGGACACTCTAAGTACCACTCCAGCAGTCACCTTGAGCATAAGGGAATTAGCTTGCTCCAAGAGTGTAAAGTTTCCAGTGAGGTGTGGAGAAAGCAGCAAACCTGTGACTGTGCTAATTTGACTATGGAACTCACTTTATTTTGACACGCATTGTTTAAAAATCAATGTGTGAAATTGGAGACATTATCATTAGGTATCAGAGAATGAGCAGAGCCATTTAGCTGCTAAAATTACTTGCAAGCATAGACTGTTCTTTACCTAATACACTCCAAGGACTTTTATTTCAGTTCTTACCAATGCTGCATTCCACTTAAACTCAGACACAGCTATATGAATCTGTATTTTTGAAATAATGAATCTGTATTTTTGAAATTTTTAATTTGGGGACAATTATTAACAATTTTTTATCTCCATCCAGATTCCCTTGTTTCCACTGCTAGAGCTATTGCCTGAGTCTATAGTGGATAACCTCTCCACATATGCTTAAGACTCATTCATAGAAAATTTTCTGATCCATTTGATTTTCTCACCATACATATCAGAAAATTTTCACAAGAATACTGTTGAAGTTTAAAACTGTATTCCATGTGTTTTGCTCAAACATTTTGACCTACACTACACTACTTTGACCTGAGTCAAAGTCACAAATTGCACTACAATTTTCCTCAGATTTTGTAGCATTCCCCTTTCTTCCTCTTCAGGAACTTAGGCAATGTATTGCCAGTATAGAAAATGACTCTGTTTAGGCTCCTTGTGATGTATGCATGCATGTGAGTTTGGTTCTCAAGCTGTTTAAAATTTTAATAAAGACTTCCTCACAGATATTAATAGAACAACTTTTAAAAGGCTGTGATTCTTTGGAAAAGTAGCTGAAACAACCAAACAGCATAAGGTAAGATGGCCTGAAATGGAAATACTGTTTTTCAGAGTTGGGTTTATTTTCTAAGCAGATCCCCTAGCAACTGAAATAGCACTTCCCAATGTGAAAGCAATGCTGAGATGTTTGCCTTTTTTTAATGGGAGCTTCTACACCCAGAATGAATCAATAAGGCAGGGAAGAGCCAGAAAAAGAATGAACATGTGTGGGCATCAGGCCATCAAGCAACAAAGGGCAGTTTGTGGAGCTCAAGGATAATGATGAAGTTAAAGTGGTTTCCCTTACCTCAGTCTTGCTTGTCATGTCACCTCTTGTCATTGTAGCCTCATTACTATTCCACAGCAGAACACAATGTTCAATAGGAGCAAAAGGGCAGTGGCAGGGAATGCTACCAACACTACAATCTGCTTCTGTGTTTTTCACTCCTTGCCATAAAGCATATTGTGCTGGAGCATCCAGCAGTGCTTAGCTAATGGAGAAACATCAAATAAACCTGGCTGCCACGGGATTAAGTCAATAGAGTTTAAATAAAACAGCACAAGCCAGATGACGTGGGTGTTTTCCAACTGCATATGAAGTTACAGAAAAATCTACCTACTGCAGCTTTTCAGGGAAATTCTCCACTGAAAATCACTCGCTGGAACGATAAACTCACAGAATGCTGTTACTACCCATTGTTTCCATCAGCAGAACCCTTTTTCAGATGTTTTTAGAGTTTAAGATTTCACATGGGGTTTTTTTCTTCCTTGCCAAACAAATGGAGTTTCCTCTTTTGAAGGGGATGAACTCTTCTGTGCTAGGTCATGTACTAACTCTGACAGGAGATGTAAATAAATAATAAACTGTTACAGGTCAGAAATTGCAGCAAGCACAACTTCTGGTTGCCCGAGACCAGTTCTCGCTTCAGGCACTTGGGCGAAGGCTGCATGTACTTGCAGCTTCCACTGAGCGGCACCTGCTGACAGAAAGCCAAGTCTCCCAGGGCTGCGGCTTCTTCTGGGGACTCTGTGTGAGAACTGTGAATGACCCAGCTGGCACCTGCAGAGTGAAGTGGAAAATGCCATTCAGACATCCATGGCTGAAGCCAGATGGGCAGGATAAATGGGACCTGACAGTTTGGGTGCTTTTTCTAGGCTACTGTCAAATCCACACCAGGATTTCAACTCATCAAGAAACAATTAATTTGGGAAACAAAAATACCCTCCAAGCATCTTAAGCTGTATCATTTTGCACTAAACAGTCACTGGTTAAAATGTACAAATTGCCTTTACCCTCTCTGCTCTCCTAAGTGTCCTAGGAGCTACATGTCCCTGCTGGGCAAGGCTTTAACACTTCCCTGTGAAGCTTTGCGGGGGGCTGGGGAACAGCCTAGCAGCTGGGAAACATGGGCTGAAATGCCATCCAGCAATGGAAGATGCTGAGCCTCCTGCCTTCTAGAAGACAATGTTGTCAATGTGTTGCATTTTGAGAGGGCTTTGGGTCTATAGGCATATGCTAGATGTTATCTGAGATAATCTAACAGGCTGAGCCCCTTTCAAAATAAAGAGAAGTGTTGATCAGATGTAGATCCTAAGAGAAAGGTCACAAATGTAATAGGTTCTGAGCTGTACTGGATGATGCAATTGGGGCAGTTCAAGCCATGGACAGAAGTATTACTCAAGGCACTGAGGATATTTTTTCTAAGTGAGCCCTCCCAGAGGCTCCAGTGTAGTGCTCCAATCCATGAAAATCAAGATGAGCAGAGGCAACATAACATTCCTCACACAATACAAGCTAATTACTTCAATTCTTGTCTTCAAACTGAAGCTTGGAGAGTTCAGCACTGAACATCTGATGAACCACCCACTGCCTCTTCTGCTTAGCAGCCTTGCTAAAGATGAGGTGGCATCCACATGGGACATGTATCCATTTGAGCTACTGTACAGTATTCCCCTTGGTGTGTCTTAGAGAATGCAGAGGGTTTTTATTGGCACCTGAGGAGTCTAACACACACGTCACAGCAATTTAAGAGCAAAGGCTTTAGAGCTCGAGGGGAATCATTACAGTGTTTGCATGAGGCTCCTACAAGGCCTACACAATACAGCATAGATTATCCTTATCAGAATTTCAGAATAAGACCATTAGATACAAACCAGCACATCTGCCCAGGCAAGGCCTGCAGGCTATGCTAGAGCAGCCAAAACATATATGTAGAAAGAGAAAATGGCAATTCAATCTATGTAGTTCTTTGACACATCCAGAATAAACTGCTAACCCAATGCACAGGGACATCTTTTTTGCCACTTAACTGGTGGCAAAAATAACCTGGTAGCATAACTGCCCAGTGCTGGCACAGCTAAGGGAGTTTGAGTGCATCAACAAGGAACATACCTATAGCTCTGCACCCCTGATCAGCTTCTGCACATAACAGAAAGATCAGCTTCTGAAAATAACATTTCTGAAAGAGAATAGACATACCACCTTCACAACACACCTGACAGTCTCACCTTGGTGGAGTTGGCATCCTAGGATCAATTGCTTGAAACAGATTTATAGTATACTTACTGTGTAAAAATTAGAATTTTTACTCTGGGGAATTTAACTACCCATTGGGGATCAGCAGAATAGATGAGGTGGCACTGGGCTGTGAAGCTGCATGCAGCGCATATTCAGCAGAGCCAGGAATGGCCTGTGACTTACTGAGGAAAGGGTATAGCTGAAAAACTGTAGATGAGGATAAATGAGCTCAGTAATGAGGCTTTGTTCTGGAAGGTAGCAACCTGAGTCAAAGGCAGGAAAGTAGCAGCCAAGTCAAAGGAATTTTAAATAATTTTAAGCAACTGCTTGAAATTCCCCCATGCTCCTTTGGAATCATTTTTTGCTCTGCAGTGTTTAGGGCACTGCAACTCCTGTGGGTATTCTCCAGGACCGTGGGTGTTGTAAACTAGAGGTAGCATCTGCACTGTCTGCCTGAAATTAGCCAGGAGTGGGGAAAAAAGGAAAGCATTGAAAGGAGGGACTAATAGCCACAGTCTTGCTCTGCTTATGATGCTAGTTGGAAACTTGTCAGTCACCTCTGTGGACATGTGGTAGAAGGGCAGAGCTGCCTTTCTACAGCAGTCTACATGCAGAGATGATGGGGTAGGCAGCTCTGGGTCAAACAAGACAGCTGGCTCGTAGCACCTCAGCGCTCATAGCACTGCTTCAGCTTCACTGGCCAGGCCACCAGTGGAGAGACACGGTGGCTGCAAATGTAACATCTTGTTGAACCACATTCAGGGTTTAATTCTGAGTGGCATCACTGATTAGTCATGTACTGACACTGGAGCATGGCAATGCCCTCTTGAACATGAAGGTCTTTGTAACAAGCACTTATAAGTACAGCCAACAGCTGCAGGGTGATGGGGTAGGTAGCAAGGGGCCTCATAACGGATGACCATTTGGGGAAGATTGAGTATAATTAGGTCTGGGCTTGTTACTGGCATTTAAAATAACGAATCTCCCACCAAATGAGTGAACAACTGAAATTCATTCCTATTATCATGATGGCATGAAGAGGAATTGCCTTCTCCTAGCAGCTGCTGTTTCAAGACCAGTGGCTGAGAGCAACCGTTGCCTAACAAGGTCGTTCTTTCAAGTGTTATGGACATGCTGAGCATAACCGGGCAAACCCATATGCATAGAGGGACAGACATTAAGAGCATCTATTTTTCCTGCATAGCTAGCAAGAAAAATCTTGTGTTTCAGTCTCAAGCCTTGTTTCCTAACATTAGTGAGGAGCAGGTTGCTGCAGATGGAGATACAATGAGAACATAGAATAAAAGAACTCAGAGGAATGGGCAAAGACCTTCTGTCTGGCAGTGTTGGCAGGACTCCTAAGTAAAAGGTTCACTCTCAAAAGCCTATCAACATATTCAAGCAATTCATTACACCCCTCACACATTTCATGTATCATCAGGCAGTGGTGAGAAGGACAGGGATATTTTTGCCATCTTCATTTGTGGAAAGGAGGCACTGTTCTCAGGCATTTGCACACACACAGACTCAAAGGCTCCATGACGGTGTGACTAGGAATGAACTCCCCAGCCAGTGTGAACTAACTTAGCTCCAAGGTATTATGCTCCTTTATAAAAGTTAAGGAAACAGGTGTTTCAGTTTGGTAAGACAGATGCTAAAAGCAGATAGAATAAAATAGGTGGATAAAGCCACCATATTTACACCAGCCTCAGAGAGCTCAAGATATTTTTCTTTTGTTAAATTTCCTCTTCAAATATCCTCACTTTTTTTTTTTTTTTTGGCTATAGATTATATTATAGGGAAAACCTGAAATGGCTGCAGAGGTATATACTGTGGCAAAATCGGCCCTTTTTCAAAAAATTGAAATGATATGCTAAAAACTTGCCATTTGGAGGGGGGGGGTGATTTCTGTTTCAAATTACTTGCCAACTCATATTATTCTCCTGCACAAATAGATAGATAGGAGAAAGAAAATGGACTGAGAGCTGAAAAGTGCATATAAAAAGTCATCCCGGTAATAATTTTTGTTGGGCTATTCAGGATAGCAAAGCTAGAGAGGTCAACAGTGGGAAAAAAAATATTTTTTTATAGAAGCCTTCCTTCTAAGGAATTCCCAAAGACTTCATAAATTTCAACTTATACACAAACTACACCTAGAAATATCGCTTTCCTGCTGCAGAGATACCGCATCAGGAATGCAATACAGCAGTTTATTAACTGCATGCAGACAAAATTGTGCATGCATTAAATATTGTGCATGCATACAGGCAGAAGCAGAAGGAAAAATTACATCCATCTGAAACCATGGGGATAAATTTATGGGTGCAGGGCATATTTATAAATAAGCTTCTTTTAAACATATGTGGCAGCTGAAAACCAGAAAACAAACACAGCCTGTTCTCCATGGAGCTAACAACATTCAAAGGCTGCTGCAATGAAGTGAGTCTTTCCATCAGCTTCACTGAGGACTGGCTCAGGCACAGGAAATAAAGCTTTCCTAATGTTCTTTCATGTCCTGTGGCTGTTTATTTGTTTGTTTCTTCATTTCCTTCTGTCTTTTATGTCTGTTGGGAGCATTGTCTCCCCCGCCATTAACAGAATTGCACATAGGTTTTCGCTCAATGAAACACCTACCTCCTCTGCAACAGAGGCAACTGAAAAGCAATTGTTGACTAAGGGAGACAGCAGTATTATTTTTCTGCTTAGGATTTGCTAAAGATTGGTTTATAAAAGCTTCTGCTGCTTTTGACTGTGACTGAAATGCCACCTGAACCTCCCTTCTTTGGTGTTTTATCCTTTCTCTGTGATAGCTTTCAGGCTAAGGAGAGCCTCCTCGATTTTAATAACTTGATCATAAGAAGTCACATGTGCCTGGGGATGGACCTGAAAAGCTTTAGTCTTGAATTATTCACTAATGATTAAAAAACTACCCTCATTTGATCCTTGGTTCAGCAAACCTGCCTTATTTCAGAGAATTTGCTGAAAATCAAGCTTCTCTGAAGAAAGCAGGATTCTGACGTAGGTTTGTTATATGCTGTCAGTTTTGCTGTGGCTGAAAAAGGACAGGTGAATATTCAGAGAGAAAATAATATGTACTGACTACCATCTCCTGTCACTTCAGCACAGCTCCACCCCCTCTACCCTCTACCAGTAAAATACAATCCCCTCTCTTCTACCAAAACTCCAACCACATTGACAAAGGACAACTGGGACAGCCACACCATCACGGAAGTATACACCAGACAGAGCTGTACAGCCAATCACAAAGACACCTTCTGCTGCACTGCAGTCACAAGAGATGCGTATTTCCTGCTATCACACTGATATGCAATGACACTGCCTCTCTCTGCCATTATCAATTGGACAGATCTCTACCTAAAATACAAAGGAACAGGCAAAGAAGCCCTAGCACCCATCCTAGACTCAGTGATCTGCCGGCAAGCAAACTTGACTGCACCAAGATCATCCCCTGCCTCTCAAGGAGATTCAGATGTGTGGCTTTACCAAGCATTTCCATCTGGCATGCAGGTTTAATAATATCCCTGTGGTGTCAATAATGGGTATGCTAGATGCCTGCTGCAATCCTCTGTAACCATCAGGATCCATTATGCAGACACTGTGCAGTTAATCTTCAGGGTGTTTCCTGGAGAACATCCTTTTAGGCTGATTTGAGAGAATTCTGGTGACTTCAGGAGACTGGAAGCTGTTTACCTCCCAGCTTGAGCATTGCAGTGCTGCAGCTCTAGGACTCTGGCTGCAAAGCATTTGATTGTGACAGGGTTCATAATTCCTGCCCTCTAGGAGGCAGCCTCATCTAGGATGCTGAAGAATTTTCTAAGGCTGACCTCAGCCACCTCAAATGCTTAGAAGACTCTCTTTCCCTCCTTTGTCAACAAAGAATAGGCCCAGCTCACTTTGTTAACCTCCAGATGTCTTTTCCAAGGCCACTTCAGCCCAAGAAGAAGCTCACCAGTTCTCCAAAATAATTTTCACTCTCTAGAAACTTCTGAAAATTCTACAACTTCAAAATTACCTTCTAAAACAGCAAGGACAAAAATTCTGATCCAGGCCTCTCTATTCTCCTACTGAAAAGTGTTATCTCCCTGTTTATGTAAATGATTAAGGTAGGACAGTTCCCACAGGAGAGGCTGAGGGATTCCTTGCTTCAGAACATCTTGTGGCTGATATTCAGGAGAACTTCTGCTGAAATATAACACAAAACATAAATAGCCCAACTTGCTGTCCTGCACCTCAGCAAGCTCCTCTCTTACTTGTGAATGAGTATGTCTCATTCAGCTAGAAGTCGTGTTGGAACCCACAAAAATTCTAGCAATAGTTTTATTTAAACTAACAGATCCTTCTAAAAGGCTCTGCTTTTGAATACCTGGTTTACTCTAAAAATCCTAGTTCAACTCTAACAATTAGTTCAAATTTTAGCCATTTATCCAGATGACATCTTTGAGCCCTGTGCCCTAGATCCAATAATTTGGACCAAGAAACGCTAAGCAATAAGGCAACAGATCCTTTAATATTTAAAGCAATAAAGGGGTGAAAAGGGTCAGTAGGTACAAAATAAGGAGGCTGGCTAATGAGATACGAATCTGTTTTCCCTAAGATTTTTTAATTCCTGAAATTGAAATGACCTTAAAAAGCCTTCTGAAGAATGATCAAATGTGGACACTAACTTCACAGTTGGGTCTGATATTTTTTAATAGGTTTCTCTGGGTATAAGAGAAAGACGAGATAATTTGGGAAGCAAATAGGGATTTTTAACTGTGCTTCATCACCCCTCAATGATGTAACAAGATTCTGCTTTCACAGACTCTGAGGGAATTCATACCAGACCATTCAGATATTTCTCAGGGTATACAGAGGGTTTGATCTTTTCCAGTACTTAAGATAAATTACTCATATAAATCAAAACGAGATCATTCCTCTTTCAAGAAGATGAAGGAAAGATGTGATAGAAGAATAAAATCTTCTGCCACTGCTGTCCTCAGGTATAGCTCCAGCATCAACAATTTTTAAGGCAAATCAAACCACTGCCTCTCAATTAATTTCGTAATTACATTGAGCATCAACTTCGTATGTTATCAAAAGGCCCCATAAGACCCACTGACTTCCTTGCTTTCCCACCACTAGTGAGGCTATTGGGGACTAAAAGGAGCCACCTTCCCTGGTGTTCAGAAGCCACACTTCTTTGATAATTATGTGCTGTATGTCCTATAGCAAGGTGCTAGAGTTTCCTTAAATAGGGATAGTTGCTTGGCAGTAAGCACATTAATGAAAGAAGGAGAGGTTTCCTTGAGTCATTTCACATATCTTCCAGTTATGATGCTGATTCAGAGGTGTTTTTCTCCCTTCCCATGGCGGTTTGTCCTTTTCTGAGATGTGCTGTAGCAACTGTCATCACTCTGGTAAGAGCAGAGCTCCACAGCTTATTTAGAAAACTTCAGAAGCATAGAAAATTGCTGGTGAGAAGTCAAATTAGTTGTCTTCTGTTTGTGAATGGGCTAAGCAGCAAAAGCTTTTTCAGAGTCTTTAAGATCCAGTGGCATATGTGATCCTTACACTCAACACTGAGGAATATCACCAGACTGGAGAAGAATCTCAAAGTAGGAAAGCTTCATCCTCCCTCTGATCCTCTAGGTGCTGCTATCTCCTGTGAAGAAGCTGTCCACAGGCACTGTACACTCACCGTACGCCCACCCATCAGCAGGGCTCATATTCCCATATGCCCAAACTCAAACCCTGTCAGCCAACCTTTCACCTTTACGTGTGAAAGTACAAGCATTTGGAAGTACAAGCTGTGCCAAGTATGCTTTTGCCTCACCCAATATCTGCCTTCGACACGTCCCAACTGTATTGTAGCCTTGCAGTGAAATCATGAGCCATGATCTTGCACTGAAAAGAGCCTTCTGACAGCAGTTTCACAATTCCCCGTGTCTGCATGCTCCTACCCTTACTTATGCCCAAAGAATAGTCTTGGTGACAAAGTGTATAACCACAAGTCTTTCTTGGCACCTCATGCCATTCTTCCTTGTGGCCCACTGCTGCAGTGACAAGTCCTTCTGCAAAGCAGCAGCAAGGATAGGACCTATGACCTTCAGGTCCTTGCAGGGGAACTTACAGTACAGGAATTTCTTTGAGTTTGGCTTTTCCCTGCCTTTATGTCTTCTTTAGAGCAATTGGTAACTTCTGTCCTTTTTCTATCTCCATGTTCTAAAAGAATCAGGAAATTCAATGGTTCACATTATGGAAAGAACTAATTATTTTAGTCTTTCTTTTTTGTTTTAAAATGCTTTTCTAATGTTCAAAAGCCAGTATTTTTTACCATCTGGCAGAGTTTAAATTGCCTTTTTCATCACCCAGGACAACTTATAAAGAACATAAATATTTTGCAATTACTTAAAGGGCCCTTTGAACATATTGCTGTAAGTATACATTGGGGAGGATTGTAGGGGATTGTTACGAACAAAGTAGCTTTAAAGAGATGATCAAACAGAAGGGCTTTTTCCAGTCTTGACATAGTCCTAACTGAATTCCCCATGCATGCATAACTTCATCAGAATGATACCCCACTGGAGTACTAAAACACAGAATAGTACATAAACTCAGAACAGGACAGGAAGTTTGGGATCTGATGATGATGACTTCATTGATTTTTCTTTGCATAAATTGCAAGCATAAGTCCTCTAAAAGGATTGTCTATCCTCTTGGACAGTTTCTTCAGAGAGTATGGTACAGGTACTACTTGATTTTGGGGACTGTCAGCATAAGCAACATGTAAGAAGTAAGCTTCTCATAGGCAAGTTGCTAATCCCAGTTGATGGACCTGTTCATTTTAACCCCCAAACAATTTGCTTAAGTGGTTTATAAATATAGGTATCATGACATCATGTTGCAGGAATCAAGTGGCTAAGGCAACTTCCACTACATTTGCACTGCTTAAATCAAGGTACTCTCACACTGACATAGATGCTGAGGGTAAAGGGAGGCTGCAAAGGGGTATTAAGTGGTGTGCATACAGTGACCGTAAATTGAAGCTGGGGAAATGCACAGGGAGTGCATCAGATTTCTTTCTTATGATGATCCATTGGGAAATTATGCCCTGCTTTACATCAGAATTTCCTTCAAAACTAATTAAAATGCTGTGCAGATAGTTATGCTTTCTGGTAGTTCTTCACTTCTTGAATAACCCAAAGTTCCTGGTAAAGAAGAATCCACAGGAAGAGACTCCTGATTATGCAGCATGTTCACTTACTGAAAAGGCTGCCATAAAACAGCTTTGGAGAAGATGAAGTCTGAACTGCTGCAGCTGAAACTGCGATACTGTTTTTCTTCTTTCCAGAAAAGCTGCTTTGTGAGTAGACGAAGCCATGCCTCTTTGTTCCAATAGCTGCTTGTTAAAAGTCCATAGGGAACTGGAAAAGCAGGGAGAGAACTAAGTCTTGAGCAAGTTAAATATGCTTGACCGTCTGCAGTAAGGAGTAAGGAAAATTCAAAGCCAAGTGGCAATGAGAGAGTAACAAAAAATGCCCCTTGCAGCTTACAAGTGATGTAGGCAGGAAGTTCAGAAGATTCAGAAGAGATGTATTGATTCAGGAAGAGGCTCAATGCCACAGTGGCACACAATGAGGATGCAAGTGGACTGCAAAGTGAGTTTTTTCAGAGGTAGATTGTAGAACAAGGGCATGCCCAGTGGTTAAGTACAGCTTAGCTACCTGTGATGGACTTCCTATAGTCCAGGGATTTTTCAAGGTGCATGGCCAAATGGCAGTCAGAATTATAGGTCCAGACATGCCCCTAACCATCAGCAGTCAGCCTGCATGTAACTCTTAAGACTAAGTTACCAGTTATCATAGAGGGACTCGAGACATCATTATATTAAATGGGAATTTGGCAGAAAAATATTTCTAAAATAGATGTAGATGGAAGGTTTCTGAATGGATGTTCTAATTGTTGAGAAAACAAAGGTAAAGGAAGACAAAAAAGTCTGAAAATAAAGTCTGGTTTCAGCCATCCTTCTGACCTGTCCTACAAGTCCTGGCAATTGGATATGTGACTGTTGTCTCACAGCATGATCCTGAGGAAGCTGATCCGGGAAGGAGAGCCAGTCTTACACCTCCTTTCCCTTCCCTCTGCAGAATTTGACCCCAAACAGCAGCACACATGGCTACATTTGCCCTCAGTCTGTATGACCAGATGGTATTAGCCTCTCTGCCCCTGGCCCTGCCACTGGGGCAGCATCTGTATGGATACTAATTAGCAAGCCCGGAGCCAAATGAGGAAATTAAAGTGACTGAGCACAGCTCCCTCCCATAGGGCCTACAACCAAACCTCAAGGCCTGCCAGACAGGTCTGTGCACACATGAACTCAGACATCGCCACTCAGCTATAAAGCTCTGTCTCTGGTTTTCCATGCTGAAACAGAACAATATAAGCCAAAAATCAGATAACTAACACTGGCAGATGAGAGCACTGTCATCAAAAGATTTCAGAGCCCTTTTTGAAGGAAGCAAATAACCCAGTATGCAAGGAGAGGGATATTTTGGCACAGCACAGGTATGTGACCTGCCTGGCATTACCCAGGAAGCTTAGAACAACCATCTCCTTTACTGTGAACAATGGTTTATGCCTATGAGCAGAAAAGACTAAAGGGTGTTGGGAGCAGTGCTGGTTATTTCCTCTTTCATGCTAAAAAAGCATCCTCCACCCCAAGCCCTCTCTGTGGTGAAAGGGCATTGTGGTACCTATAGCATCACCTTTCAGATGGGCTACAGCAACAGAGAGATCAGCTCCAAATTGCCAAAATTACTGTATTTACAAGAATGGGTAGAGATATCTATTGTAAGGCAGCCACAAGTATTCCTCGTGTTGCTGACTGAGGCACATTGAATGGCTGGGACTTTGCTTAGTGTCTTACCACCAGCTATTTTTATAAGAATTTCAGCTCCCATTTTCTGTATTCCCATGCTAGAGACCATCCAGGACATTCTGCTCCTGGGCCTGCTGTCCAGCTCCTCTAGGTTTGCATTTGTAATGCATTAGAGAGGGCTGATAAATACAGGCATATGTGAAAAGCAACAGCAACAAAAAGTCCTGCTTGCCTACAAAGGGCTTATTTAAACTGACGTAAATCCTGAGTAAATTCTGCTCCTGGGAGCAGAAGTGTCAGAACTAGCCATTCAGGCTTTTGCTTTATTATCTAGACAGGTTACGGGGCAATGAATGAGCACTCTGAATCCACCACAAAAGCTCTTGCAGGAAAACTTAACCCTAAATTCCACTCCTATAAAGATTCCCACTGAAGGCATATTGAAAACAAAATTTAAAATGCTAGTTTTTTATAAGATCTCTTACTTGACTTTTGTTTGGAAGGCTGGACAAGGAAGGGGCAGCGAATGATACACTGATATGTCGTGGTAGAATCAAGGAAGAAGGGCTTTGAGCTTATAGTTTGGAGACAAGACAGACATTTTACCTTTCAAAGTACATAGTAAGCCATGACTTTATTTCATTGCTGCAGGTAAAGGATTTAGTTTATCTTTTCCCAATAATCCCACAGTTTTCTTCTAGGTTTTCTTCATAATTTTTAAAGTTCCTATTTTCTGTTTTAGTAGTTTGATTATTTGATTCCAAATTAGTATTGTGGCTAACATTGATTTGGTCACTGTACTGCTTGAAATGTCATTCTCTGTTTGTACCAATTCAGTTCCTTCCTGTTTGTTTTAATTTGCTAACATTTACAGAAAGGGCTCTATATATAATTAATAAGGATTAATAAGGAACCAACAGAGAACTGGTGTTCCTAAGAGTCTGAGCAGTTCACTTTTAAATCAGTTGCTGGTTCTCAGATTGACTAGGCATTTCTTACAAAATTATATAGTACTTTTCCCACACACCTCATTTGGGATCTGTGATGGGCTTGTTTGGGGAGGGATGGATACTTGTGGCAAAAGGGGTTATTGGCATAGGACCCTTGCTCCATATGATGAAGAAAGGCAAGAGATGTGTAATTAATTAGGATGGGGATTCCAGAGAGAGAAATTAAAGTTTCACTGTTACAGCAGTCATACCCTATCATAACAAATTATATTCTCTCCTTGAGTTTGTCATAAAGCAACTATGGGAAGCACAGAAACAGTTTTTATGGAAGGTCACTTCCATTTTGTGCTTTTCCCATCTTTTTCTGACACTGGGTCAAGATCTGGAAATCAGATTTACACAAATGCTGAATACTCACACCTTAATTGAAACACACTTTAAACTTCTCATCTGGGGGGTGAGGAGGAAGACAGCTTCCCCCAAAAATTATCAGATCTTTGGGAATCAAAAAGGATACCCCAAATCAGCAGATATCTGGAATAAATGTGTGTTTCTCTGTGCTTCAGTTGTCTCTGAAGAGAAATAACAGTTCTGTTATAATTCACTGTGGTTTTGAGAACATGGAAATGAATAAGCACCAAAGATGTCTATAAGAAAATCAATTCTCTTTTTTAATAGGTTTTGGATGGTGCACATTAAATAAAGGAAAAGAACACCCAGTTTCTGAATACTGCAAGTTTTTGTTTCCAGAACACTGATAAACCATTTTTTGCCTTTGCAGATCATATAGGGTGTTTTTTGTTTTTTTTTAATTACGTGCATTTGCATGCTAACCAGGTCTGTCCTTTCAATTCCTGCTCAGTGCCTGTTCAGAGAACCAAATTACAAGCACTCTTAATTTCCCACACAGTTTAGACCAAATATATAATAAACCTGCCACATCTCTAGCTCCTGATCCCATCCCTTTCAACAGCAAAGGGCTTCCAAAAATATTAAGGGCAGAGACAAGATATTTGGCTATGGGCTCTGACCAGGCAGGGTGTGCTGACCCCAATTCCCTTTCTGTGAGCATTACTACAGATCTGAAAATAAATAATAAAATAAAATAATAAAAAAGCCAATAAATAAATAAATAAATCCAATTTGTGCCCACCTCAGCCAGAGCAGAAGAAAAGTGATTACAGTTCTTGTGCATCAAGTGGTACGCGTTTCCTTTGTATTCCTTGCCCAGCTCTTCCATAATCTTATCCACATCCTCTTCTGTGAAGTCTGTGGTGCCCAAGGCAATGGATTCTCTAGTTAAAAACAAAACATACAACAGGAAAGACGGAAAGATATAGTGAAGAGTGTGGTACATACCAAGGTAGAAGGAAATGATCAGACACTGGCAAGAAGGACAGGTTTAAAACATTATGGACATGTATATCTGAGGCTATCAGAGACTCACCAACAGAATAGCACAGTAATATCCCCAGCTTTTTCACAAAGCAAGTTATCACACAGGCAACAGCCCTGAGATCTTCTTGCTCATCACCAGGGAAGTCTCAGCTCTGGGGGTCTGCTCCCACTCCGCCCGTCATCCCACAACAGAAATTTCCATGACAACAGAGGAGATGGTTTTTTTCATAGTTGAGAGGGTTCCCATGGAGTGGGCCAGGAAGGAGCAGGCTGAAAACTTTATGCAGAAACCTATTGCTTCTTCCAATATTCACTCAGTAGAACTTGCTCTAAAATGACCCTCGACATAAACTGGCGGTCTGGGAAGGTCAAGCTCCCTTGCCATGGACATTTCCTTGACTCACAGTCCCACAGTCTGCGCATCTTGAACAACACAAGAATGTAGCGTCCTCTCAGATTCCTCCCTTGTAGCAGAGCAGCAATAAACACATGAGATGACTTCAGGTACTCTGTATAGTATCCACAGATAGGGGGTACTCATA
The DNA here is from genome assembly GCA_013397895.1 of Origma solitaria. NCBI lineage: Eukaryota > Metazoa > Chordata > Aves > Passeriformes > Acanthizidae > Origma > Origma solitaria. Next base: position 220,526 of record VZRL01004623.1, read on the forward strand.
AAAAGAGAAGTTTTATTTTTCCCTCTGTGCATTAGCTCTGTGTAACAGGCAAAACTGGGAGCACAGAAGATGAATAAAATGGGAAAAGAGAACTGCACTCATTTGTAACTGTGCTTTTAATCCTTGACAAAGACAGATCATCGCCATTCCCTGTTTGGTGTACACACTCTTTTTATCCACCTCTAACGTCCCTGCAGGGCTGCCTTTGAATCAGAATCATGTAAAGAATGGCAGTGAGGGCACTTATGAAGAGAGTGAAAGGAGGACCCAGAGGACAGGACTTCCCTACTCACCGATGGCTACCAGGGGCAGAGGGGAAGATGCAGAAAAGGGCCCTTACTTGAATTTAAAGGTCTCGCCAAGTTCTACCGCACTGCCAGGTGTGATCTCGAAAATCCCACTGAAAGGGTAGGGATGCCCTCCATAGGCAAACTCTGACAAGGAAAGAAACAGACTGTGAGTAATTGAATGAACGCCATGTCAGGAAAAAGTCTATGGCAGCTGTCTGCATGGCTCAACGTCAGCACCAGGGGCTGGGCTGTTGCCAAAATCTGTTTCAGCCAGATTCTGAAAGCTGCTTTCACTGCCTTGTTACCTATTGGACTGAGGATGCCCTCACAGCCTCCCTCCATGCTAAGTCTCCTGCTTTCCCACAGCACCAGGAAAATACTCCGAGTCTGTCCCCATCCGGGTGGCTTCCTCTCAGTGGAAAGTGAAGGCATATGGATAAACTATGAGAGGCTGCCAGTCGTGCTACTGAGTTGGAAAAAGTCGTTTCCAGAGTAGGGAGAAATCAAATCTTCAGAGGGATTTACACGCAGTGAGTGGGAAGGCTTTGCAGAAAGCCAGGCGATTGTACTCTGCTGCCTCAGCACACAGGTCAGGCCAGGGTGTCCCTCCGTGTCATACAGGCCACCTTGCATGGCCGGTGAAACACAGCCTGTGATCCTCATGGTGTCACACACGCCATCTCACAGGGCCTGTGAAAGCCTCTGTGCTCGAGATGGAAATGGCACCACAGGGGTTCTGGCTACTGCATGGCACTGGCTAAAAATACCATGAGTGAGTAGTCAAGTCATTCCAATTTAATGCTGGAAAAGGAAACAGAGTCTGTGATGCTAGTACACCCTTCCCTGTGCTACAGATGTTTTCCCAGATCTACACCTTTAGCAATGGGAGGCTCTAATCAACTTCAACCCCATCCAGACAATTTCAAAAGTCTTACAGGCCATTTTCTTTTCTCTGTAACTCTGCTGTTTCAAATTAACAGTTTCCAAAATCTGGAAACCCAGATTCCAAGATTTCTAGAGCATACGCATTTATAAAGAATTACTGGAAAATGGATTTACTCTCACAGGGAATTAGCACAGACACATACGCAGGACTTAACCCCTGATCTACCTCTCTTCCCCCTCCCTCATTTCTCCCATTCTCTCTCCCGTTCCTTCACTACAGAATGGCTTTCCAGCGTTGCTCCTCCTGTCTGCCATTCTGCTACACACCTTCACAAGCTATACAGGCTGCAGTTACATGCTGAATAAGAGGGGCTACATGGTTCATGACAGAACTGCACAAGTTCCTCCTAGATTCCATAATGGACTAAAAAAACCAACAAAACTGGCTGAGTTTATTGTTTTTCATTCCTCAAAACATTCCTTGCCAGAAGCTCTAAGTTTGGGGTGTTTTTCCATATCAGACTGGCCATACAGCTGTCCCCATGTTCTGCAGATAGTAAAAAAGGAAATACTGCATACCTCTGCCGTAGATCTCGATGCCAGAGTGGAAGACACCAATCCCCAAGGTGGAGGTGTATTCATTTATCCAGTACTACAGTAAGAGAAAAGCCACATTGGGAAGTATTAGTGGAAAAGAAACACATGATCTTGGTCTAGGGTATATCCCCATCTCCCCAACTCCTCTTAAGGAGAAGAGTGATTTTGAAATTATCTTGAGGCAAACAAATTGAAACTACTTACACACCAACAGAAGTGGGCATCATGTTTATTCAGTTGGATGGGATTAGTTTTCAAAAAAATGCTCATCTGATCCTTTGCACCTAAGGCACTAACCTCTATTAAGATGCAACTGGACCTGAACCTGCATAAACCCAGCTGCTACAGGATGTGCAATTATTTGTCTATCTTCTTATTTAAATACCTGACACTGAGTCTGTTTTATCACTTCACATGCCTTATTTGATCTTCAAAATCTGGAGTAAGAGAATCCCCAGTTGTTTTCCACACACCTTTTTACATCACCTCCCAACACCTACTTATTATTAGTTTGGTTTTAGGCAAAGAGATCGTAGAGATGGAGGCTTGTTGCCCCAATAGGTCAGAGGAGCACCCCTTAGTAATTACCTAACATCTGTAAGTGCTTTATAGGAAAAGAAAGAAACTCAGAGCATGCTAGTCAACATTTTGCCCAGAAGCACCATATAATATCAAGCACTGATTTCAGAAGAGACAAGGGCTTGATGTTCCAAAATTAGGTCCAGGGCGACCAAAATTCCATCCAAGTCAAGGACAGATTTTAAGAGGAGCTGTTAAGTGACTCCATTGCTCTGCAGCCCAGCACTTCCCTGTTACAATTAGAGCAGAGAAACACTGCAGTCCAGTGCATGCGTGTGATGCTCCTCTGCCAAGCACTTCACGGGGCCCGCTTCCACCACACCGTGAAGGACAGTGCAGACACCCAAACATGTCCCAGCTAAGCTAATTCCAGAGTCGGAAGCTGCCAAGCCAGGGCAATGCTGCATTGAGATCATTAGCCCTGCTCAGCACCAGTATTTATTAGGTCAGCTGCAGAGCTGCACTGCTACAGAAATGATGTTTTCAGGCACTGAGGAAAATGCCCATGCCTGCTATATTTACAGTTCACTTACAGTTGCTGTGCAGTGAAGATACATCTTCTAGTAACTCAGAGCAACTAAATTCTTGTTTTAATCTACCACTGCAAGGAAAGTGAGTGTTGTTCACATGTTTCTGTACAATGACATGACAGGTTCATTAAACTAAAATTCTCTTTTGGGTCTGGTAGCAGCTTCTTGTGGAACCAGAATAAGCTGCACCTTCCCTGTGTCTGGTTGTCACTGTGCTGCCATGGTATGAGTAAGAGCCCCTCTGCTGTCAGGCAGCCACAGGCCTGGCATACTCCAACTATGGTGTTCACATTGCTTGCTTATGTATTTATGATGACTGCAGTAGCTCTGTAAATCACCTGAAAATGTTTTCTGCAAAACTCTCGCTACTGTGAAAAAACACAGTAGGTTTGATATGAAAGCCATAGTCCCAAACCTGGCTTAATATATGCCTAATCTTGATATCTTAAACCATGTCCCCCAAAAAAATGCTTGCCTCCGGCAGTAGGGCAGTTCCATTTTCCTCCAGAAAAGGCTGTAATGCTTCTTGTTCTTTGTGAGTTTTTTTTATCACAAATGATGTATTGTTGCAGGAGGGCAGCAAACCACCTGAACTCAGCTGGACCCCTGCCCACTGCTCTCTGCAGACCTTGTGTAACCTCTGTTTACTTCTTCACTTGAATTACACAAACTCTTGTTTTTAGGGTCAGGTAGCTCTCAGCCTCTGCCAGTTGGGACAGTACATCAGCAGTGAACCCTGGGTTGAACACCAGGCCTGGTATTTAGGTGCCCTTGCCTTCTGCTGCCCTTCCCCACAATTCTCTGTTGCCTTGCTCTCTGCAGCAGGAATATCCCTCTGACTGGGGAAGGAGCCCATCACCCAAGTACAGGAAAATAATCACTTTGCTGGTCCTGCTGGCCACACTGTTCCTGATACAGGCCAGGATGCCACTGGCCATCTTGGCCACCTGGGCACATGCTGGCTCATGTTCAGCTGCTGTCAACCAGCACCCCCAGGTCCTTTTCTGCCAGGCAGCTTTCCTCCAGTCACTCATCCTCCAGCCTGTAGCACTGCCTGGGGCTGCTGTGACCCAAGTGCAGGATCTGCCACTTCACCTTACTGAACCTCATACAATTTGCCACAGCCCATTGATCCAGCCTGTCCAGATCCCTCTGCAGAGGTTTCCTACCCTCACGCAGATCATCAGTCCTGCCCAATTTGGTGTTGTCTGCAAACTGACTGAAGGTGCACTCACGGGTTAACTCCTCAGATAGTCTCAGGTAGTTTCAGTGAGCTTCAGAAACAGTGGTTTCTCAAGTCCTACTGAAACAACTCCCAGATGATACAGTAAGTAGGTTGTCTTCTTCCCTCAGGCTAAGCTATTGTCTCACAGCAACAATACAAGCAAAACATGCCCAGGTCACGCCAGCTGCTTTGCTTAGAGAAATAACTAATAGGAAGAAAAGGGAGACTTTTTAGATTAGAAATGCTCCTGCCAGTTATCAAAATCAGGGTTATCTGCAGAGTCTCATCTGCATCAGGCTTTGTGTTTCAAAGAAGTTAAACTGAACACTTGCAGCTATAGCTTTTGCTCAGACCTGATCACCTCATACACTGTCAGATCACAAGCCTGCCCTGTCCCCCAACCACTCTTGTTCACAGCACAAAATTTCAGCCCCTGAAATCCATCCTGCCCAGCTCCAGCAGCAGAGGGCCAGGCTTCAGGACAGCTCTGAAAGCACAAGTGGTGAGGAGGCTCCACCACAGATAAAGAAGAGAGGACCAGAAGTGTTTCTTTGTCTGATGTCAGATGTTGCAAGATTATGACCATCACATGGACATTTCTGTATTTAAATAGTGTATTTTTCAGTATTGATTCCTTTAATGAGCTATTATGGACTGAAGTGCAACAACCTCAGCCATACCTGAATTTGAACTGAACAGAAGCTATACTGATTTAGTACTTTAAATTTAAACTTTAAAATAATTTCAATCACACAGGGCTGTTAATGAAGTGGGGTCTGATTTGCATCTTCGTTGTATTGATACGATACTGATATGACCTACTATCAAGACCAAAGTGCAAGGCAGCTCTGAATCATGGCTGTATTGTCCTCGTGTCACCCCTGTCTCCAGGGTGCTGTAGAATCTGCCTCCAGTGTGTGACTGAACTCACAGTGAACGCCTCACAGCACTTTGGCACAGCCCACGGCTTGTCTCGGGAGGAAGCTATGCTAAAGTGAACATGTCAGTCACTTGCTGAGCTGGAAAAGAGAATCCAAGCCAGATTTGAAACCAGGTTTGTACACGCATGCACGAGCTGGCCTTGTTTTCCAAGGGTTTTGCAATTCTGCGCATAAGAACAGCAGCAACAGTCAGCAAATACTCATGTCTGGAGTAATTTGGTAATTGCTTAGATTAAAAACAAAAATCTGCAGCCTATTCCATCAGATGAAAGGAGCCCTTTAAGATACAGCAGTATCTTAAAGGGAGTTGTGATTCATGCTTGCATTGCATACTGCCTGGAAAATTGTGCCCTAAACCATACACAGAGGGACTTGGAGCATTCTGTCTCATTTCCATGTTCAATAGAGACAGAGAACAGCTCAGATGATAAGAGGCAGGGAGGAAGGCTAACCACGCTATAATCATGTAATAACAGCAGCAGATAGCCCACAACTCAAAATTCAAACCCAGAGAGGAACCTCTGCATTTAATTTGTAGCATTATCAGTTAATAGCTTTTAATTAAGGCCCCTGACAAAGTATAATTTGGAATTTTTCAGGTTTTATTCAGGTTTTCCCTGATTTTCTGTTGGTTTGGTTCAGAGATCAGAACAGCTGGTGAGATAGTTTAGATTCTGGGAAATACTCTGAGTCAGTTCTTGTGTTACTCACTTCATTTATCCATCACACAGAGGTAGAACAGTGAACTGTTCCCTAACTTGCCAGAAAAGAAAGAAACTGAAAAGCTTCACTATATTGATATGCTTCTTTTAGGTCTGGAATGGAGAAGCATGTGATACTGGCAGATTATATCAACCTGGGACTTTTCAGAGCAGGAGTTCCTAGAAACTCCTACCAGAAACATGCATTTCCAGATAAGAAAAGGCCCATCCATGTAACCACTAATTTCTGCCATCAACTAATATCATACTAAAACATTGACGTTTCTATCACTAACTCTCTCTTCCCTACTTCAGAACTATTTCGTTATTTTCCATGGTGTGTCACCAAAATCTTTGCTGCATCAATGTGCTGAGCAGTTTAACTGAACAGCTCCGCAGATGCTGGAGACATGACCTCTTCTGTAAGTACCTCAGATATTCTTAGTACTTGATACTTTTTCTGAGCAGCCAACACACTAAGCAATATTCCATTTATCACCCCAATAAAGCCTGGATATTCCATTCCAGCAGATCCATCCACTACTGACCAAATGCTAAGCCTTCCTTCCTTATGATCTCTATGAACATATAGAAAAGAAATGCACCAGGAGTTGCTAATTAAATCCGATTTCAATAAATAGCTGCAAACTTGGAGTACCCAGTATCATAGATCCTTGCCAAGAGCTCTACTCTTCAGCAGGTATCACACACAACCATTGAGCCAGGATACCAGGCTAGAGAGAGCTTTGCTCCAAACTCATCTGATTCTCTGATGTCCAGGTATGACCACACACTACTGTGACCGAGACACCTGTACCAAGGATGGGTGCAGAGATGAACCAGTAACTAACTTGACCTTATCTCTTCTCAAAGCACCATCTGCATATAATTCAGTAAACTTACTTCCTTTTCCCTGTGAGTTCACTGGCAGAGCTTTGTTTTTAGGAGAAAGGAAAAAAAACAGGAAAGGATAGTGAGATACAAATGATATTTAGACATTGCTAGGAAGCAAGGAGCATATTGGGACTTGTGTCAACACAGGTCCAATAAGAGACTGTCTGCCCTACCGCCTGAGCTTGATTTTAATCCTTTCCTTTTTGAGGCCCAAGTCATATACTGTAGCACCAAGCTCTCCTTTACAGAGATGTCTCCTCTTTGTGGGATAGGGGATCTGGCTCACTGAAGAGACCCTTGGCTCAGCAAATCCAAGTGGAGGACACCCAGGGCAGTGCTTGGCCCCTGCAGTCAAGTTACCAAAGCAGCCTCATGAAGACATGCAAAGGACTAACAAATGCACTGATCAGTCATATCTCAAACACCAAGGGAATCCTCTGCAGTGTTAAATCTCAACACAAAAGGCAGTCTTTTAAAGGCAACATCAGATTGATGAAGGAGACCAGCTAGGGAACATCAAAGTAATATCTTAGCACTATGTCCTGAGATGCATTGATCCAGAAATTTGAGAGCACAAAAAATAAAACTGGAGAAGAAAGCTACAGAACAGCATTTCAGGAAACCAGCAAGTAAAATCGGAGCTGTTTACAGCATATAGCCAGCAACTCCAAAGGAGTTTTCCCCCCCAATACATCTTTCTAAACCAAGATCCAGAATCTTGGGCCCACAGAGGTGAAAGGAGAGGACCCTACACAAATCACAGATTATTCCCCAAGTAATGCTTGCAGGAGTGAAGGAAGCCTTACTTCAACTACAGGCAAGCAGGACAGGGAGCTTCCTGCAGATCCAGGGTACTGCAGCAGTGCTCACTTCTGTTCCACAGCCACAGGCATGTACATAGTCCTTGCAATATTTCCCAGTCCTTCTGCTGTTCACCCCTTCTGCCCTGGAGCTCTAGTGACAAAAACTCACTATCATGTGGAATGACGTCAAATTATACAGCATGGCTACTATAAGTTAGTTTCCTTTAGCAATTGGGTGAGACCCAAGCTCATTTCAGTGTGACCCATGTCTCTTACACTCCATTCTCCAGGGGTCCAAGGCTTGTATATCTATTAAGTCTAAAATGCTGTTTTCCTAACATACTATGAATACAGACTAAATGGGACTAAATACGTGTGGGTAGAACAGCAACTAAATAAAGCTTAACAGAGTATTGAGGAGTGATGACACAGACTTGTCTTCAGTACTTTACACCTGGAAAAAACTATCTGGGTGGGTCCTCACTCCAGCACACACAGAATACGGTTCGTCCTGGCTGAAGGATCATCTCCTATGTCAGGTCTTCTTCACTGTTGGCAAAAGCTGTCAGTCTGGAAGTCATGGACCAGGGTGAGACAGCCCATCAGGTCACTCCAAATCCAACCAGCCAAAAGCACCTGCTTTAGTCAGGTATGTTAACTTACAATTCAAATTCCAGACAATGTTAAAGAAACAAAACACTGCAGTAAGCAGGTCTGTGTTTACAAACAGGCTCAGCCTCCAGTTGCAATAGGCAGTAACTTTCAAGTCTCAAGAAAAACAGTTCCCAGGGTGTAGGCATTGGCCTTCTTGCAAATAACCAGACTGACAGAACTGATCATGGCTCAAGAACTACAGGTTTTCTTCCAGGGGAGCATTCAAGTACTGAGAAATCTGCAGCTTCAGTGCAGCCAGAGAGCTTGACATAGCTCTGATAAGGCAAGGATACAGGGTGACACAAGGACCCCACCCAAGGACCCCACTTCATACTCGAGCTGGGACAGGAGAACTGGCTGAAGAACAGACATCTGAGGAGCAAAGTCACATTACAGAAAGAGGAAGACAAGGCATCATTTGGCATGCAACTGCCTCTGCTCTGCCGCACTTTGAATGAAAGGAGCTTCTACTGAGGATACTCTCCACCCTTCAGTTTAATATACTCTAATAGAACAGGAACTTCCTGGGAAATGACAGTCTGATATTTAAAACTAATGCTGCTAAACATATTCCCTCCTGCAAACCCACAGATACTAAGAAGAGACCCAAGGCAAGGTGCTCAATTGCAGCCTTGAGGGGAGTGACAGGCCAAGCCACTGTGGGACTGCAGCAGCCAACTCTGTCTCAGCAGCTCTTCTATTACAGCCAAGTTCTGCTCTGCAAAGGATCTTTTCTTCTCAGGTTGAGTAAATAATTCGTTAGCTCTCTCCTCAGGAGGAATTTCTTCAGAGTTCACTGTGGCTTTTCAGACATTATTATAATGTGCAACTGAATTGCCTGATGCATGAACCAACAATAAAATCTTTACAATCATGAAGCATAAAGAGCTTATTTCAGAGGCTTCTAAAATGCTGTGTGTGGATTAAAAACTGATGCTGCTGCTGAGAGAGATTGGAAATCTACTTATGCTTCAATGTTGTGACGCAATGTGATTTTACTGGAAGAATACAAGGACGGAAGAAAATATTAATCATGCCGTGGAAAGGAAACAGTAAGCATTTCAGAAGTTAACTTTTGGGTGTATTCAGAATATTTTTAATTAAAAATCACAAATACGATTTAGCTGTGACAGTGGGATACCTCGAGTGGTTCCACTTAAAGTCTTATCCTGTAAATGGCAGGCACAGTTCTAGCTCAATATACTGGTATTACTTGAAGTCTCTTACAATTTTCTGCTTTCTTCATTACTGTTCCACTTTCTACCCTGTTACACTGCTGGCAGATGTTGTCTTGAGCAGAGCTTCCTTCCGGCAGCTACGTCTGTGAGGCGTTTACAAGTTTACTCCTGTGTATTTTTGGCCTTGAGCCATGCACATCTGAAGCTGCTATTCAGAAGGCAGCTGACCCAGTGTGCTCTGCTTTAAAAACTGTTCTCTTGCTGAGGAGAGCAAACACTCATCCAACTCATGTTCTGGTGCTTGAGTGGGAACCTGCTTTACCAATGGAGACATAGGGAAACTAGCTGGCTAAATGAAACAACTATTTTGTGTCCCTGCAGAATGACCATCCCTGTCTCTTCTGTTTGCAGGTTCACATAAAGCCAGCAGGAGGGTTTGTCACACCAGCCCACCAGCCCAAGCGTTTGTCACACCAGTCTGACACTAATGGCCCATTTTGGCTGTCTGCATACAGAACATGGTATTTATAGCAGACTGTTTACAGCCTACAAGAAGCAATATGCCATTTTTCCAACCTCCACCCATTTCCCTAAACTTCATTATTGACTGTGCCTGAAGGAGCCGGCTGAGTGGGCCAGGGTGGGACTGGGGACATCAAACAGAAGTCACTAGGGGGAGTTGCTGGAGTATATGGCAGTGCCAAGAGCCTGTCTCACACAGTTATCTTATAAGCAGCCCCAAAGAAGGATTTTATCCATGCTATCGCACACCACTTCACGTGCTGTATCCCCTTAGGTTGGACAACTTCCATGACAAACTCAATCTCCAGTATATAAAGCCAGAAAAAAAGCACGTCCATTTGCAGGATTACACTGAAATGTATTCACTCATGGAATATGCCTGACAAGCTCATGTGTTAGAAACTTAAGGAAGTGATAATACCTTTGCCTTAGATGCATTCACAATGACAAATTGAGAGGTATTCAAAAAGAACAGCAGCAAAATGATCAGGGAAGTGGCGAGACTGACATATAAGAATTAATTCAGAAGAGCTAAGAGCTTGGCAAAGCAATGACTGCAAATGACAAATTTGCAAACATTTGAAGGGCTGACATGAATTATGGGAGAATACTTCTTAAGAATGATACAAAAGATTCAAGTAGGAGCAACTTAGCTTAAAAAGAAGAGAGACTTTGACTAAGTGCTTAGAAGTTTCCTGGCAGCAAAAATGAACAAGAAAACATTTGTATGACTGAATGCCAGATATTGAGAAAGCCTCTTTGCCTGTGCAAGACAGAGTATTAAATGGTCTGAAATGTTTTCCTCTGCTAATGTCAAGGAGGCTGTTAAGATTCTCAGCTGAGCGTGTTTCAGACCCTGCATTGTGAGCCATCAGCCCAGACTTCAGAGCATGTCAGTAAATTGGCTTCTCATCAGAGAGGATTCAGGTAACTTGAAAATAATACGGGGGAAATAAATACGCGACAGCTTGGTTCATCAAGAGCTATCTGAAGCACAGTGCAGATGCTTTGGCTCTGGAACTAGGTTGGCCCTGACATGTCTGGTAGGGCCAGCAATATGGCCTTAGGGCTCTCTATCCTTTGTCTTGTAGAAAGGATGTAACAGAGAACTGTAATAACAAATAGGGCTGTTAAATGATTTTTCAGATGTGGAGTAATGCTGTGGCCCTGCTCAGACCAAGAAACATTAGTATCTCCTTTTCCTTGTTGGTAAGGATCCTTTACTGTCCTCTGTCGACCTGTAGGAGTGTTTCTCTCCAAAGAAGTGACTAACCCCATCCTGATGTCCAGCATTAGAGAGAGAAAACAGACATGCAGTGCATCCTTTGAAAATGCACTCCAGTCTACACATCAGTCCTGCCTAGGCCAAAGCATCTGCTTTGTTCAGGGAATCGGACTGCAGACAACATGCACCGCGAGTCCTCCACAGAACAGCTGATTGACAAGCAGTTGTAGCATATCCCTGAAATGCTGAAAAGCATGGTTCATCTCTCTGCTTTGGCAGATTATTAGCAGAGATTTGAACTTCAGTCTTTCATATCCAAGATGAACACACTAATCACCAGCCATAGCTTCTCCATCAAAGTGATGCATGCACATGTAAACAGCTCTAGCAGAAGACAGTGAGATTCATGACACCAAATAAACCAGCATTTAAGACTTTTTAACCAAAGGCTCAGCTAGATCCCTGCTCATGTTCCTGAATTTCTCTTCCCTGATAACAAAATGCTAATATGACATTGATTTTTCCTTACTGACTTCCCTCCTTTGGAATGTTCCTGCATGGGCAAACACAAATACCTATTTTTTGGTTAACCCAAGCATACCAACAGTCCATGCCTGACCACTTAAGGCAGATTTCTTGTGATCTCTTCCTGGGTTTCTGTTGAGAACATCCAAAACACTAATCTCTTTCAAGCTACATTATAGTTTGAAACACCCTTCACCATGCTGTTTCCATTCATAAATACTTCAGGAATGAAGTATTACTCATCAGGACCCAATTCATGGCCACAGCTATCAAAGCCTCTGGGGGAGAAAATTAATACCTATGACAAAAAAGTCTGTCTGCTCATCCTGTTCAGAGGGCTTCATGGCTTGGTGGACTGGAGTGCTCACTCTTTTTCTTGAATGGTGTTTCGTTTTCCGTTATCCTCTGACAGTGACTCACACCTGTCAGGTGATCCAGACAAACATACGCCATCTCCATTTCACATCACAAGCCTTAATTACCTGCGAAGATCAGTCTGCCTTTTCTCCAAACCACCCCTAGTCAGTGGTAGAGGAAGGAAGGATCATCTCCAAAATTTCCAGGCTGTGACCAGCCTGAGGGGATGGGATGCAATAGACTAACAATAAAGCCCCTCTTATGACACATATGACCTTGAAAATTTTGATCAGCTGCATGCAGGCCATGTACAACTTTCTTTTGTCAGGAACATTCCCTTAAGTGATACCATATGAAGGCATGCTGTGCTGAAGTAGCAGTGGGGAGAAAAACTCTCAGAGATGACTACCAAGTGGAAGGAATACACATATTTGCATTGCAATCCAATTTATTCATGCTTTCAACAAGGGCAACAGCCTCCTAGATAAACAGGGCAGGGACATCTACTCCCTTTATACCAAGAAAGTACAAGAAACTGGTTAAAACCATTTCTGACTTCTGCCAAGTTTCTACATAGGTAACTACTTGGAGAAGACTGAGGTAACAACAAAGTAATTGCAACTACAGCCATCAGAAAGGGATAAGAAGTCCCTTTATGATATCACAGAAAGACCATGAGCTCCACGGGCAACGGAATAAATAGTTCTTTTTGTTCCATCCTATTAAAGCAGTGCACAATAACATATTGTTTTCAACCTGTTGTGTAGAGACCCAAGGTAAACAGCAAACAACTTCAAAGAAATCTGTAGGCTGGCAGGGATACATTTGTTAGACAAAAGCTGACATTTTAAATAGAAAAAAATTTAAAATGAGAGGCAAACAAACATTAAAGGAAATAAAATTATTGCCCAAAAAAAAACTGAGAAAAAAAATCTTGGGTTCAAATGGGAGGTGGAAGCATATTTGAACATCCACGGACAAACTGATGACAAATAGTTCCATAGCTAGAATGTTCAACAAGGACTTGAGAGGTATTCCCTGCGCTGCTATGGACATACTACAGATTCATTCCAGACAAGGTCAAAACTGAAATTTCATCAGCATGATACTACATTCACATTCAAGACTTCGATCCTCCTAATTCTTCTTCAAATTCCCATTTACCCTGAAGTGTTTAACACCATCATTATCAGCAATCTGAATGAAAGACCTTCCCATTCCACTTCTGTGTGAGCTCCATACTCAGATAAAGAGAATCCCCAATAGAGATGAAGATCCCAGCTCTCCTTTCAAACATTGATTGTTTGCTGCTGGAAGTCCACAAAGTAGGACTTACCTTGGGGTTCCTAATGGCAGCATTAGCACCTCCTAGCTAGGAGTTAACCTACCCACAAGTGAATCTGGATCCTTACAGAAAAATATAAAAAGACTCTAATATTCCCCAGATCTTCTCTCCATGCAAGGGCTATGTGAGTTCAAAATTACGTGTTGTATAGGCATGTAAATTCTCACTCCCTGTCTCATGCCCAGGCACTTGCCAAAACCAGCTGTGCCTGTCCTGTGAGCCAACAGCAGATCAGAAAAGAGCAGGGAAGGGCCTGTTTGCACCTAAGCAATCTATACTCCATGCTGGCTTTGGTGGCACATGTTCAAAATATCTCATCGTGCCCATGAGAGAAATTGACTGCAGGCCACTAACATTACTTTGTTATTGAAAAAAAAAAAAAAATCAATATTTGTCTCCAAGCTTCTGAGAAGAGAATCTATTCTGCAGCATAGATGAGGGAAACCCTTTCACAATGTGAGCTGATATTTTTTTCCTGGAGAGGTTCCAGGGCCCTTGCCTGGCTGGCAGGGTGCCTAACCAGCTTAGCTTAGAAAAATATTGGGAAATACAGCTTCCTGCAGCTAGCCACCCATCCTTTTACCCTACAGTGTTTGTCTTGTCTTGGATAAAATCCTTCAAATAGAGTGCCAGTTTCATACAGTGTCGCATCTCTCTGCATTATCTTTTCATACAAGTAAATGGATACGTGTGCATTTTTGCAATAACTCTATACTGTCTCTCTGCTGTTCCAGCACAACTACTGAAGAATCGCATTGCAGTGATATCTCCAGATTAGAATTTAAGGGATAAAACAGAAGGCAAGGGAGCTGAATACAGCAATGATAAAATGCTGCTGTGCCATGGAGATTCAAATACATCTTCCCTCAAAACCCACTTGTGCTGGTCTGAAGAAGGAAAAAAATTAAAACAGTAAAGCAAGGAACATTTCATTAAGAAGGAAACTGTCTCAAGAAGGGGTAACTGTATAATCCGTCTCAATGCCAAATTGGGTTGTTGGAATAATTATCTTCTACAAAGCACAAAACTGATACAGAAACAGCAATCAGGGAAGTTCAGACAGAAACTTGTTTATAACCCATGACCCAAGGACGTCTATGCTGAGTGATTGTAGCACTGTTTAAAATGACCACAGATACTAAATATGAACAGTTCAGGAAATGAGTAACCATTTCTTATTGTTGGCATTTACCTATTGGATGCTGACAAAGTGTTTTAAGGATACTTTTACCCCCCACCCCCCCAGAATGATTAATACATGAAGCATGCCTCTATGGCTGGGAACAATTAAAAAGATGTGGGAGTGTCTTAACTCTGACATAATGTGCTCTACCTTGGTTTGGCTGGGGGCTACAGAAGACTTTTTTTCCCAAGGATTCCCTCTGTCTTTATTTAATGAGCAGCATTGGATGTGCAGTTCCAAAAGCATTAATAGCCATCCCTTGCTGAAAGACAGCGATGGCTGCTAGCAGCAGTGCCTGGCAACAAATCGTCAGTGTTCAGTACTATGAAGATACTGTTTTGTGTGGAAATCACATCAGATTAAAATGCAGCTGTTTGTCCCTTCAAAGGGACAGCCTCTGTGCTTGCTTGTCCCAAAGGTCACACACACACCATTGCGAAGGGAGAGGCACAAACCTGACAGTGAAGCTTCTTTGGAAAACACAAAGTTATCCTTTGTTTCTTCTCCTTACCCCCACCTCATAAACAGCCCAGCAGGTGTTGCACTAGCATTCAGGCCGCCCTAAATATTTCCTTTCTGCTGGGCACAATAATTTCACACTTGTGTTAAAGCAAATCTGTGCTAGTCTGCTGTATGTTGCCTACATCTAGAAACAGACCTGAAATGACCCAAGAGATTCAAACAACTCATTCCTTCATGGACTTGCATCTTACAGTACCTCCACATCTAAAATGCACCCAATAAGATCAGAGATTGAAGGGAAAGAAAGAAGATAAGGAAATACGTCAATAAGACCAAAGAGGAGAATTTGCCTTATGTAACAAGTTTCTCTGAGAATATTCCTCCCTACCCCTCCTCCTTGCCACCCCCATTTGTATTTCTATAAAAATCCATTAGACAGTGCAACTACATCTTGGCTCCTATTGACTTCAGTGAAAAGAAAAGGGTTGTATTTTTGTACCATGGCGTGCAAATGGTGTTGTCTGCCAGACTGCTCAGACAGCTGCCATTCTCCTGCATGCAGAGTGGACATCTAATCTGAACAGTGGCCAGGCTGATGTAGGAGAAACAGGTAAGCACTGTGATGCCTCACCTAGCTCACAACATCCCCTAATATCGAAGACATCTGCTCTCAGATGAAGCTGTCTCCCTAGACTGGCCCTTATAAGAAGCTTCTAGATGCCCACACATCTATTGCAGAAAAACAAAGCCTTATTTGGCCTTGGGAGGTGGGCCATTGTCAGCTTTCTCAAAAGGAGATTGCAACTTATTCCTAGGAGTGAAGAAGCACACTCTAGGCACACCCCCAATTTTGATTACTGTCTGAAATAAAAGCCCAGGCTCTTAATAGGGCACTATACACAACCCATATTCCATTTTAACCCAGAAATTTCTCTGAAAAATCTTCTTAGAGTACCAGAGACCTAAAAAATCTTCGCACTCTTTCCAGAGTGATCCATAGTGCAGAACAAGGGCAAAACCCCATTCAGTTGGCCTCAGCTTCGATATGGACACAACTTGCACAAGTGATTAAGGGTATTGTACAACAGATGTGAATTTCAGTTCTCTTGAGTTGCTTTTCTTTAAGTTCACTCATGGAAACTAGGGAATACAAATGGTCATAAAGCTAAAAATGAAGCTAATTATCCAGCAAACCAGGAGAAAAGAAAGATTTCTATTCCTGTATAGCAGGGAAGTAATCTGGACACTCTAGCAATGAAAGTCATGCAAGTGATGAATGGATAGGTCTGAGACCATTCAGTTCCCACTCCATATATCTGCCTTCTTCTGAGTTAGATGGATGCATGCAAGAGGTAAACAGATTCATCAAACAAATAAGATCAGCAGCCCAGCCTGATACATTTCATCTTACGTGAACGTTCCATTTGCTCTGTGAAGTACAAGTTCAGTTGCATTTATACAATTCATTTTACTGTGCTTCCCTTTAACACCACAATAATCTTGTTTAGCCTCTCTTACTGGAAAACACCACAAAGGGATAAAATCCCTAAGACAGTCAGTATAAAACTGGGCATCATGACCAAAGGACTTCTTGCATGCCTGGGATATCTCATTTTGGGAAGGGTTGGTGTCATCAGATGGAGTTCATAAACCAATCTCTGCACACTTCCTATCCGATCTAGATTAGAAGTAGCTGGCAATCTCTTTGGAGACAGAACTCTTTCTCTGGTTCCCATTTACAAAGTGTCTTTGTGAAATATGGTGGAATCCCAGTTCATGGCTGAGGCTCATAGTTGGTGTCACAAATGAATCATTTGGATTCAGGACAAGGCAAACACCAACATATTGTAAGCAGGAGAGCATTACTTCCTTCCAGAGGAGAATAGCGAGAAAACTTCACAAGCAAACAGGACATATTTGCTCATGCATCACATGTGCAAACATAAATACAGCCTGTATGTGTACAACAAAGCCTTAGAGTATAACAGTGTTTTAACCCTCTGCTTTCCATCAGGTGGCCTGCTAGCAATAAGCAAACATGCCCAGGACTGTGTACAAAGCCAACTGTGGATAGGCTGAAAATCAGACTCCTTTCACATATGCTATTTTAGTAATCAAGCCTAGAAACCAGCCCAGTATTGCACCAAAGGTCCAGCACTGTAGATTGGTGCTTGGCAAAACTCTTTATAGGAACAATTTTCTCCTAATCATCCTCCTCCAGAACATGGTGACTTACACAAGTGTGCTGCTGAATCCCTAGGAATGCCTGTGCTTTCTGTGGCAATAGCTGGCCTGCTCAGAAGACAGCCTTCTTCAGCAAGTAAACTACAGAAGATGAAAAACTTTTAGCTCTCGGCTTACTTTATCCTCCAAAGTGCATTTGTACATGGTAAACAATGAGAGTAAGCACACAGCTTGGTTTGCTACCCTGCAGCAGCGCTGTCCAGGTAACCAAGCACGAAAACAGTGCTGCAGAGGAAAACTAGCCACCAATGCATTTTTTTTCTCTCTCTTTGTAAAAAATGACCACCTACTGTGACATGAGCTTCATTTCTATTCTGCGTAATTACGTAGCCATGGTTTCTACCTCACTTGAACACTAATACCATGGGGTTTGTGCCTCCGTGTTTGCAAATACCTTCTTTGCTTTCCCTTCCAACTCAGTCCTAGCAAGGCACACACTCCTTCCCGTCCGTTTGATCAGATGGCACCACACAACGGATGTGAGCCAGACCAGCCTGGTGCTGGATTGCTGGGCGGGTGCCAGTCCTAAAGAAAAACACTCTCTGAGAGGAAGAATGCCAGCTAGGTTCAGTAGAGAGATGGGATGGAGAATAACATGATTCATGTCACAAGTGAGCCTTTGGAAGATGGTTGAAGTAAACAGGAATCAGTCTTGAGTTTTAAAGTCTTAAGAATAGCCAAGATTTCGGAAGCATTCAGATGCTCTGTTTCTTTGGCATGTGGAACTGCTTGGCATTGTGGCACTCGAATCTCAGTTAAAGCGCAGTGACAATAAAGATTGTGACTGCAGACGGAGAGCACCCTTACTGATCATTCCTCACTCAAATTGTCTCAGGACCCTGTGCTTTCAAAAAGAGACAAAAACATTTTCACTTTTAACTTCTAGACAGACCTACAAAAATAGAATAGCCTCTCCAGTGATATTTATTTCTTCAATCCTTTCTTCAATATGTCAGAAGAAAAGTCTTTAGGGCCAAGTGATAGCAAAGCTGTAAAAGGAGGACTCAAACCTGACACCCACTGCTGCAGAAAAAATAAATTCAATCTTTCTGTAAGAGTTTTCTTGTTTCCACCAAAATAAAACTGGTGAGATTCCCATGCCGAAACCTCTCACTTTTATTTTTGTAGAAGTTGTAGGAAGAGTGAGGAAATCAGAAGAGGACTTAGCTTTTCACCACTAGGTAGTACACCTTCAAACTCCCAGCAAGGGATGTTAATACAAAGGTTACATTTGCTCAGGAAAACTGAATGGAAGAAAGAGGCATAGAGGACTAGTAAAGAATCAGAGGTCAAGTTCAGAGAAGCCCCAGAGCTAAATTTGTGTGAATGTGTTAGAAGGAAGTGTCATATATGCTTGTGCTGCTCCATCTCCCAGTTGTGGCCACAAGCAGGCATTGAGGGAAGAATAATGAAATTGGATTAGATGGATCCTTGGTCTGAGCCAGTCTGGCCGTTCTTATGTTTGTGTGTTCTTTTCTGTGAATAAGAATGAAAACATGGAAAGGAAACCTTAGAAATATAAGGAAGGGACGTGTTTCAAATATGAGCTTTCACCTATCTGGAGGACTGGGCAAGCCTTATGAACCCCTGGAAGAGAATCTGCCTCATGCTTTGATAGTCAGGACACAATTTAAGCAAAGGTTTTGAGATTACACTGTAATTGCCCAATTAGCTCTTGCGTGCAAAAGGGATTCTCTTGTATTTATCCATATCCAGCAGGGCAGAAATCCAAAGCTTTCTGCCCACTGTGGATTTGCTCTTCCAATTCATTAGGATTAATTTCTTCACCACCCACACAATTCTCTGAATCTCTTCCTCCCCTTCTGCCCCATTGCCACCTGTCAAAGTTATAAAGATGATTGGTGCTCCTTAAAAGCAGCATGGAGCATCTTATCTTTATCCATCTATTTACTGGCAGATGCTTTCTCCACCCCACCCCCCCCCCGCTCCTTTGCTAGACTAGTTCTTTCCAAAAGCCTGCAGTCTGTCAAGCTGTCCCCAGAGCACATATGTGCATGCAGTGTTTTACCACATCACCTCCTGTAACCCCAGTGTGTAATGTGTTCTTATCCCCCCAAAATCCTAGGTAGCATTTTATTTTGTCAAGTATCAAGAAAATGAGAATATTCGTAAATCTATTGGCCATCAAATTGAATTATTAAAACCTGTGTAAACAGGTCAGCATAAACACTTCAGGCTTGTCTAGAGCAATTGTTTTTATTTCTAAAGCAGAGGATAAATTTTGGTGGATTAACATGTATGTAATCCTGTTGTCTAGTCATTCGGCAGAACTGGGACTGACTGTTTCTCCTTTACCTCCTCCTATCTCAGTCCAAAGCGTATGCAGAGTCATGGGAAAAAAGGGGGGCATTAATTGCTCTTGCTCATCTACCCCTGCTTACTAAGTGACACCTTTTCAGAAAGCCTCTTGAATTGTATTACCAGAGGTGCTCTGTAAATTAATTGGTTTGGGAAGAACCATCTCTGATCCTGTTGGTGTCACAGTACGACATGAAATCCTAGGAGTTTTCTTTCAAACTGGAAATCATGATAACAACAGAGGGCCTGCACTTTCATTTTGACAAGACAGTGCTGGAAGAGTGCTTCTGACCCACAGTTCTCTTCAGTGTTGGAAGCTATCTGAACTCCCTCAAAGGAGAGTACAGGTAAACTGGGAAGCCTCAATAAAATACTTTGCTTTGAAACATCTGTCACAGTGCTTAAAAAGAAATCAAAGCATTTTCAGCAGCCATAGCTGGAGAAGAGTAAGAACAGTCTCACAATCCTAACTCCACATAAAAACCCAAGAGACTGCACAACAAGTTACCTAATCATAGAGTCATAGAATATCTCAAATTGGAAGGGACCATAAGGGTCATTAAGTCCAACTCCTTGCTTCTCCCAGGACTATCTAAAACTGAACTGTAACAACTAATAATGTTGTCCAGACTCTCCTTGAACCGTGTGAGGCTGGTGCTGTGACCACTTTCCTGGGGAGCCTGTTCCAGTTACCAACCACCCTCTTAATGAAAAACCTATTCCTAATGTCCAATCTGAACTTCCCCTGACACAGGTGCATTCCATTCCTCATGTCTTAGAATCAGACAAGTCAGCCCCTCTGCATGCCAGTGCCTCAGCTGCAGATTGGGAATGACAGCATTTTCCTTCTCCAGAAAAACACTGGGAAGTACACTAGAGAAGACTGAGAAAGGATCATGCCCTGGAGTGGAAAAGGCTAAGCAGATCCCTTGGGTATCCTCCTGTTCCAGCACCTGCAACAGCAACACAGCACGGAGATACATTTGCTTTAAATTGTCAAGTACCATCGGCAGGGTCCAGAGCACAGAACTGCTCAGTGGGAGCTAACATCTCCTGTCACGAAGCACAGCACACAGCCCCCTCATCTGCATTGTTTTCTTACCCACGGCTTCTGCGTCTTCCATCCCTTGAACAATACCCACCGCACTGCAACTTGCATGTTTGCCATCTTGAGTTGCTTGGGCTTTTCTGACAGAACTAAATGAATAGCAAATTGAGCTCTATCTTTCCCTCCCCCTTGCTTCACTCTCCCTTTGCTTTTGTACATGCTGAAGTAGAAAGCTTCCTCTGACTCAGATTTCAGCTGTCACAGATTTCAGCAGTTTTCTCCTAGAAGTCTGGATGCTAATGACTGAAATAGCAGCTCTCTCTAAATACTTCATCTGCTGTCTGTGGTCAAAGGGCAGTAAAGGCCAAGGCCAGGAACAGGTGTGGTGGGTGACTGCTTGCAGAAAATCCCCACCCTCATCAGGCAGGCTCTGGTGAGAAGGGGGTGGTACCACCACCCCCTGATTTACAGGAAGGCCAGGGACAGCTGCGAGGGCAACAGGGCAACGGGGCATGCGCTCACCTGGACACAGGTGAGGCAGCCAGCAGGATGCAGGGCTGCTGCCCCTCAGCCCCACCACCCAGAAACCCTGCTGCTGCCTCCCATTCCTATGGCAATCACATCCACCAGGCAGCTACATCCCAAGTGCCAAAAAGCAGTCAGAGTTTTAAACACCCAAGCATCCCATAAATAGGGCCTCTTACAGGTGAGATGACTCAAGGCAAAGAGACTGAAATTACTTACTAGAAATGCAATTGAGATGGGAGCTAGGACTAAAGCTTAGGTATTTCTCTTTCTCATTATCCAGCACTTCACTCAAAAGGAAGGTTTGGTTGTTCTTGGCTAGGGTCCAAGGACATGCTTTGTTGGCAGCATGACACAATCTGTTTAGAGCTTTTTGATCCCCACATGTTCAAAGCACTTGTACTTTCCACAAAACATTGTGGTGTCATTGAACAGTGTTATATTTGAACTGAAATGAGGAAAAAACATTTCTGTCTATTAAATGTAAATAAGAGTTGATCTTCTACATAGCATCTTAGTAGAGAATGAAGGAGGAGTGAGTTTGACCCTTGCTGTGCTAATTAGTGATAATCTAACATCAATTTACTTAGACAAAAAAAGCATCCCATCAGATCCACTATAATTTCTTTCACACTGCATGAAGACATCCCGGGATAGAAAGACAGGCAGAGGGGAACACAGAGGCACCTGAGGACCTAATCATGTCCTAGGGATCCTAAAGAGCAAAATTTAAGTCATGTGTATCATCCTGTCTCAATGGGTTCACTTACCTGCAACACCCAAGGCTTCCCACAGTAGGATTTTAAATGGTGGCAGGAAAGCACAATATTGCCTAAACCAGAAATAAAGTGCTGGTGCCATTCCACTTCCACTAGAATTGTCCCAGCTAGAAGGAGTTGGGTGTCAGGTTGTCATGTCTGAACATTCCCAATAGTAAGAAGTGCCTTGAGACAAGTTGAGTGATTTTCTTCTTCTTTCATGCCTACTCTTTGGTCTGTCTCTTCTCAGTCTCTCTTTTAGAATAGCACACAAGGTGAATGAGAATGCAGGTAAGTCCTACAGCTCCATACAACCTTATGAGTCTCTCTGTTTCTAGAGCAATGGCAAGCAGCAGCATACCACAGAGAGTTACAACAGCCAGCCAACAGTCACAGAAAATTAGTTGTGCCACCCAGGATTTCATAGCCCAGCAGGTATCTTTTGGGGAGCTAAATATTGAGGTATTTTCCTGGCAGGCAGGTGTTCAGTCATGAGCAATATACCTATAACTGCAGTAGGATTACAGTTCTCATCATATGCAATGGTACAGCACCAGTTCTGTTGCCACATCCACGACAGAAGTTTAACCTTCTCTTCTGTTTTCTCAGTTTGCACGTTTATTGCCCCTGCTAGTACCAGGTCATCTGGTGTGGGCTCCGATGAGATAACTATCACTTTGGGTGCTTAAGTTCTTTGACAGAACAACAGCTTTACAATGATGAGTGGCAGAACACTAAAACCTTTCTGACTCGACTGATAAAATAGTTCTCCATGCTTCATGGGCAGCTCAGATGCCTGACACAAGGGATATTGTGATGATTAATAATTAACTGGCAGGAGAGACTGAGAGCTCAAGGACAGATGCTTCCCATCTGCAATCTCCAGGAGCTGAAGCTGCACTTTTCAGGTGGGAGGGACGGGAGCTGGTAGGGTGAGAAGGTGACAAGGTTGGTGTGCCCCTGGAAATCAGCAGCCTTTTCAAGACACTTTGCTTTTATCTCCCAGCAAAGAAGGAGGTATTATCCTGCACTTCTCCAGGTGGCTTTCACTATCCCAGGCACTGGGGGCCCAGAGCAGCAATGATCCCTGCCAATTCCTGGTGTCAACTCGCCTAAATGAGATGCATCATTAGAAGCTGCATTCATGTATTTAATAGGCTTGAACATCAGCTTTAATGAGACACCTCTGAGATGTCAGGAGAGGTAACAGACAGAAATATGCTTCAAAGTCCTGTGGGCTACCAAGTACAGGATTTTTAAGTACCTGATGTGTTAGAGACTATTAAATTGTTCTTTACACTAGCTTTAAAATTTCATCTGCATAAATTTCTTTGATCCACTAACGGCTTTAACTGCATTAAAATTAGTCATAACAGCAGCTGCAATAGGCACCGAACTGCATATCTCAGAGTAATTACACATTACAAAGGGAATCCTTGAAGCATTTCAATAACATGCCATATTACAAACAGCACTTGAAAAGCCACAGATGGACGTGTAAGCCTCCTAGCATAACTTTACTGCAGAGATGGATTTGGATGGTAGGATGTCGCTTTTACTCCAGCTTGCTTCCTGCTTCCTTGCCTTCCTCTCAGGAGTAGAGGGTGTTTCAAAGAGCGTTGAAAAAGTTTTAGTTGATCCTGTGTGGTTGAAAACTGTGAATAAGAGATGTGTATAGAGTCTCTTCCTCCCCATCCCCTTTGTCTTTTGCCTCCCAATTCAGCTCTCTGGTGATGCATTTCTTCCTGTTAGCTCTGCCTGAATACAAGGGATGGAAGAGTACACACTCAGTAGTCAGAGGGATGTCTAACCAATCTAATTAATAGGGTGCTGGGACGAACTCCTGTCTGTCCTGCCTTACCCCCCAGGGGTGTCCTGCCTCTCTGCCAAGGCCTCTGGCTACTACGATGCAGAGCATCTCCTGCCAGCAGCACTCTCCCAGAGAAGGAGACAGAATTTGACCTAGACAATAAAAACAACTGAAATTTTTGTGGATCCATGTGGTTTGCATTTTCTCATCCTTCCAGAGGCTTTTGCTCAGAAGTCACAGCTCTTGCTTATATTATGAGACTCATAATGGAAAAAAAAAAGAATTTATAGTACTTCCTTTCTTCTGGTCCCAAGAACACCCAAGCTTGAACTGGACCCATTTAATTTGCCCCTGTTTCTTCTTGGCTCATACTGAAATTCATCTGTTCTGTTTCAATTCAGTACAACCTATTCCACAACACCCTGTCCCCCCGGTATTGTTGCAGTAGCCAGCATACAAGGCACAGCGCTCCAGCAGCAGAAAACAGGTCTATTCCACATCCCAAAGAACTGCCAAAGAGAAGATAGCCAGCTGTCTTGGATAACGAGCAACCATAAAAATTAGAGTGAATAAAAGTACAGCAAATGGCACTGAAATCAACAACGACTGTTAGAACTGGAGACAGATGGTGGGTGGATTTCAGCTTGGGACATGCATTTTTAGCTCTGGCCTCCACAGATTTGGAAACCTTGAGCACTGCCTTCCCGTCTTTCCACAATGTCTCCATCACAGGGTTACTCTAAAGGTATAATATAGCCCTTAGTGCTGGGACAGACTCAGAAAAAGAGCTCCACAAGTTACTGACTCTGCAGGCTAGGTAAACAGGTAAGGAAGCAAGGGCAGAAGAGATCCTCTCCAGACAACAAAGCCTGACATCTGTCTAAAAATGCCCTGATTGAAAACAAACCAGTAGGAGGAGGGAAGAGCAAGGCTGACCTCCTATTTCCCAGAAGGAGCAGCAAGTGCTTTCTGCTTGTAGCTAATAACCAGGAGCCCCAATACTTGTCCAGGAGGGACAACTTTCTAACCACATCAGCCTGCGAAAGGGACTTTAACTCTCCACGTACCTCAGAGAGAAGCAGCCTGGTCACAGTATCATAGTGTATCTGGAGTCCAGCCTTCTTGTTCCTTCATCGTGAAGCAGTTTCAGAATTGTATAGAGAATAGATTCCTTTCATATAAAAGGCTTAGTGGACCATAGAACACGTATGAGTAGCACTATACCTTGGCTCCAGCCTGGACAACCTCCTGGAACAGCTAGGATTCCCTGGAAATATTCACTCTTCTGCTAAGTGAGGATTTCAAACAATACCGAAATATTTTCACACAAGAGACTCAGAACAACCAAATCCAGAGTTTCTTGCTGTCTGCTTCTCAGGCAGACCTGTGTGAAGAGGCAGTTGTGTTTGAGTCCCCCAGGGATTTTAACCTTGTCTCTGTCACCTCAGATGCATCAGCACAATAAATGGTAGAAGCCAACTGCAGAATTAATACTGTTACCTCCCCAGCACATAAGCAGCACTCATGACAGAACCTCTGGATATGCCATGTCATCTCAAATGCCCTAAAATAGTCAAGACATCTCTACAAAGTTGATAGCTATGAATGAGGATCAATGGGGGAAAATACCTCAGCCTTTCCTGAGAGAAATCCAGAGGTCAGAAAAATATCCTAAAATGACCTTTCATATCTATGCTTAGCTAGTAGAGCCTTTTGTTTTCTAGATATGTGATTTGCTAAGAAAGCACCTGAGCCCTGGCTGGAAATACCCACAACCTAGGCCTCTTCTTATGCAACAAAATCAAACTGTTGAGGCTCTTGCCCCAGGTGCTTCCCAGGAGTAGAGGTTAATGACAGAGGTAATGACTTATCAGATTGATCCCATGGTTAACCTCTTGCTCCTCTTTCCGTCCCTTCTCACATTCACAAGGCTAGTCCAGAGCTGGGGGAAATAACAAATACAGAGCAATTATAAAATCATCAGCTCCAACTAGTCCCAAACAGAGCAAGACACACAGATGAGCCAAGAACAGATGTCTAGAGAACATGGCGTACCTAGGGAAAGTTAACCTACGGCAAAGCCTATAATTCACTCTGGAAGGCTACATTGGGCTCCTCATGCACTCTAAGCCCCAAGGCAGCAATCAGAAGCTTATTTTCTTGCATCAGTATCCAGTATAAGTCACTCACTAGCAGAAGATATTGAACAGAAGTACAGAGGGGTTGATAGTTCCTTGTGTGTTTAAGTATGACCATATGGAAAGTAGAATAACAGATCCATGGCTGAAGGTTCAACAAACTATGTAATCAACAGAGCTTACACTGTGCTAGATCCTCCCTTTCCCAGAGATGTGGATCTATCAGGAGTCATGTGGCATTTGATCCATGTGTTGACACATACAATGAAGGCACTAAAGGGGCTGAAATGCTTTCAGCATTTCTAGCATCAGGCACTTGCTTCTGTAGATCAGCATTCCTACCTACCACAGATAATTTCTTTCTCCCAGCATTCTTCTTCCCTCATCATTGCTTTTCCAGACACCTTAAGATAAATTGTTTAAAAATTAAGTTACCAACTAAAACAATTTTCCAATCTTAGGCTGTAGCCTAATATTTTGCTTCAAGATGAGAAGTCTCACAGATTCATGTGCTGATAGATAAAGCTCTGAAGTGAAGAGATACCTACTTTCTCTGCTCTGGATCTTTCTTTCACATTCAAGTATATCTAGAATGGTAACAAATTCTTTTTCTTCCCTAACAGTTTGAGTCCACTTGTTAGAGGAAGAATAATTAGACATGTGAATTTTGTTTCTTTTTTTCCCCAGCAGAAATATAGATTTTTTTTTTTAATTGATTGGTCTCTGCCTCCCTCCCCAGCTTCAGTTACGTCATCTTGGCATAATGACAAGAACAAGAGAGACTGAAACAAACAGAGAATTAGAATAAGGGCAACTCAGGGCACTAACATAGCTTTCAGCCCTAAGACACCCATTTAAATTCAGTTCATTGCACTAATGCACAACTATATACCTGCCTATCACCACACTTAGAAATGGATCTGACAGCTGTTCCAACTTAGTAGCTCACTAATGCTCAGCTCTCCCCTGCAGAAGCTCCCACTGCATGTATAACTCAGTCCCTGTGGGCTGCCTGAGTAGGAAGCTGGATGACCAGCTGAGCCACAACACCAGAGCAGCTCAACCTATACACTAGGGATGAGGTACAGAAGCCAGAAGGGTCCGCTTTGCTACTGCTAACATAAATTTATTTGTTAGGAGAATGACAGTCTCCAGTACTGTCAACACATCAGCTTTCCTCAATAAGAAGAGTTTGTTTGGTTTGGGGGGTTGGTTGTTTGTTTTAAAGAATAGCCAAGTAAAATTAGGAACCTTGACAGCCTAGTGAGCCAGAGGCTAAATCTTGCTGACAGAAGTGTCATGTTTTAAAAGGAGTCTGCCTTTCTGTAAGGGGAAAGCCCAAAAAGCACCAGAGAAAAATCACTGGAAACCAACTTCCATATGGTTTCAAGAGGAAACAATAATTTCTCTCAGAGCTGCTCAGAGCCAGGCCAGGGGATTGTGACTTTGCCTGTAGATGGGGTTGAAGAACAACTTCCAGTAGCAGCAAAAGTAACTCTGCATCTTCTGTGTCTCTCAGTTAGAGCTGACCTTACTTTGAGGCCCTGGGCTAACACCTGAAATCCTGCCCAGGAGACTCCTGACTCCACAAGACCTCAAGCTGTCTTGAAATGAGTGCTTTAGAGACACCAAGTCAGATTGCCATCTGCAGGAACCAACTCAGGAGCACTGCTGTGGCAGCTGTCGGCTAATGACAGGAACTGAGAGGCTTTGCTCCAGAGACAGAGTTCGCACATTTTTTTACACTGTGTTAGCTTTCCTCGGTTCTCCTCACTCATAAGGGTTTCTTAGATTTGCTGATGTAAAAGAGAGTGTGTTGTGGAGCAGCTTTCCTAAGGCATGTCGGACTAGCAGAAGTGACAACTCCCATGGATGAGCCCAACTTGCCCTGGATGAGTCAGTTCAAGTCAGTCCACTGGGCACCAGAGCACTGGCTCAGTGAGCTTGCTGATGGGATAAATGCCATGGCTGGAGAGAGCAATGCCCTGTGTGCAGTCAGGAGACAGCTCTTGAAACCTCTCATGCATAAGCATACAGTAGCCACTGACAGGGCTGTAGAGGTGGAGATCTGCAGTGACATGGACAGGTCAGCTTGTCACCCTAACAACATCCACACAGACTGTTCCCCCGATGGATAACACTTCTCCAGGCTGTTGCTAAGACAACAAAAATCCACTTATTATGTATAAACGGGCTCGCTTCATTGCTGGACTTATTAACCCGGGCCATGCCACTTACTCTTTAGCATCTTAATTGATTTAAATCAGATGACGTTTGGATTCCTTCTTGAAGGAATGGACTCAGCTGCAGCTCAGTGTATTAGTTTCGTCAATCTTTTCTTCCTCCAATTGATTTCCTCTCTCGGAAGACACGAGAGAGGAGGGATGTCTAGTTGCATTTCGTCGTCTTCTCAGAGGCTTGAAGCAGGCACTGCCTACAACACAGTGCTCAGCATTACCAACTGCTTTCCTTTTCCCTCTGCTCCTGTGTTCAAGCAGGGCAAGGGAGCAATCCCACTCTATGACTACCCTGCCTGAGGTCAGCCTGTTGTCACTCAAATGAAATTGATGCAGTCTAGGAGGAAAAGAGAAGCAGAAACAAAGCCTAGTTTTCCTCACCTGCACACACTTCCAGGCTGCTCAGCCTGATTTATTTGAAACCTCTAATATACTGCCATCAGTTTTGCCATAACACCTTTCTTTTAAAAAGTTACTGATAATTTTTTCAAAGTCAGGAGCATTTGCACTAGGAAATGCTGCATCCAAGAAAATTGAAGCAGTCTGGACAGACCTCTCATATCCTGGGCTCAGGACACTGCTGTTATCCAGTGAGAGCAGCTTTTCCTGCCCTCCTCTCCCATTCTCATCAGTCTATAGTCTAACAGACTCAAAGGTCTATTTAGTCTCTTTGACCTTTAACCAAGAGTCTTCCCAGAGAGTTTCTGGGCCCATAATAGAAAGTATCATAATATGATACATGAGTGATTATGAACCCTGAACCTATTATGCAGCATGTGCCTAGTTTAACAGTATAAACTGAGTCCTAACAAACAAGCAAACAAACCCAACCAAACCAACCAAAAAACCAGCACAGAATGCCAACTGAAAGCTCTAGGAAGGCACATAAAACAAGCACCTGAGGGCTACCTGATGCCTCACACCACCACCTTTGAGTAGCACTATGTTTGACTACTCCTAGAAACAAAAAGCATTTAGCACTCCTGTGAGGAACCCAATTCCAGACACTAGGCACCTGTTAGCTCACTATTCTGATTTGTTATCCAGTACCCTGTGCTTGATATGGTTTGAAGACAGCACAATGAATAAGACTCTAAAGAAATGAAGAGTCAGTGATAAAGTAAAATTGCAAGCACAAAATCTTCCCCTTCAGGAATTTAAGGATTTATCTTTGAGATTACCTCCACAAGCCTGTGAAGAAGATTAAAACACCCCAGATTTTCTCCAGACAGTTCTCATTCATGGAAGAGGGAATTCTTATGAGTTTTGTGACTGGTCACAGAATAAATAAGAATATGGTACACCTACCATGCCCTTCCAAGAACATGGCAAACTTTTGGGTGAACAATGTGTTTTGGAGAACTGAAATGATTCAGATTTAGCTAATCATTTTGGCCAGAGATGACTAGCAAATATTTGAAGGAAAGTCAAAGCATTTCATTATATATATATATATATATATATATATATATACACACACATATATTAGGAGTTGCCAAGGAGTTGCCAGAATTTAATTAAAATCCCCCAAAGGCAATATTTTGGTTTTTGCCTCTATTTGTTAAATACATTCCGTTTGGCCAATTATGAAGGATAAAATAAAAGAAAAGGTATCCTAGTGACCCTCCACTTAATCTTTCAAGACCACAAGTTCTACTATTGACTTAGAGCATCTGTTCAGCTCATCACTGCAAGACATTTCACAGCTATAAACTTACTTGATAAAAAATTCCCCTTGCTCTCCATGTGGCTTCCTGGAATACCAACTAGAGAATGCTGCACTTCTCCACACACAGCAGCTCACAAAAAACGAACAAGTAGTGCAGAGATGGGGTCACCACCTGCACTAGGATTTTTCACTCTTCTGACTAAGTAGCTAAGAGCATCTGAGATCTTTACCTACAGTAAGCACAAACATGTTCAGATTTTTCTGAGTAACTAGACTTATTCTTTCCTCCAGAGAGATAATGACATGCTCCATGAACTAGCCAGTGCTTTAAAACAATCACTTCACAGAATGAAGTGCTTTGCTTGCAATCCTATTGCTGCTTCTGTAACAGACTCAAAGGCTCCTCATGTACTGAAGATAGAAGCACAAAGCATCTCTTTTCCTTCAGTCCATCTACAGTGACCTGAATATTATTTCCCTCTCATTCACTCCACAAGGGATGACAAGTAATGTTGGTGGAATAAATGGAATAACCGTGGGACACGGCTGACTAAAAGACCCCCCCACCTCTTGTTCAAACAGACCCTACTTCACTGCTCCCTGGCTTCCTGCTGACCCAGGCTCTCATTCTCCTCTGCAGCACATCTCAGGGGCTTATTTTCCCCAGCAGAAAGAGTAAGCAAAAATGCCAGTAGATCAAAACAACAGTTTTGTATGTTATCAGCTGCAAAGACAGTGGAAATTCAGGACAACCTCAGCTGTAATGAAAGAGGGACAACTGTGATATGAGTATCTTGCTCTTTAATGTAACAGCATGAATATGCTATGCAATGAACTGAAAATATAATGAGAGCCCCCTAACTTGAATCTCTGCCAAGCAAACTATTTTTAGAGGAATATGTTTGCTTGTTAAAGATTTAAACTCGGGCAATAATTACAGTTACTCTTCTGCCTGATTTAAATAGGCAACATTTATTAATGTACAGTGACTAAGAAAACTATTCCAAAGCAAGCCACAAAGACTTAAAGTGATGAGGGAACAGGATGATATCCTGGCTAAAAAAAGTCAACCCTGTGATCTAAGTAAAATCTATTCCATGATAAACAGCTTATTGAGGCAGACTGGAGGAAGAGAGCTGCAAGTTATGAAAGGGCATTTGATTTGTCCCTCTGAAGGCAAACTGGTAACTGACTGATCTGAACAAACTCTGTCACAGGTTTTATAGACCTACCTATTACTTGCAGGTCTCCAATCAGCAGTTGGCTTAGATTTGAATCCAGCTCTTGCATGGATTTGACTGGGAAAGAGATTCATCCATGATCAAACCCCTGATCCATGTTGTTATTCTGTGTTCACACTTGCACATTAAATCAGATTTCAGCATTCTACATATCTACTCTTTAAAATGTCCTAATTGAGCAGCAAAGTCGTCCCGCCCTGTCTGTTTTGCAAGTGTCTAGGCGCGTACAATCTCATACAACCTCTTTGGCAAGAGATAGAACAGGATATAACCACCCTGTGTGCTGGCGGTGAGGGAAGGTTGCTTTTGATGAAAATATCCAGAACCCTTGGAATACCCAGTGATTTTGCTTCATTATTTTATGCTGAAGAAAATAAGCCTACAAATAGATCTACCTGCTTCAGCTATTTGTGCAAAACACCTCATTAAATAGCAGCACTTTTTTCCTAAAGAAGCCTGCTACATATCCAATGGGTAAAAGGATAAATGGCTATAATCTTTGAATACACAAGATGACACAGAGTGGGTATTTCATAGCTGCACAAAGCCCATAATTGAACTTCTGCCCTAGGGATGAGTTTTCCTGCAGTGTAAGTGCTTCCAGCTGCCATACAGGGGTCATGTTCTTTGTCAGGAAAACAGAGCTTTACATCCAGTTAATTGTTGTTCCCAGCTGTCTTTTTTTTTGTTGTTGTTGGGTTTTTTCCATTGAGGCTAGTTTTCCAACAGTCATTCAAGCAAATGTGCTCATTTCCCAGTTCCCCCGCAATTCCCCACCACAGTATAACAATGTGCAGATTTTGCATGGCTACATTCCAGACTTCGTGGTGTTAAAATCATAGCAGCAATGGAAAAGCGTGTCGGCTCAATAGTCATAATGTAGGACTTGGGCTACAGGTGACTCAGTGGTAGTCAAACAGATGCTATATGAAAATAGAATGGTTTCTGTGTACAGACTGGTTAACCCATGGAGTCACATGAAGGTTTTCATGGTTTGCTAAGCAGCAAAAACTACTCAGTCTGAAGTAAATTGATGATTTCAATTCAGTTCACTGTGTCTGGGTGTCCATTTCAGAACACAGTGTCCAGGAACTGCAAGTTCCTTCTGCCTTAATTACTTAAGGCTTCATTTTTGGTATCAATCAAATATAAAGGTAAAAACCATGTCCATCCATTTCCTGGATCTTTTCAGCTCAGTGGTGAAATACTCACTGATTTGGGACAGATCAACAGTGGCTGAGAGAGGAAAGTTTAGGCCATAAACTGCTGCAAAACAAACTAAAAAAATTGCAAGGAAGACAGTGGATATTATAAAAGGACAACACAACTCCTATATTTTCCTCAAAGGGTTAATGATAAACTCTTGTGCGTGCATTTGCAGTGTGAGTCCCTTGTTATGAGGCACTAGCTACCACTTATTTGGGTTACCAGACCTGTTAGTTGAAGAACATCTTGGGGGAGTTCACAGTTCAGGCTGCTAAACAACTGGCCATTAAACACTCCAGACCAAAGTCTTGGGAAAGATTTTACACCAACTTGCTCAATTTTACCAATAATATCTCTGGAAGACGGAGCTTCTATCCACTGTACTTGTGCTTTTTGGACTGCTCACCAATGCAGATACAGTCCTACCTAAATAACCCTTACCACTCACTCTTCCCTCAGAAAACAACCCACCTATTTTAGTTCACAAAAGATCCCTTGATCCTTGTGATAAAACGACGTTTGACTTTTACAGCAACCCACTCCTAATCTCTTAGGTGTCTATTCTCTGGATTTCCCCAACAGGGAAACCCACACTATTCTGTGGGCTTCCTGGTAAAAGTTGTCACTGCCTGATGATAAAAAGCAAATGTATGCTGTAATCTTAAAGGCCTGGAGCTGGATATTTAGAGCTCAGTCAGCTGCTAGGCTATATAAAGTTTTATTTTCCCCAGAAAAATTCACTAAATTTGTGGAAGATCTGAAAACTACTTTTTAAAAAAATCATTATTTGATAATCAAAAAATGAAGGTGAAGTACATTATCACCAAAACACTCCTCATCTGAAAATGCCTCTCCTAAGCTTCTATCAGACCAGCAAGCAAATAAGTTGTTCCAAGCCTTCTTCTCTTTGGGGGCTTGTGCCAAGGTTTGGACCTTCTGATTTGCTAGCACAGATAACAACCATTCACATTCCCCCTTGCAAGAAGAGGTCAAGGAAAACCACTTGCTACCCTGTGAACTTTCAGGAAATATTGCTGAGCAGCACATGCCCATGCCCCTTTCTGTGATGAAACTTTACCAGAAAATTTCATACTCTTGCTGTTGCAATTAACCTTCAGAGAAAATTATCAACTACAGTCTTACACATATGAGGAACTGATCCAGATTATTAGCCTAGAAGCTATGTCCTTACTGCAACTCTACAGCTGTTTCTCCTCCCTAGATGAAATCCTGACCCCCGCCCCACAGCCTGGTAGTGCTTGCTCACTCAAAATTAAAGGACAATTATCTCCAACAAAGACAGAGGTGATCACATTTCCTTGCTTAACTGGAGCACTGCAAATTAAAAAGTCCTTTCCTCACCCAATGCTGTTCCTGAAAGATCCTGCAGAAAATCAGGCACAATACATGTAATCTGGCCCAATAAGCTAAACATTAAAAAAATTTTTAAAAGCAGGGGTCAGCATCATGTCTGGCATGATAGGATGATAGGCTTGGATGAGGAGTTTGGGCCAGGGAAGAGAGGGAGGGGGAGGGAATCAGCCTCTCTGGGGATCTGTGCTTGGCTCCTCTTTGTACAGTGCCAGCCCTCCAAGCACGAACGCCTACCCAGCCCCACTGCACCTCCCCATCAGTAGTGTTTCATACTCACCATGTCATAAACATTCAGAATCACTGGTTCATTTGCCATCGTTGATTGCAGTAGAGGCTGGATTAAAACCTTTCAGTCCCTGCCAGATGTGTTGATGCCCCCAGGGTATGCTTTTACCCTGAGCCAGATAGAAGAAAATGCCTCATCCTACAGTCGCTGAAGGAAGAAGCATGAGGGAGGAGGAAAGAAGGGAATTCTCACGGTTGGATGTGTGCGTGTAAAGTTGGTTCCAGGGAGTCCGGAAGGCCTGGGTTGGGTTTGCTGGCTGTAGAGTGTTTATTTTAGTCCTCCACACCGTGACAGATCCAGGGTTTCTTTCTAACTCTGTAGCACACCTTGGGGGCTGTAGACTCATACACCACTATAACCAGGCACCGTCCAAGCTCTTAAATCCTGATCCACAGAAGGCAGACTCTGAGCCCAAACAGAAGCCCTCTTCTGGCACCGTGAGCCAGGTGGGTGGCAGTGCGTGCAGGGGGGTTTCTCGGCAGAGCGGAGTGCCGCTACCGCAGCGGGCTGCCAGCAGTACGCAGGAACCCGAGGCACCAAGGCACGGAGCGGGGCTGGAGCGGGCGCCGAGCTCACTCCTTCCCGCCAGCGGAGCCCGGAGGCACCCCGGGATCTGCCTGCAGAGCTGGGGCCGGTCCGCCCGGAGCCGGGATGTGTCTGCGGAGCTGGGGCCGGTGCGCCCGGAGCCGGGATCTGTCCGCGGTGCTGGGGCCGGTCTGTCTTAGGCACTCCGTTGAGGACTCTCCGCCCCCGGCAAGACATGGTGAAGAGGCTGTGCCAAAAGGATTCCAGCGCGGGGCTCGGCGGTGGGAGGAAGAGGAGGAGGGGGCTGGCTGCCCCCGGGGCAGAGAGGGGATGCCGCAAGCCCCATCCTGCCCACGACGTGCAGGCAGACCTGGCGTCGGCGCCGAAGTTAGCAGGCAGTTCTTCACAGGAGATGACGCGGGATTACCCGGACTGGGGCTGGAGGGAGGAAGATGCCAAGCAGGCGATGCTTCCAGGCAGGGTACGGGGCCAGGGCTGGGCACCTCAGCTCTCTGTGATCTGCTCTCCGCAGGGCCAGTCCTTATTTCGCGATCAGCTCGTCCCGAGCCGGGCAGCTCCTACTGACTGACAGCCGAGGGAACCTACCCCGTCCTCTGCTGGCTGGATGCATCGCTGCATGGCACACGGCGGGAGGGCGGGGAAGGGACCAAGCGACAGGGCAGGGCGAGTAGTTTCACTTCTGGCAGCAGCAGGGTCTGGAGTTTCTTCCGTCCTGGAGCTACTTTTCACTTGTGTTAGGACCGTGTAGCTCTGCAATATCTTGCCAGCGAACACTCCCCTCTGACCTGGATGCGAGAAATCAATTATAAAATGCACTGCGGTAAATTCATCTTCCTTTTGCTCCTCCTCTCTCTTTAAAGGGAGAGCAGACTCTGTGATGGTGCTGGGAAAGAGTGCAGCTGAGAGGGGGATGAGGGGGTTCCCGCTCCCAGAGATTTGCAGTGGTGTGGAAATTAGCACTCTGACCTTAAACGTTCATACACAACAGACTTCTGAAACGGGAAAAAAAAAGCAGGGATGACCTCATCTGAGTTGGAGGCGTATCTGAGGCTGAGGCTCTCTGCCAGCTCACAGCCAACCAGATCTGAATGAAAATTGCAGGGAGCCCGTTACATCAGCAAACCCCAGCATGCCTCAGCCCTGTCTCCAGCCGCATGGGAACCATCCTGTCCGGAGAAGGGCTCACCTCCCTTTGTCAGGAGCGGAAGGACAAGACCATAGAGCTGCAGCCTTGTAAAAGACTTGTTAAACAGTGTGCTGGAGAATTTCTAGTGAAGGCAGGCAGTAGGAAAAGGAAGTGAGTCCATGTCCTGCACACCTAAGTGCCAGTCCAACAGAGTCAGACATAAAATTTTCCTCCAAACAGTGTCAAAGGAGTTCCAAAATTGCTTTGCCCCTATATGCACTTTGAAAGCTCAGGCTTGGGTATGATCACATGCGATGTGGCAGGGACTCCAGCACATTTCATCCAGACTAGTCATTCCATGGGTGGCTGGGCAATTCCACACACATGGAAGAGGGCCTTGTGTCCCCTCCATCCCCAGCTCTCCAGCCCAGCAACTCAAACTGTGCCAGTAACCATCTATCTCAGCAGCCTGGATCTGAAGGAGCAGTTTGTGCAGGGAGGTAAAGGTGCTTCCTCCTCCTTACCATCTCAGAGTCCAGATACTCCTCAGAGGATAGACTGAGCCCCCATTGTCATTTTAAAGGCTACAAAGCAATAGAAAACTCCCTCTGCAAGAGGCTAGGCAGCATCATTCATGCCCTAACTTGTGAGACAAACCGCCTACTGAAACCCAGAGGCTCCTGCTAAACTGTCACAGACACCCTGAGATTGTCACTTTTGGATATGTGTCCTGCTCTAGAGATGTGATGTTTTAAGGAGACTTGAAAGGACAGGGAATAGCTGATATTAGACCAACTGATGTAACTGGAAAAGCAGCATTACACTTGTCCACTTGCTTATTTGCTAAATTAACTTCAATGACTGCAACGCTCAGAGTTCACTAAAATGAATCAGAGACTTAAATCAGATACACATTCCATAGACAAATATCTATAAATACTTAGGATTTGGGAAAGGTGACAGGCAGCTACGAGCTTCAATGTTTTGTCCTGTAAATATTTCAAAATTAATCACCTAGGGGGAAAAAATGACCAGAATTCCACTTCTAAACTTTAGAGATAGAAGAGGGGGGGAAATTAAAACCAAAACATGTCTTTAAACTAATCATATTGCTTCAAGAGATCAAAGCCAGTCTAAGTGTGCATTTGTTATTTAAAGGACTTTTCCTGTAAGAGAGACAGTAAACGTGACTGGCACTTTAAGACCTGGATTCACTCCCTCTAACTTGAAACAACAGTGAGAGCTACATTATGAATGTCATTGCTTCAGGCTCCCTTTTCTGCCCCTTCCGTGAAAGAAATTGTTCCACACAGTGACTTAGCCTCATCAGTGTTTCAGTGATCCTTTGAAAATTCCTTTTTTTACCCCATTCTATTCTAAACCATTTATTCTACCTCCAGATAGAAGGGATCAGTCTGAATTCAAAGAGCTCATTAATATGAGTTGTTTCACAGTCACAAACTCTTCACAAGGCTTGGTTTGCTTTGGGCTGTGTTGAAGTGTTTCATCAACAGCTTGGGCCGATACCAGTCGAGAAAGTGAACTGCTCTATTTCAGGAGCATGAGTACAATCCCACAGATACCCTCGCTGCCTACAGGCACCCAGAGCCCATATCTTGCATTATAAAAACATTACAAACTGCAAATACAGAGAAAAGGAAGATTCTTCTTACTACTCATTAGAGCACCTGGAACTAGAGCTTTGGGTTGTGTTTGGAATTCTTCTTTTAACCACTTATGCTGGTTTTAGGACAAAGCAGACATATTTTTTCCGTACATACATCTAAAGCTAGACAGCATCTTCATTCACATTTAAGCAGCCTGTTGCAAGCCCAAACTTTCTCAGATTCTCCACATTCTTAGCACTCCCTTTAAAGGGATTCCCATATTTGAGTTTATCTGTGGTCACCCCACTTACCACTATGGTATAAGTATGTGTGCATCTTCAAGGATCGGTGTCTAGAGGAGACAACATGGTCTTACATGTGTTCTTTGATTAACAAAGTGGTGAAAAGGGTTAAAAGGAAAATAGTGCTGCTACCAAACACCAAAAGCCAAGAATCAGGTACAACCTTAAGGAATTACCTGGTACATTAACCGGGGCAGTTGGTAGCTGAGAACTTCAGCCACCTCCTGCAGGTCCCAGTCACAAAAGTGTTATCACCAGGCACTGTAGACAGAGCTGAGACATTCCACTGGGGGCAAGAACAAAAGAACAGCAGTACAGCACAGAAATAATGGCTGCATTAGAGGTGATGGTCTATCTGCGAGTTTGTCTGCTTGTGTTGCTCTTCAGGAATTCTAGTTTAAATTAACGCCTTTCCTTAATTTACCCTCATGCGCTTTCAAAGGCTCAGAAGCAACCCAGGAGACAATGGGGCTTTCAAGCATGTTTCACAGCAGGGCTGCCCAGTTTAAACGTCAAGACACTTAATGGTCTTCTCTCCACATCAGGTACACCACCCCTGGCTGTCCATTATATTTTTTGACAACTTGTCATTTTGAATTGTATAAAGTGCTTCTATACATGTCAAGTTGTCATTATTATCCCATTCTGAGTACATTAGTCAAAAGTATCCTTTTTTAAGAAAGTATAAAATGGCCTTTTAGGAACTAGAGACAATATTTCTTCAGATCCTTGAGAATGGTGGAAGGTATTTGAGAATGAAAAGGGAGTTGGAATGCCTATATTCCATCTACAGCAATAAATCACCTCCTGGATAGGTGCTGGAGCTTTGTAACCTCATTCTGGAAGTGTGAGAGGAGGTATCTTGATTAAGGAGTTTAATCTCACTTCTAACCAAGGCACTTGCATATACCAAGGATCTGACTGATTCTGTGCTGACTTGGATACAGACTATGGGAAAAAATTGGGAGAGAAAATCAGCCCAGGATGCCAGCAATGTGCTTTGCCCTGTGTAAGGCAGCATGTGAAATATTTAACTTCTTGTTGCACCACAAAGGGAAAGAACAACACTCAAATTGGATTACTTCAATCATTTAAAAGATTTCATCCAAGACTGGGGATTTGTAGCTCAAAGCTAGGTGTGTGTTAGTAGAAGGGGGAAACAAAGTTAATATTTGCATTCAATTCCTCATTGAGTCCATGCTGATTCTGCATTTCATCTCCCTTCTCATTGCAGCTACACTTCCCAAATTTTTAATATAAAGCTCTTTGTCAGGAATCAGTGAAGGCTGACAGCTACTAACATGGCTGACAGGGTAGGGTCTCTGCCCTATTCAGGTGTCTGTCATACAGACCATGAGCAAGGTGTGCAGGGCAGGCCTGCAGATGGCCACTACATGCAGCCACAAGTACAGATCATCAGGCAAGTTCGTAAGAATAAGGCAGGTCTAAGGTCAAGCCAGGACATCAGCCTATGGGTTGGGCCCAGCAGAGCAGAGCTGGAGACCAGCATCCTACTTGTGTCACAGGGGCAGGGACTTATGGCCCCAGGTTGAACTGAAATGGTGCTCCTGGGCCATGCAGAGGCCCCAGGAGAGCACAGGACTATCTCCTCTGTTTACATAGAGGAACACTGTCAACTGAGAGCCAAGCAATGTACACAGATACTTTCAACCTGGAAACCAGGATGAAAATGCTGAACATTCCTGTTCATTCTTATGCTAAGGGTTAGGGAAGTAGTTGTTGTTATTATTGCTATTATAAATTCACAGAACTAACTATCATGGGTCAAAAGCAGCCAATGGATGCAGTTAAAAGGGACAGTACACATTAATTTGTGTTGTATTTCTGGGAAGCAAAGCAGGCTTGGTTTCAGAGGGTTTTTCCACAGCAACATCTTCATATTATTTATTTGCATGATGTTGCAATAGTGTTTAGAAGCTGTGGCAGGGGGCAGGGACCCATGCACCGGACACTATATGAACATACAGGAAAAGAGTGCACCTATTCAATGAGAAGTGGTAATTAAAGAGATGTGAGACGTGAATGGCAAGACAAAAGATACATCATTAACCCCATCTCACAGGGCTACGGGCAAGCAAAGTGACCAGACTTCAGCCAAACAGTGTAATCTGCTGTATAGTCAGGACCAAAGAGAACTGAGTTGCAGTGTCACACTTGTAAAAAAGACAGGAACTGATATCATGAGCTGCGATCCAAAAGCCCAGTCTGCTTAACCCTGAATGAGTCTAAGCTACCTCCCTCTTGGACCAGGACAATATTTGTTCTGCTGCTGAGTGTGCCCAAAGCTACTCCAGCTAAGGCACTGTGGTTCTTCACTCCTGCTGCAGTCTGACAGATACCCAGGAGTCAGCATGGTGGCATGTAATACCCCCAGATCACTTAATCTGCCTGATGTGCCCTGATGCATCCTACTGTGCTGAACACAGAATCTTGAAAAAAAAGGCCAAGCTCCTTCAAAAACACCCTGCTGGGGCCACTAGATGCCTTTTGTATAATAACCTGTTAGTTAGATTACAGGGAACTGGAAACCTGGTGTTACGTTCTCACAGTACCTTACATCCTTCTTGCTCACCACACAGTGAAGGATTCAAGAGGCCTGGGCTCCATTCCCAGGGCAATTTATGCATTTAACACTGGGTGAAGACAACCCACAGTAAAGGAGACAGAAGCTCCAGCACTTGTTCCTAGACATATTTTCTAGCTACTAAGCTACACTGTTTCAGCACTCTCAAGCTGTCTATTGATTAGTGTCCAGGGTCTGTTTTTCAGTCAAGCTATCATATTCTGCAGAAAAATGATCAAAGCTAGTGGTAGAGGATACTAATTAAAGAGATGCATATATGCATCACAGCTTATTCACAGAATTCAGGCATTTCTTATTCTATACCTAAACCTCTCTGTATCTTTATAAAGGAAATAAATCACAAAAAGTATTGAAAAGTGTTTCAAAATTGGTCCTAATTTTTGACTTTTCCATTGCTTTTCTAAATTTTATGTTTAAAGTAGGGTAAAATGCAACTTGCAAGCTAGTCTTTACAGCTCGTTTATAGTGGTTAGTAATTACAGGTGCTCCACTGTCTTCTTTGATTGTATGAATTCCCTTACAAATCACTGTGGTTGGTTGCTGGGGTTCTTTTTCAGAATACTAG
The DNA here is from genome assembly GCA_013397895.1 of Origma solitaria. Taxonomy (NCBI): domain Eukaryota; kingdom Metazoa; phylum Chordata; class Aves; order Passeriformes; family Acanthizidae; genus Origma; species Origma solitaria. The sequence goes on from VZRL01004623.1 coordinate 261,028, forward strand.
AATTTCATTCCCTTTCCTTAGTTTACTTGCCATTCATGTTGGATGATTAGCCAGCAGGTACAATAGAAGGCTGCGATACTCTGGGGCTATTATAGCATCCCAACAATACAAGGAATTTTTTAGTTTCCAGAAAAACACACCACATCTGAGAGCAGACGCATTCACAAGTGCCTTTTGATAGTTTCAGTACTACTATGACCACCATACTACTATGACCAGCTTTAGCTGGTCCATCTTTTTTTACTAGTTTTAACTCCTCACTTAAAAACCCCTGTTATTTTTAAAGAGTGAGCTATCAACCTATGCCTAAGCAAAGATGGTAGCTCTCTAACTCCCCAGGAGTACCTCACTTCTTCTTTGGTTAGATACAGAGTCTGGGCAGCTCATTCCCTCAGAAAAACAAGAAGGTATGGCTTTAGTATTAGACCTTTAGGTTGATTCACTGGATCTCTGAATCTGGATAGCTTTTCATAGCTTTAAAAGGCTTAGTGATGAGTTTTGTTTAACCCAGTAAATTCTGTAAGACATGCCCAGTGCTCTAACAGGCCCCTTCATGTAATCCATATGAGCAAACAGGTTGTGCCTACCCATTAGACACCTACGCTTCTCAAAGGACACTTTCAGTCAAGCCAAAACCCACTGCAGTGCCTTCTCAAACAAAACTCATATATAAAAGCATCATCAAACAGTGAAGGAAAGCGTGCTGATAAAGAAGAAAATCTAGTAGGATTTGGAGATGAAATTCAGTGGATTTTTTTCCTTTCGTTACTCCCACTCTCAAGTTATCATATAAGCCTTCTGTGGTAAACATTTTAGCTACCAATGTTTTCAAGCACTGTTAAAATGTAAGCTGAAATCTGTACCAAAGAAAACCAGTAACAGTGTCCCATCCCATCCCACCTACATTCACTGAGCTTAGTCTGTGGTCTTACTTGGCAATGGCGAATGAGCCCACTGCACAAAGGCAGCCTGTGGCAGTGCACGTTTTCCATTTTCTGCCTGATCTTGTTGCCATCATGAGACTGGCCCCATGTTTAATCATCATTTGCAGATTTTCACAAACGACCTATCTGCTAATCTCTTACAAGTCTAAATGAAGTGAGATGCTGTTTAACTGTGCCAAAGCAAAAGCTGTGTTTGTTTCTACAGAGCTACTGAAACCCAAAGCTCCAGATCAAATACATTTGTTGTTTAGGAAGACAGAAGCTATCACAGATGTCTTGGGAATGTATTGGTCAGAATTGATTATTTTAATAGATTTTCCCTATCTTACATTTTTCAGCAATCTTGTAACACAGAAGTCAGATCATCATCTGAACAGCAAAAATATGTGAACCCAGCCACCTAAAAGGTGAGGAAAAAATAATTCTGTCTTGCAACAGTGAAGAAGGTTCAACTGGCAGGTAGGGCAGAGAGGATGGGAGAAGCACAAAGACCTCTTGCAAAGTTGGTGGTGTCCATGGATCTAACGACATGTTTCTTACCCTTCCTAAACCTACTTTGTCCAGCCAGATTTTGTGATGCTGTTTCCACCCTGCATCCTTGCTAATGTCTCAGTCTCATCTCTCCAGTTCCAGGACCATGGCTTTCCATGAAACACAGCCACATGGCTATGCTGCAGTAGCCATTCTCCAAATCCTAGCACACCAACTTCCTTTCACTCAGTAAAGAATCAGGGAAGAAGGAGAAATGGGAAAGAAGCAGTCCTGGCTTCCCAAGGCATGCACGGGCAGGGTAGGCAGCAGAGGCTTGGTTTCCCTTTCCCAGGGCCATTCTTTTCCCCAGTAATCTGCCCTGTGACCCACCCAAGGAGAGAAGCCAATTCTGCGTGACTTCTTCAGGCGGCAGAGATGCTAATATCAGCATTCCAGCAGAACTACATTTGCTGCCTTCATTACCCTGCCTATTTTTAACTCATGAATGCTATGAAATGCCACAAAGCACTAGTGGTATGTCACTAACTACTCCAACTTCACCACAGAGATGGCAACTCCTGACAGGACTACTATCAATAGTCTCTGAATCATTTTGAGATGAATCAGACTGTTCAAAAATTTAATAGTCATGCACCAACTTTCTGCTTCCTCACCAAGCTCAAACCTTACAAATTATGAGTAACACTTGCACTGAACAAGGAACTAAAATTTTGAAGAAAAATAATCTCTAATTCTCCTTGTCTTTTCTGTCACTGGCTAGTATCAGCGCAACAATTTTCAGACTGCTGATTAAAATCTTCTGATGAGACAGAATTATCATATCTTTAAATGAAAGGGGAAAAAGACTGTTACTTGAATGTTTTCCAAGTAGTTTTTATCTTTCCAAATATTCATGCCATACTCCCTGCTCCCCAAAGAATGAGGAGGCTAGGTGGCACTGCAGGCTAATGGACTAGCTTATTATTATAGGACTTAATTAAGTGAATTTGGTGATCTTCTCAATAAGCACCAAAGCTAACATAGATTTCTTCAACCCTCTGTCACTGAAGAAATCGAAGGCAATGGGCTTAAGTACATAATTTTACAGGGTCAGTGCTGGAATGAATAGCCAATGGGAGCAAATCCACTGCTCATCCTCATAATTTTGCTTGACATAATGGAGTAAGTACATAAAAATGTAAATATGGCTTCAGATATGTATCAAGAGTTTGCCTGTTCTGCCAGTTCCTCACATAAGTCTCATGAACACTAAAGAACACAAATTCCCACCTACAGCCATTACCTAACGTAACAGTGATATTTGCTTCTTTCTGGCTAAAAAATACCTTAATAAAAATGAATAAAGATAAGAGTAAAATAAAATAATACTGTATTTTTCTTCCTGTGTTGCCTACTTTGCCTAAGCAGTATGCCAGTATCAGAGGACTATCTATGTTCCTATCAGGACAAAATTATTTTATCCGTAAAGGTGTAATGCACATAAGATCCTGCTGGCTCACAAACATACATACACCATTCTATTTCCACCAACAAAGCAAAAACTCCATAGCAGGCTTGCTGCTTCCAGTGAACTCTGTGCCTTGCTCTTGTCAGCATCACTTCCAACACCGTCTCTCTCAGCCTTGCATGCTCCATGCACACACATGTGCATCTTTGGTTCTCAGCATTTTCAGACTCCCCCAGACCACATACTTTAGCCTTGTTCAAGCCCCTTCCTAGAATCTACTGCCTGTTGATCCCACCCCCTGACTCTGGTTATTTGGTTCCAAAAGATATTTAAGTTCTCTGTCTGCATCTTGAAAAACCCCAGTGTCCACCTTGCCCTTACTTGCATCTTTGCACAGCAGTATCACATTCACCTTCTATAACAATAATTCTCATGTATAAAATAACAGCAAGGAAGAATCTCCAGTCCTGAATTAGGGTGAAGGTTTTAGTTTAAAGAACAGGTGTTTCCAGAATAAAAGCTCCTACGTGATTATTACTTAGAAAATGACTCCTTATTGAAAAGCAAAAAACAGCCTTAGTGGTATTTTAACAGAGGTAAGTACAAGACATAGAAGTTGAGGACAATAACAGCTTGAGATAGAAAAAATCTTCCAGCTTCTCAGATTGGACACACCGACTTCTATAGTGTAATTTTTCTTCCCTGCTTTATGAATAACATTTTGATTTTCACACCTTAAATCTAACATTATGACATACCTTACAATAACATGAGGATTGCACCTTTCAGTCTCCAGTAGACCTTGTCTAAAGAACCTGGGAATTTAAATTATGCCAACTGCTCTTTCATCTGCTCCAATAGGATAATGCTGTGATCCTTAAAGCACATCACACCTCCTACCTGGATTTCACATGCAATTTTGTTGCAGTGACACCAGAATATACAGTAAAAACTTAGCATCATTGCACTTAAAGAGAAAATGGTTGTCCTTAAGCTAAAGCTCCAAAGATGCCAGTTATACCCAGACTGCACTCATGTACTTCCTCAGCTCTCTCCCCTTCTCCTACCAGAGGGCTGTGAATTCCCAGACCAGCACCTCTCTTCCTTTCTAACTCCTAATGTCACCCAGCAGATGTGGGGAATGGCAGAAAAACGTGACAGTGCTGTGGCAGGTAAAAGGTGATGAGCACAGAAGTTGCTGAATAGGAGACAGACTCTCTTTTTGCACAGAAGTTGCTGAATAGGAGACAGGCTAAGGTAGCTTCCCCAGGGTCTGTAAGAGAGCCCTGGGGTAAGAAGTGGGCAGGAAGAAACAGCCTCTACACATCACCCCTACCCCTCAACCAGCAGCATTATCCTTTCTCACCAACTGGATGAGACAGTATCTTCTGTTTTCTAGTCTTATCCATTTTCCTCCCAGGTCCCTCTCGCCATAGAAACATCTTTGAGTCCAAGAGGAAATACTGGCCAGAGAGCTCATGCTGACATGATGATTTTCAACATTTCCTCTGCAAGGCCAGAGGGCAGCCCCTCTGCTTCTGTAACACTGAAACAGTCAGAAGAGGGAGATGATGTACAGAGAAGCTGATGGGGAAAGGGGAAGGAGAGGGGAAAAAGGGGGAGGCAGCAGCTGAAAACTGATCCATCCTCTGAGTCTTGGCACACATTTCAGATTTTCACGTGTCAGATTTTCAGAGGCAAGGAGACACCAGGCTCAGCTTCTGACCTGTTCCCAACCTCTGTTTTGATTTGCACTATGAACTCTGCTTAGTCCTTATTATCAAATATTTTATGAATGGTAGGGAACTAACTGGGCTGTTGGCAAAATTTCTTTTTATTTTTAGAAGTGCTAAAAAAAATGGTGGGAAAATAAATCAACTGGGTTGCAAATCAATTGCATGTGCAATCCTTGTTGATCTAGAAACCAAATGTCAAAGTAGCCATGGAAATAGCACTGCTTCTGGCATTCTTCAAAGCCCAGTTTTAACACTGCAGCAACACCACCTGTATTCTTTGTGAAATAAACCCAAATAGTGTGTCCTATACATTTTCTGCTCACCATTAAATAAGAAAGATGAAAATAGCTGGCAGGAAGGAATGGCCCAGCACAAACTCTTTTTTGGCTCAGATGTGCCAAAGTAGTAGACGAGAACTACACCACCTTAGCAGTACCATCAGAGAGCCCCGGCTGGCAGACACAGCATCCTGCAAGTGTCTGGGACACAACTCTAAGTGGGAACCAACAAAGGCTGCAATTAATTTATGTCAGGGGGAAACTTTATTGTCTGAATGAAAAAGAAGAGATAGTTCTCCCAGCGTCCAAGAAGCAGAACTAAGCCATGCAAGGCTCTGCTGCAACACAAGGGCATGCTTCTGACATAAAAAGCACTTTAGAGTGACGAAGCCAAGGGTATGGCCTCAACAAAAGGAAAACAAAGGAAAACAATTTTAAAAGATACAATGTGAAGTTACCGTCTGTAATGCTCTGGAGGCCCCTCTGGGATGGCAGAAACTGTACCAATTTCAGCACACAAGGCTTCCAAGATTATAGGCCAAACACATCATCAGGGAATGAAGAAGAGGGCAGTCAGACAATGAATGGGCTTAATCCAACACAGAGAAACTAACTGAAGGTTAAAGTTACAGGTACAGATTTTGATCATCCCCAAAGGAACCTGGATTATTAGAACAGGAAAGGAAAGTCTAATGAAACTGAAACTATTGGCAAGGACATTTTTCCATGAAGGTGCTCAGGGTTTCATGAAACATATATGCACATGGGTGTATATTCATATGTACATATAGAATCACATACATATAACAAACTTTAGACTCGAATTCAGTGCACTATTATTCTCACTTCACTAGAATCCCATTGCTCACTGCCCCGAGTCTCTCCCTGGAAAATGGAGAAGAAGGAAATTTACTTCTTTTGGTAAATCCCATTGAGATAGCATGGGAAAACAATGTTTCCTGGAAAAGGAAAAAAAAAGAACCAAGCAAAAAATCCCAAACAACTAGCCTTTTGGATGAAAAAGACAGTTTTCACTAAAACCACATAGCAACAGAACAACTCTTGTCCATATAAAGAAAGAAACTCCTTGCAAAATGGAATTCCAGCAGCATCTCAACCTTTCTCCTTCCCCAGCTTAAAAGCATCCCAGCCTCATCAAGCATTAAGGCCTCAATTAATTAATTCTTAGAAATTTAAGCACTGTAACTCACCCTTTAGCTACCAAGTCACACACATCCACCTCAACCACTCAGATAGACATCATGCTAATAATGCAGGGGTGTTGGCAGTGTATTGTATTCTGGGCATACTCCAGAGAGGCTCTTGAAATCTCACTAAGCTGATGGAATTCAGCTTGGCCTCATTTGCAGCTGTTACCAAGATCCCAAATGGAATCAGATACACGTCAGGTGTTTTCCATTATATTGAAGTGCATTGCTTTTGAAATCTCTCGGCTAACCGCATCCTGTGTACCTGGTATGAGAAGAGAAATTCAGATGCTAGATTCTAAAAAATGTTGGTTTGAATGAAATTTCTTAGGATCTGCTTAGTGGCATCTCCTGTCCCTGCCACTCAATGAAACGTTTCTGGGTTGGATAAGTATCTCCACCCCAGCAGCTGAGGGACAGTCAACAATATCCTTTGCACCAGTTCAGCTGTGTTTCTGCCAAGATACACCTGTATCAACTCAGAATACCTGAACTGTCCATCTATGAAACCCACGTCTAGCAGAAAATAAACTCTCACTTGTAAGGTCTTTTGGACATCCATGGGATGTGCAACAGCAGAGAAATAACCCTACTTTCCATTCCAACAGCATTTTCATCAGGTCTACATCCTCATCTCCCTTGTACTTACTCCACCACGCATCACTGGTGAAAGATGAGCTTTACTTCAGTGCAAGAGGGAACCAATCATTTCTGTAGGAACTAAAGAATCACAACAGAATGTAATCTGAAGAGCTCCCTGTAAAATGCCCTGTGTTGTCTTATCATATCTCTAGAATCTGGGAGTGAGGCAGCACCCAGAAAGAAGAAGGTAGGAAACAGTTAAAAACAGAAAGTAGGAATAGTTCAAAACCATCATCCAGCAGAGTGTCCAAGTTTACAGAGACTGGCTCAGGACCACAACAGCAGAGAAGAGGCGGTCAGTGGCTGTAAGTAGAGCAGATAAGCAAGAGGTGAAGATCTAGGAGAAAGAGACAGAATATGGAGCTACAGGAATCAAGGCACAGCTATCAGAGATATGTTTCACATATACACAATGGCATCTTCAACCATTCAGGAGTGTTAGGGACAATCTTTGTACAGGTGCTTGCCACACCTTGATGCTCCGCTGTTCCTTGATGTGTGTTCTACTGGAACAGTTGCAGAGTCAAAATTCTTTGGTAACGTCATCTTTAGATGTATTCAACAAGGGTCATACCCTATCCAGTGCCTGACTAGCTCAGGTCAATCTATAAGGAAACCAATACCTTTGCTCTCATTCATACCAACCCCATCCTTCCATCAAGTTGGCCCAAAGCACACTTTGCTCTTTCCTGCAGAGTCAGTAAAACACTAGCAATACACAGGTCTTAAAGTTATGGTGGTCCTTGTATCTGGAGTCTCCCAAGTTACACTAGTTTCTCAGGTGAAGGGAACATTCTGTGTTGGGTTTCTGGTGGATACAGCGTATTTCCTGGGGGGTGCTCCACTATCAGTGCTGCAATCATGATACTGTTGTCAATCGTCTTCTTATTTTCCCTTCAACCGGCTCATATTTGCACAGACACTGCCTGAAAAGAACAACATCCACTTTTGAGCAAAGTTTGCAGACTGCAGCTATTGCTGCTGAGAAGTAGAGAGGGGGACACTTCACTCCTCTCTCAAAAGTCCACATCAAGGCTCTTAGATTTATTCCCAGAATAAGCTCTCTGTGCTGATAGAAGTGAGAGGCTAAAAGAGACCAGATGAAAACTCTACAGGGAACCGTTTCAGAGCCAGGTTTTCTAGGAAAGCTTTTGCCTCTGTCAGCGAAGCCCTGGAAGATCAGGAGAAATAAGCTTTGCATCCAATGTCCTTTGCTCAGCCTGAATGTTGGAAGTCTCTTCTGTTTGCTGGAAAAAGGCCAGGCCAGAGCTCTGAGCACTGGCGGGAGAAACCTGCTCCCACTCAGGCAGGAAGACAAAGTCAGCAAGACGAGAGGACATGGCCACAAATATTTTGCCTTATGGCAAACTCAGTTCTAACCCAGCTCACATTGCACCCCCAAATCATTGCAGAGGTGACAGGCATGTTCTGCTTACTGCTTACTAGAAAAGTGCCAAAGAGAAAGGATCCACTGATCATACCCTCTTCTTTCTCCACTATCAAAGAAAATGTTCTTTACCTGAATGAGGAGAAGGTATTCAGCCACACGAGACAGCTACAGGATGGGTGCTCAAAGAATCAATACACTCAATTGAGCAATGCAGAATATGTATAAAACAGAAGCCTGTTTCCTGAATATGCCATACCTGCCAAGCAAAATATCTTGTTCTAACACATGGTGCCTTTGACATTTGCCTTCAGTCGTGAGGAGACTTACAATTCATAAGTGCCATAACCATGTATAATTCATCAGCTGTCTCCACAGGACTGAAAAATAAATCAGATCAAAACCATCATCTATTTTAAAGATGCTTATTAACATATTATTCAATGTGCCAAATTTGTTTAGCTTTGTGTAGTTGAAGGATTCCTTTCTTTGGATTTTTCTTTGTTTTTGAAAGCATTTTGCCTTAAAATTAATTACACTTTAAAAGAGCTTTCTTGCTCAGAATTCATGTTTTTTGTTTTGCTTTTTAAAATAATGTCCTTCTCTCAGTATATTAAAACTATGGACAGAAGTCTCACTGAACTCAGAAGCAAAATCAGACCCAAAAGACACAAGGAATAGAACAGATTTCAGTGCTAAGAAACAAGAGCAATTTCACATGTTTGGGAATCATGGCATGGGGGACAGAGGAAGTGTCCTACCATGCTCAGAGAGCAAAGCAAGGTGTAGGAAAAGAAGGCAGAGCTCATGTGCCCATCGAACGTGGGTGATGAGGTGCAACCCAATTCTGCAAAGTGCTGAGGGCTTTTCACAGTGATGAGAACTTGTGGTGCCAAGACTCTGGTCACTAAAGCCTAAATGCTCCTATAATATAACAGTCTTAAAAAGGAATTGCCAGTGATTCCTCGCAGAACAAAAAGAAAGAATACCCCTACTCTCCCTGCTACTGAGCCTCCATACAGTTTTCAGTATATGCCTACTTATAGCCTAGCTGAACTCACCACGCTGTTTGTAGATAGATGGCCACTCCATCATAGGGGAGGAATAAGAGATCCCAGGAGCAGAAGCTAGCAGGGGCCAAAGTAAAGCTTTTAGCATCTCAGTGCAAGAGGCAGCAGCTGCAGTATTCTGGGATGCCCCAGCACTAAAAACAGTGACTGTAGAAGAGCTGTTCTATTGACACATGCCACCATACAACTTGACACATGCTGAGCTGGCCATACCCACTGCTGCTTACAGCAGTTGTGCTTATAGCTGCAACCTGGAAGGTATTTTAGGATTAAATCCAAAGTCTGCCGCCAAAACGCAGACCCAGACACACATACACACACCTTATATGTCTAAACATTGACTTCGGAGTAGTTCTCAAACAAACGGATTTTGTAGGTAGTTCATATATAATAGAGGCACGCCGAAGTTGGGATATTTAAGATGTACCTTTGTAGGGATGCTTATAAACATAAAGCTGAGTGCATGAAAATGGAGATGAAGTAGCTGTCAGCCAGAAGTGACAGCCTTCAAATACTATCACTTCTGGTTTAACTTCCATTAAAAATGACAAGATAAAATGGCTCTCACAACCATGGTGCTGTGAGAAGGAACCACTACCAGTGCAGGTATCTCTGAATAGACAACAACAGTGTAAAGAAGAACTCAGATTATCAAATTTGTGTAGCTCCACTCCTCTAATTAAAACACTTCTAGTAATTAGGGAACCCCACTGGCTTTCCTCCTGTCTACCTCCAGATCCGCCTCCTCCTCCTTGAAATTCAAATTTGAACTGCCCTGAAGCATGGAGAGTGTTTCAACTCCGGACTCATTTCAAATTAGTAAGCAGATGATGCCAAGTAATGGAGTTTGGATTGACACTTCAATCAAAGTTCAAGAGAGTAAGACTGGGATCTGAAACATATATTGACCTCCATTCACAGATAACTAGACATTCAGCCTTTCAATCACATCAAGAATGAATCTGTCACATTAGACCTGGTAAATCTACATAATTTAAATCTGTGATCAAATAAAGGTAAGTTACCGAACACTGTCACTTTATTGGCAAATCAATCGTAAAATAACCTTTTTTTATCCTATAACTGGGAACAGTCTGAGCTAAGGAAGTTCTCAACAGAAAAAAAATGGATTGAAACATAATAGAAATATGTCAGAAAAACTGTCTGCAGAGTGAGGGTCCAACAAAAGACACCAGCAGCAGAAGTGATTAGATACAAGTATATTAGAAATCAAACACTGCAACACCAGTATTTAACTCCATAGTTATCAAACCTACTTCCCCCCCCCCCCCCCACTTCCTCTCATCTGTGGAAAACCTGCAAAGCTAAAAGAAGGGCATTGCATTAAAGCCAGATTAAGAGAGGCAACCACAATATCCCTCTTTTTTCCTTCTTGAAGTAGTCCAGAATCAACAAGTAAGCAACTAGTTCAGACCTAGTTTTGCAACCCAAACCATCTTTTACCATTTTGAACTGAAAAATAAATAAATATGGAAAGCCATTTTAAAACCTTAAACTATGTTTTCTGTATTTGCATGCATCACACTGTTCAGCTTTGGCAGAAGGTTTAGCATGAGCAATATCTCATCTCATTAAATCCAGCTACCCTGTGAGCTGAAAAAGCACTCTGTGCCACTGTTAGCCATGCTACTGCAGTTCTACCACTGTGCTGTCGAATTCAGGAGAGATCCCAGCCTATGTTTCTGCCCATTAGAAAGACTGCCAGCTGCTTATTTGCCTCCGACCTTCCTGTTGCCGTAACAGTTGATATTTGAAAGAGGGAAAGATAAAGCCAAGGAAAGGAAAGGACATTTTGTGGATAAAAGAACCTTATCAATATCCTTAAGTGATCATCAATTCTGGCAAGATACAAGAGTGGAACAACCTGGAAATGGAAAAGAGCTGTCAGAACACCACTAACTACACGGCTCTCTACAGAAATAAGGTATCTACCTCTAAGGGATGCATGTATTACTCCCTCAACACAACAGGGTCACTACAGCTTTATTAAATTGTCCCAGAAAACAATGCACTACCTGTTGGGAGATCTTCCACTTGCATCACTGCAATATTATTAGATCACTCCTTCCTGAATCTTTCTCAGTGCTATAACCTATAAAGGACTAGCTCTGACCGCTATACAACTTCAGAGCTTGTGGGAAGCACAACTCAGTCCGTGACTCTTCAATGAGCTGAGCACCAACAGCTTCTCCAGAGAGTCTTTTGGGTTGGCACTCTTCTGACCTGCAAAATATCAGCAAAAAGACTAGAGTTAGTACAGCTTTCCATTGGCACCTCAACCAAAAATCATACTATCTCTTAAGATTAGATTCTGCTCTGGAGGACAGGAGCATAGAAAACACTGTATTGATGTTATAAAAAAGCACAGGAAATGATCTGGAGAACTGTAAGCAAAAAGAATCTTAGTTTTCCTTCTGGTGAATTTGAGTGGTGAAAGAATAGGAAAGCTGAAGTTCATGGAGGAGTGGAAAAAACCAAGAATCTCTACCCAGAGCTCACCTGCAGAAGGAGAGACTGGAGCTCTCTCTTCGGAACAATCTTTGTTTTCAATGACATATCACCAGCCACATCAGCATCCCAAAGCCTATCTCCCTGAGTGGAATTTTAGCTGACTTGAAGTTTGATAACAAAGATAAGAATCTATCATAATCAACATAGTACACACTGAAACTAGTAGAAAACCTAGGAATTATTTAATATACTCTCTGAAAGACTTTAGCAGTCTGTACTCCAAACATGAGCATACATCACTGTCCAAAATAAAGGCATTTCTAGGGTCATTCAGGCACTCTAGAAAAGGGGTTAAGGCTTTCAGTGGTTTTGGTAGATGCCTGCACACACGCAGCTGCAGGAGAGTGAGAGACGAGTCAGGAGAAACACCACAAGAACCAAGAGAGTAGGAGAAGAAAGCGAAAAACCCGACAGAACAAGCAGATCTGGCTTGGAGAACAATTCAGGGAGGGAGGCTTGAGGTGAGATCAGGGTAACTCCTTAAAAGAGATGAGGAGAAAGCACAAACACTACCTGCTGTACTAGATGAGAAAAGGACCTTGAATAATTTTTTTTAAATTGGAAGGTAACATCAAAGATTCCTAATTCTATCATCATTTTCTTTAGTATTAACAACCCAAAGGGATTTGGACTGTGTGCAGCAAAGAATGAGGCCTAGATTTTGAATTTTTAAGTGATTACATACACAGTAAAAACATGCAGCCTTATTAAGAGCAGCAACTCTTCCAGAGAACTGGAAAACAAGCTTGCTTTACTATAGTTTTTAAATAAAATAAAAAGTATCTTTCCCTCCCGGGATGGTGTGTGCCGGCAGCTGAGGAGGTTTCCGGGGCAACCGGGCTGGCACTCCGGAGCTCTTCTCTCCGGGAGGTGTCTCTCCCCGGGCTAGCTCAGTGCGGAGGCTTGTCCTCAGGGGCTGTCTGCCTGCAAGCTTGTATCGTCGGTGCGGAGAACAAAGGAGCGAGAGAGCCGTCTCACTGTGGAACCAGGTTTATTGGGGAGGTCCGGACCAGGAAGGGTGCAGGGAAGGAGGGTCGAGAGAAGCCACAAGAGAGACCACGAGGCACCCGGGACACGCGGTTTTAAGGGGAACAGACAACCAATGAGAACACAGCAAGGGGGCGGCAACAGAACATAAGTAACGAATCATTACAACTCAAGGGTGGAACCAAAGACTACAGACAAGGGTACAACCAATTATAACAGAGAACATAGAACTTTCTGGAACTGGGGGAGGAGAGGGGAGGGTCGCCACGCCCAGTACCACCCCCCGGCCCTGACGGGCAGGGAAAGTGCCAGAAGAAGGGGCAGGGCAGAGGTGATTGTCACCCGTGGGACCAACCCCAGAGGTGTGTTCAAACCCTGGACTCCTGCCCCCCGAGGCTGTCAGTATCTGGGTCGGCCCGGGAAGGGACGGGAGTTCGGGGGCATACCCCAACACTTTACTGAATTTCAAAAGGTTCAGATAATAATCTGGGCGAGTTAGACCTTGCTCACCTTCTTAATAAATCAGCTGAATGGCTCCTAGAAAGCAAAATTCTGAAGACACCCTGCAGGATTTTGATGCAAAGAAAAAGCATCCTCTATTGCAAATCTTTGATTTTATCAGTAAAACATTTAGCAGGACAGAACTAGGGACCAACTCCTTTTTTTTTCAGGGGCATCTAGTGAAGCTCCTCATGGTGAAGTAATGAACAATTTTTGAGTTGCAAGAAGTAAAATTTCACCATTCTGACCTATGACTGAGGGTAGAAAAACAGGAATAAATGAACAATTTTCCTCAATGACAGAAAGTCAACAGCAGGATACATCAAATTTTAACACCTGGATGTATTCTGTTAAAATTTGTGATCTGGAGGAGAAGACTAGCAATACAATAACAGTATTTTAAGTGATATCATAATGTAGAAAAGCAGATTTTATACAGGGAGGTAATACCTTGTAGTTGACTAGCTTAAAATATAAAAATGTTTTAGCAGGTTTTCTAGTTAATGACTTCATTTTCCCTTCTGCTAAGCCTCTAGTCTAGTAAAGACTACCACCTCTCTAGTTTAACCACTAGCTCTTCCTACTGAAATTTTTTTCAAATATTCAAGAAGCTTGATAAAGCTTTCTCATTAATTTCCAGAAAGTGCAAAGCAGTTTTATGCTGATAATAGCAAGGATTGCAACCAAGATCCATTTGGAAAGCCAAGCATACTTCTTTCTGCAGCATTTCCCTGGTAGAAAAGCTAATAGCCACATTTGTTTTCATTTCAGACAAAAACTTACTCCTCCATTGTCAGAAAAGAAGAGTTTCATGAAAAGAGTACTAAGATTGAATTCATCTTGTTTTATGACGCCACATTCTTGCCCAGAAGACACCAAAAGCTCTAGATCTTCATGACATGTTTTTATAGGTTATGCTACTAATGGGCAAAAGAGCACCTAAATATATATTTCATGCTGATGACTCTTACATGGCTTCAGTATTCTAAGCCTGCTCTTCTAGCAGGATTTGTGGTCAGTAACTGATGCTACAGGACATAGCCAAATCTCCTTCTGCTTGAGAGCAGATCTTCATTGTTACTAGGCAGTTGTGCCTTTCCCTGAGCTCTTATAACCATCCTAGACACTTTTTGCAATAGCTGACCAGAGGCAAAGTTCTCTGTGTGAACTCTCCATTCAGAGAGAGGACAGGACTTCAACAGAAGCTCTGCAAATCAAAAAACAGCAGAGATTTGGACAAAGACCAGATTCCTAGAAAATAGCTGGTGCCTGTGAACTACTGCTTAAAGAGCTATGTCACTGTCCACTTTGATCAGCTTTTCAGAGTCTCCTCTCTGAAAAAACACTTGGTCCAGCGATGTGTATTTGAATTTGCATGATATTTGGACCAAGTTCCCTCATTGGGAGCTGCCCCTCCTATGGAAATGTTCATTAATATCATCCTGAAAGAAGCACAATTAATGCAGACTCCTCTAAAAGTGGGGAACTGTAGTTTGGGCAGTGAAAGAAGTGAAAGGCAAGAAGAACATCCCCTCTCTTTGACATAGATTAACTTCACTGATGGGCAGATTTTCCTCCTGGTGTGCTTAACTAGATACTTCTAGTGTTCCACTTATAATGGTTTGTAAAACTAAAGATATGCTGGGTAGAATAGTGAAGCTCTCTATTCTCTGTCCTCTTCCTGCTTTTTTAAGGTTATTTCAATAATTGACATGTATCCTCTTAGCCAAGAGAAAACAGTACAGCCAGTTCCTGATTCTGGCATAGATCATCTTGCTGGAGATCTCCATGCAGCCATGTGTACAAGCAGCTGTGAACAAGTGGCTACGAGCATCAGCTCTTGAACAGCCTGTGTTGTTAAAACCTGGGGATAAACACACAGGCCCCTAAATGATAAGCTTAAACCATACTAACAACTGTTTGAGAAAGAGTTCCTTCATCAATAACAGCTATTAGCACATCCGAGTCTGACTCATCCCTTTCACCATCTGCACAACATGTCATTTGCACTAATCTCTCATTTTCTTTGCTCCACAGTCTTCTTAGCATTTGTGCTTCCCAACTTGCAGGAACATTTATCTGACCCTTCCCCACAGAACAACAACCATCAACATGTGTATTTAGATAACAAGAACATTGCATTAATTTGATAGTGCCACCTTGGAAACCAATGAGTTGAGAATTGCTAATGAATCACTAATGCTCAGTGATTGTAT
Source organism: Origma solitaria (assembly GCA_013397895.1). Classification (NCBI taxonomy): domain Eukaryota; kingdom Metazoa; phylum Chordata; class Aves; order Passeriformes; family Acanthizidae; genus Origma; species Origma solitaria. Next base: position 276,468 of record VZRL01004623.1, read on the forward strand.
CTTCAACAGGCACTGATTGTACAGATGGGTCATTTCTGTGTTTACACAGTATTATTGCATTCTTTTCATCCATACTTCACACTTAAAGCTATGTTCAGATATATTAAGTATATCAAGCACCCTCATGAAAAGCATGGGGGCTGAAGCACACAAATACTATGCATTGCAAAGCATTTACTAGGGTAATTGTTAAATGACAGAAATACACCATTACTGCTGGTTTCACAAAGCATGCATTCTACTTTCAGCACCTTAGAGTTAATCCATATGGGAGATGTATGGAATACCTTTAAAAGGCATATCAAGCAATTTGAATTTCTCTCTGAATCAAAATCTCAGGACAGCTTTGTAGTACACTTGGATTTCCTCCTGCTAACTAAATCATCCCTGTCCCACAGCTTCCATTTTGGTGCTGTTAAAATAGATCAGCATTTGACAAGTAACAGGGACAAATATCTGCCATCCTCCTTCTCCTCCCACCTCTCCCCATTGCCAGGGGAATCATGGTGGGAACACCAGGTTAACACTGGGGTTTTTTTCACAATGCTAGATGTTGAACCTTTCTATCTTCTGTTGCTAAGTTCTGCATCAGAGATGGTTGTCTCTGTTAAAAGGCAGCTTACAACCTCATCTCTAAAATGTTAAACATCATGACTGTCAGAATCTATTTCAGGCAGTTGAAGCCTTTGAGAACACATCCCTTTAATTTTAACCACTTCAAAATCAAGGGTGCGTTGGCCTTATGCAAAAAAATATGCCTGCATTTTGGGTAAGTAGGGCCTGCTTTGCAAAGAATCGGCACAAATGCTTCCAAGACATCAACAGAGGCACAAACCTTGTTCTTTAGCAGCAACTGTTGAGTCCTCAGGGCTATCCAAACCTTTCTCCCTCTCCAGCCCGTCTTCCACAAGTGGGGCCTTTCACACCAGCCCACATCTCCATACTGCACTGTTCACCTCGAACAACAGCATACGTGTTCTGACACCAGCATCTGAAACAGCATTGAGAGACAGCAGCAGCAAAGTGCTTTCTCTGAAGCAGCATTTTGACTAAGCTTTTTTTTTAACCACAGCCACCGAAGTCCATGTGCTGGATTGTGTTTGTTTTCCAGTTTCATACCACAGCTTCAGAACCACATGTTCTCATTCAGCAGATCAGTGCTCTTACATCCCCTGTTTAGGATTTTTAGAAGAATTTATGCACTACAAACAAATTCAGTAGCGAAAATGGGCCATTCCAGCAGTTCAAGGAAAGATTAATTAAACCTTGACAAGCAGGAAGAACTTGAATACAGAATGAAGAAGGCTCTCTCCTCCTCATCCCAGCGTGTCTGAATGTTGATGCAAGAACATCTGAAATCCTTTTTCAACCTCTGAGCAAAATGCAGTGGAGCCCATAAAACACTGTGTTGTGTAATTTCAGTATTTTTTCAAACACTGTCTTCTAATTAACATTAGAAGAAAATTAATTTTCATCAGATTCATTGACCATATCCTTGAGCCACACAGTGCTCCCTCAGTGGTTCATAGTTAACTGGCAAAAATAGGACCACAGCTAGGGAAAAAATTCAAGCAATTTAAAAAAAAAAAAGGACTCCAGACAGACATTTCCTTGCAGAACTGTGATCTTCAAGTGCTGGCCTGGCAGACAAACTGCCTTTTTTGTGGCGCTCCTGCCATAATTCAGCCATGAGGCATTGTGACAGCTCAGCTAGAAATTGGAAGGCCCACACAGCTGTGGGGATTGAGACGAAGGGGCCAAGAAGTTTGGTTTCTGCAGTGTGTCCCAATCCTTGCTTCTGTGCCTTTACTGGCTTTACTTCATACCTGATTTCTGCTCTTTTCCCATGCAACCCCAACATGGCAAAGCCAAGAAGATGTGCATACTTCCCTAAGAGCTTTTTACAACCAGAGGTATTATCTTTGCTGTCAGAGTGTGTGACCAGCACAGCTTTTTGTGCATCAGCTGACAACAGTCTGTGAAGGACCACAAGCAGAACTGGAAAAACTCTTCACAACATTCACTAGAGCCCCTTTTGAAAAGTATTATTTACATAATTAAAGAAGAAAAGCATCCATATAATAATGAATTACTACTCACCTTTAATAATTAAATTTCGGAAACATATTCCCAAGCTTTGTAGTAATTTGCTATATTTAAAAAGGAAGTGAAAGAAGCCTTAAATATTACAATTATTTTATCCTTTTTCCTAGTCTTTTCTATTGCTTCAGTAATTTATAAGTTTACTAAAACATGATGAGGAACAATGAATGCAAAAGACCACTCGGGGTAACTGTGAACCCACTATATTTCATGTATGGCATCTGCTCTCCCATACAGCCTGTGTACTTAAGTGGGACAGCAAATATCTCACTAATTAAGCAAGTAATTCTTTCACACAGTCTCTACTTCCCCAGGGAATCTCCATACTAACAACTTAACAGCAGATTACTAGTATCTCAAATATTCTAAATTTAAAAAACATCTTTAATGATCTAGGCCTTTTCCTGCACGAATGAATGTTAAATAGCACAGAATCATCTAACTTAGAGTATTTCCCATTTAACAGCTTGATGTGTTTCAGTTAAAGTCAGCAATCTACCTTGAAAACTGTGAACTCTAAATTTCAAGTGATTCAGGGAAACAGAGGTTCCAGTCTATTTGTGTGAATGTTATCAATATCCAGAGTAGCTCTGTGGTTGATCAAACACTTATTACTAGTTGGCCTAGAGTAGTTGAAGTAGGCAGCTGTGTCAAAGGTGAATAAACAGCAATTTATGCCTTACACTGCTACTTCTCCATTCCCAGAAAACACTGTGCTCCCTGACTTCCCCAGCTGTGTTCCCTGACTTCCCCTGCCGTGCTCCCTAGCCCTAGCAGTCCTACTGAACTAGGTTCAGCCCTCATATCTTTTAGCTCTCATTTTCTTTTCTTTAGTAGCACACTTTCCCCACACACTCACTATGAACAAGGACAAACAGGTTCTCTTCAGCCGTTTTTTATTCATCCACTCGAAATTTCCCAAAAAACCTTTTCCCAGAGATATTAGCCACAGACTTATAGATAACCCTGCTCTCAAGCACAAGAACAGCTTTCTTTCCAAAATTCTGTTTGCCTTTGCTAATTTTTTTTTCTCCCTTCTTTCCCTGGAAATAGTCTGTCCTAGCAGAAGAATGACATGCTTAGTATAAACTGCACTTCTGCTGCACTTTCCCAAATGGTGGATAGTCACCTGGCTGGTTAGCCCTAAGAGCTGTCTATCCTGCACATCCAACCCATAGCAGGAAATGGGGTACAGGTCTAATGTCAACTGCCAGGCTCTAACAACTGGAAACATCATTTTCCCATCACCACCATGATGAGGAAGTTGGAATGATAAGACAGACATGTGAGAAAGACAAAAAAAGGGCAGGCCTGAAACTATGAGTTGTCACGACATCAACGTAAGTCTTCAGCAGCATTCCCAAAACTGGAATCCAGCTGTTATTTCTATAGAAACCAAACTATCCTGCTTAAGATATTGATACTCAGCAAGAGCCTCCTTCTAGCGTCCACATTCATGGAGCAAAGCTCTTAGGGCTTCTTTGGGCTCAGTTCAGCATGGACCAGAACCTCATACAGCTCCAACTGTACAGCCTCTGCTAGTTCACACACACGCTCATGCTTCCTGTTCTGGTGATCTGTCCTCCAATGCTTGACAAACCAGGCAGAACAAGGGCAATCATAGAACTAAGTGCCAACATCTATGTTCCAAATGGAAGAGAAAATGAGTAAGTGACACCAAGTCCAATAGCTAGCTCAAAGCAGCTAAGGGAACCTAGCTGAATTAACAAGTATCAGTAGTTGCTGACACAGAGCAAAAGCAGCAATTTTTCTATAACAATTGCCTTTCTGTCATGGCAAAAAAACGCAAGCCAGGCACAAATGCTAGGCTGCTGAGAGATGGTGAAGAGAAATGAGAGGGAAGAGAACTTTACCAAAGGGAAACAAGACTGGAAGTCTTGGACACAAAGACAAGCATACAAGCTTGGTGAACAACCTCAAATCATTCACACACTGCTTTGAATAATTACCCTGCATAAACATCACAGTTACTCTTCTTTACCAAGAGTTTCAGCCCAGGAACGTCGGTTTTGGCAGCCAGGTAGGAAATACAATGTCACTCCACAGTGAAGTTTGCTCATGATCAGTTACAGCTGCAGCAGCAATGACAAAATCTGTCAAATATGACAAGGAAAGCTGTTTTGAGTCTGCTCAACACTGCTCTTCATTTAAACCTGTGTATGTTCTCATTGTATGTGGACTTGTCTTGAAGGATGCTTTGAAAGGCCTGGAGTCCCCCTCAGCCACACATGTGGAGGGAGAGCAGAGTTCCAGAGATGACATGTACCAAGCATGGCAGCATGGATGTAGCTGCCTAAAGTGTGACAAGGAAAACCCTGAGGACAAGGGTATAGTTAAGGCCTTCCTTCAGATTTCTTCGTGTAAACCTACCTTTGGGCCCCCAGCCTGTTGGACACTGCCCCATTAGCAAGTTATCAGTTCTTTCCTTCAACATGAGTAGAGAAAAACAATTTCCATAAGTAAAATGGAAATCAATAAATATCAATAAACTAGGAAATAGGACAGGGAAAAAGACTGGCTCATAAAGCTCACCTTTGTATCCTTACCCTTGTATCAGATTCTGCCAGCAAGAGAACTGATGACGTTTCCTTACCACTCAGACATAATCTACTTAGTACTATGCAATATGCTCATACATGTATTTTTTAAAAATCAATGCCATACACTATCAAAATGCATCCACTAAACAGACAAAGAATCCAGTAAGAAGGAGATGCCAACAGCTACTAAAAAATCGTAACCATGGGGAGAAGTTGCCTCTGTACCAAACTCAATTCACTATTTTTGTCGATGATCTAGCAGAAGGCAAAACCAGTACTGCTAAAGATAGTGGACTGGTAAATAATACAGCAGACAAGGCAGAGAGAGAGAGTAATGTGGGCTGCTCAGTGCACAGTCAGTGCAAACAGGAGGTGCAGTCATTCAACAAAATGCAAAGTCAGACACCTTCCCCCACACCATGCAGGTCACATTGGGTTTGGACAAGGACTTCAAAGTTGGAATATACAGGCACTTAACATTTCACTTGTTTCCAGGGTCATTGTGACCAAATGGAATTACTCTTTTGACCCACAAACTAAGAGAATTTACTCCTCATGTGGCAGTGGTGTTTTTTCTGTGGTTTACAGATTCAGGAAACCTGTATGCCACTAAGAGATTTGTAAAAGTTCGTCAAGAAAAGCAAGCTCTTGGGTGTTGGCTTAAATGTGCTTTGTACTTACTGTATCTTAACAAAAAAAGTAAATTAAAGTTAGCAGATAAAAATGTTATTAAATGCTCCTAGTATAGAGCATTGGCATGGTCAATAGTGAGACTTCCACATCGTTGGAGTGTCCAGGTTTTACAAAGCAATACAGGAACTGGAAAGGATACACAGAGCCACAAAAACTACTAAAAGAGAGCGAGTACCCTGCACAGAGAATCTGAAAGGGCTCAGTTGGATTCATTTCTTAAAAATAATGTAAGAGGTAGGGAAATTACAACACATAAATCCCCTCAAAGGGAGAGACTATCAGTTATTAGAGGACTCTTTAATCTAGCACAGAAAAACATAACTAACCAGTTGTTGGAACCTCAAGGCAAACTGAAAGCAAGACACCTCTCCCTCCCACACACTCCTTTCTAGTTTGTGTTAATTAATAAGTGCCAGAAGTAGTACATCTACCAATCTTCAGATCAAGTTTGGCTGCTCTTTCTCACTGTTATGCCCTAGTAAAATATGTATTATTAGCACATACAATTCTGAAGACTCTGAAACACAATTGCCTAGAATATACAGAAAATCAAACTAGACAGATTTGTCTTTAAATTATGGACATGAAAATCCAGTCATCAGCAGATCAGCAAGTTCACAATACATTCAAGGGAATATAGGAGAATGGGAGAGAAACAGGGGTATTTAAGAGTTTCAGCTGCCACTAGTATTAATGGCAATTGAGTTCTTAAACAAAACATAAATTACAGTTACGATGCTTTTTGCTTGTCTTCAGGATTTCAACTTACCTTTTTTAAAAAATGCAGATTTAAGTTGTAACAAAGGTAAAACTCTCTCTCATCACTTGTATTTACAAGCTGTCCTCATTAGATTTTTTCTAATTTGCTTCTTCTACAATAATAGAAAACACATATACAGCATTTAGTGCAAAGGTGAAACTCAAGGCTTCAAAAACCACACGATGGAAAATATTTTGGAAAACATGGAAAGGTTAGGTGAGACAGTCCAGCTGCTGAGAGAAGGTAATACGAGCCACAGCACACAGGAGAGTTTGGGGCTGAGGTATTTTCCACTTGGGTTTTGTCAATAAATGGGACAAGAGGTGGATGGGAATTGGAAAAGGGATTGTTTGGTACCAGGCAGATACTGAAAGGTGTTCCTCACTTTTACACTGGATGGTTTAAATCCTGAGTAAAACCTACTACCCTGACTTCTGAAAAAGCTACCGAGTGGTACCAAAATTACTCAATAATTGTGAACAGTATGCACCAGAAGGGCCTTTTCTGTTTTCATATGCCACGTGAATTATCTGGGCATTGGATAGAACCCTCCCTCCATAATATACTGCCTGCAATATAGATGCCAGATAATCATATCTGAACAGTATCAAAGTCCCAAAGCTGAAAGGTTAAACAAACAAACAAACAAACAATCCCAAAGGCTTTGCTTTCCCTTACTTCAGTGGGAAACTACTAAAACTAACCATTACCTTCCACAAATCCTCATCCTCCTAGTCTGTTCCACATACTCCTCATCACAGAAACTCCACTCAGGCAAAGGCTAACAAGACAGGCCATTTTCTTACTGTCTGCATCTTTATTCTGAAGGCTGTGATACAATAGCACCAACTTCTAATCATCCATCTTAATACACACCTGTGCTCCACATGGACCCCACAGACAAATACACCGAGCAGGTCACAGACAAACAAGCTGGTTCATGCTGTATCTGCAAAGATCTGTCTGCACAGCAGCCCTTCTGTTATCAGGCACAACTGGTTTGCAGGCCAAGGCAAGTCACTACATGCATTAGCCCAGGCCAGCCAGCACCAATATTGTTCCTGAAGTCCCCCAAGGACGTGGAGCAAAATTCCTCCCATTTCCTCTTCCCTTTACACTAGAGCATAGGCCAGAGCAAGTTTTCATGTGGCCTAAGTTCTCCGAAACTCGGTGGCGATTTAGGAATGCCATGTTTAACAGCATACCACTTCTATCTCCAGCAGATGGCAAGAATACAGCCCTGAGCAAACACAACAATTTCAAATACATCAGCAATGTCCTACAAGAATAATAGAGAATAGAGACAAGTAAAGCACCAACACACCAGTTTTTCTTTGAAAACATATATTGCATATGTGATCTCATTTTTGGCATCATACAGACCAGACCATGCATTTCACTTTTCTTTTACAAAAACAACAAAACACACTGATTTCTTGGAGACAAGATAAACAGGTCTTACCCCACAGACCTCCTATCAGCCAGGGCATTTAAAATTATTCAAATCACAGTGAGATGAGACCCTGCAGGTAAATTCAGCAATGTGCTTTCCAGAGCTAGGGTGTCTTCCCTCTGGTTCTGCTTGCTAAGCTTTACCCTGGCTTAAAGCTGATAGCCTGTCTCCTGAACGTCACATAACTCTTCACAAATAAGCAACAGGCAGGACAATCCCAGTCTGCTCTCAGCATCACCCTTCCACTCAGAGTAAGATTCTCCTGACTGCAGAGAACAAGTTAGCTGCTATAGAAAACTTTATCTGAAGTATTCCCTGTGCAAAAAATAACCCCCAAAACAGACCTCTATCCTGAGAGATGCAGACTTCAACTCACTTGATGAATGGAGGAACTTTTGCTTCATTACTAATTTAAAGATTCTTCTGCAGCTTCAGCATGCCCAAATGTCTTGCCACCACTTACCCTTGTGATTTAATTGTCTGCCTGCCTCTCTCCAGTATGCTAGCATTTTGTGGAAACTTTCTCTTACAACCCTGACCCAAAAATGAGCAATAATTCTGACAATCAAAATCTTCTTCTATCGGCAGGCTAACTTCTATCTTTCCACAAGTGGCAAAATACCTCACCAATACTGTATATTACTGTTAAATCAGCACCTACACTGATGCTTTTACCTGTGAAACCACAGATCATATTTTACATACTTTTCTTAAGGCATTTATTTAGCAACAACCAACAAAAACTCAATGGGAAAAATAATATACCCTTTGGATTGCTTCTCTTTATTCATGGTTCAGACAGGACTCATTAGATTCAAGAAAAAATTCTGTGGAAACAAGGCAAAGCCTCTAGTAAATGTTTTTGATTTAAAACCACCCCAACTCCCACTCCCTTTTACCAAAAATTACATCTTAAAATGCGGAATAAATGAGTGTGTTTGAAAGTTCATGGTGCAAAACAGAGGAGGATGGCAAAACCTCCTCAGATTTGTCAAAAAATACAGCTATCCCACTCTTTACATAAACACAGTCTTCTCCCTTCCCTTTTTCCTCTCTGCTTCCATCCACCCTGCAACAAAATCAATATATACGAACATCAGCAGCAGCTTTGATGATAGGCAATGATCCTTTTTGGCATCAGTCTGTGACAAAATTGTTGATTCTCTATCTTTAAATTACATCAGAGCTGTGTAAAATACGCAGTGATATCCCAGACGTGAACTCTTCACATCCGCTGCCGATACCTCAGAAAGATCCAGACTGCTGTCGCAGCAAGCGCCAGGCCTGGCACAAGAATGGCTGCTAGAGGAAGCCCACCTGATTCTCCATCTCCTTGATGACCCAGAGGGCCATTTTGTGTCTGCAACTACAAGGAAAAAAAAATTATTTGTGTCAGAACCCATCACAAGAGAGCCCCCAGTTCTGCACCTGGACCAGGTGGTTCTGTAAGGATGTTTGAAAGTTTCCCCAGGTGCATGCAGACTCCACACATGGGAGGGTTAAAGCAGCTTTGGATGGACTGAACTTCACTGCAGGGTGCCTAGTTACTACCAGGCACCTTCATGTTTCTCTGCCACTTTCTAAACTAGGACCCAAGTGGAGCAGGACATACCTCGTACAGCAGAAGCAATGATACACATACACACCCAATCATCCCTTGATGCACTTGTCACCACACCATTTCCTGCTCTCTTTACCAGGAAAAGACATCAATCATTCTCTCTGTTTTTTTACCTGCCTTACACACTGGTCCAGAAGACCTACTCCTTTGCTAAGGGAGTAGAAAAGGGATCTCAACCCACCTCTCCCCACCAACATGCTTCAGGTACATCAGTAGTTCTTTCGTCAACTTCCATGTTAGCTGGGGATTAAGGATTCATCTCTTTTTATATCTAAAATGGTGCAGGTATATTTAAACTATACCAGTTCATATTTTATATTATTGTAAAATCATTTATGTTGGAAAATGCCTTTAAGATTAGCAAGTCCAACTGTTAACCCAGCACTGCCAAGTCCACCATTAAACTAAGCACCACATCTACACAATTTTTAAACGCCTTCAGAGATGGTGACTCAATCACTTTCCTCAGCAGCCTGTTCCAGTGCTTTACAACCTTTTCAGTAAAGAAATTCTTCCTAATACCCCGTCTAAACTTCCCCTGATGCAATGTGAGGATGTCTCCACTTATCCTATCACTTATTACCTGGGAGAGAAGACTGACCCCCACCCGGCTACACACTCAGGGAGTTGTAGAGAGTGATAAGGTCTTCCCTGAGCCTCCTTTTCTCCAGGCTAAACACCACCAGCTCCCTCAGCCGCTCCTCATAGGACTTGAGCTCCAGATCCTTCACCTACTTCATTACCCTTCTCTGGACACGTTCCAGCACCTCAATGTCTGTCTTGTAGCATTGGGCTGCACACACATTTCAATGCTAACATGAATGATGACCTCTGAAACAAAAGGAGTTCTGTCTCCAGTAAGATTTTGGCCACTGAAACAAAACCGGACAACTTGAGATTCTGTCTTCACACACAAACCTTTACCTCTGAGAAAGGAGATGAGTGAGCAAACAAAACATACTCCAAAGACCTGGGGACTTCTCCAAGCTCAACCTTTTCACTGATATGGTTACAAAGTAACGGAGACAATTACAGCCAAGGCAATCAGAGAAGGCCATGGGTCAAACAAAATTTTAAATTGCACATATCACACTGAGCACCTGGACATGGTACTTTCCTCATGAAATAGCTATCAATCATAGAAACCAGTCTAAACTGAGCCAGAAATAACCCAAAGAAACAGGTAAAACATACCCTGCGCTGAATTTTCAGAGACACGTAACAGCCTGCGTTCCTGAATAGTTCCACAGCATCCTTGTGCCGCAAATCCTTCAAGTCTTTGCCATTGATCTAGCAAAAAAGGAAAAGGAGAATGCTGGAGGTAAAAGATGTTGAAGGTAAAAAAAGCAAATTTTTAATGATGCAGGCTAACACAGTAAGGATAGGACATAAAAAGCTTGATCTTTCACAAAATTCTGCATTTGGGGCATGATACTATAATCAGAAAGATACAAATTTATTCATTCATTCATTCATATTATAGATATATTTTTATATGTTGAGACAGAACATGAGAAACTCCAAGCCAAAACACAGAGGTACTGAAAAGAACTACCTAGAAGCAAAATAAGAATATAAAACCACAGTTGTGTCAATAGCAGCTTCTGATGCTGTTGTTTTACTGGAAACAAATCAAAGGTGTCATTCTGACAACTAATGAATATAAAAGAGCAGGGACAGCAAAATTATTATTTTGAGTCTCTTCCCTTGTTTCCTCTGCTGGTATACCTTTGAACCTCTCTGAGTGTTGTAAACACATTTATAAGCACACTGATGCAGGAAAACAAAAAAAAAATTACTTACATACATACTGACATCCATTTCAAAGTGTTAGGATTTTTCTTAATTTAAAGTAATATATCATGGCACAAAGTTTTTTAACCTACTTCATTTCATTCACTAAGTGATTCTATTCATCCTAGTCTTCTATTTTCATCCCCACTACCCCTAACTGTATCCCCTAAGTTCACATCCAGTGCCTCCCTTCTCTTTATATTTAGACACTCCAAACACAAGTCTGTAAATATTAAACTGTCAGGAAAAAGTGAATAATATTCTCTGTTTAACTTAATATCACTTTCTGGATCAATAATAGGCTCCAATTAGTGCAAGGAAGTCTATAGAGGCTAAAAAGATGACATGTGCAACATAATAAGCAAGTGTAAAATAAAACTAGGGAGTAAAGAGGTTGTGTATCATACTAGGAGAGGCCACTTCTTCACACATCACTTTGTAAAGTTTATTTCTTGTATGATTGCCAGCTTTCTGAAGAACCAGTGGATGTGAACATCAGACACTTGAAAACATTTCTCTAAAAGGAGAAGCAGCCTATGTTATTCTTGAGGAAATGAAGAGAAGAATTTTACAGCCTAGAGGTTTTATAGTCTAAAAATCCTCCTGTGCAAAAGGATCAGAAATCATGCATTACCAGTCAAAAATGGAAACTGAAGAGGTGGAAAACCTTTATTTACATGTATGTAAATGATGATCCGTTGTGAGCAAAGATCTGATGGATTCTAAAACCTTAGGGAGGCAAGTCACAGAGAAAACAAACACAGCACCATGGAGCACTTCTGTGGCAAATCAAGAAGGCAGAAGAGATAAGCCCATGTGCAGAGGCACTCATCTCCCCAGTGCTCAAAGCCCTTCCCAGATTCCCAAGACAGTTCCTCCATGCTCAGCATCAACTAATTCATTCACCACATCCTTCCTTTCTGTGCACTGTGATGGAAAACCTGCCTCTCATGTCACATCACTGATCAAGAACACAGTGGGCAACAGAAGAAAGGGCTTACCGCTAAAATTTTATCTCCTTCTTGTAATCGGCCATCAAGGTAAGCTGCCCCATCCTTTTTGATCCGGCTGACATAGATGCTGCTGTCATTGGCAATGTACTGCTGATCTGTCCCACCAACAATGTTGAAGCCCAACCCTAAGGTAAGCCAAAGAGAAAGCTGATGAGAAAAAACTCAAAGCTTCAAACATTCTTGCTGTCTTGCTTGTTGGGGACTGCACCCTCCCACACTGTCTTGCTTTCTCCACCATACAAAAACTCACAGCACACAAATCTGCATCATCCTTTCCAACCACCTTTCCACTGTCTAGAAAAGTTATTCTCATGAAACCAGTCTTGAAAGCAGAGGAGAGACACTAAATGCCTGAGGACCCCAGATTCTTCATTACACGAAACATCTGTGAGCTGTTTCCAGGTGGGTGTTGGGGAATACTGAGGGACATGCCATCATTTCTGAGACGCCAATTCAGCCCACAGCAGGAATACACTTCTTCAGCACAGCATGAAAAAAAAGGAATGCATTCTGCATTTCACATGAGGCTATAGTAAATCACTACTTTTGAGCTACAAGAAATTGCCTCTGACAAGTGTTTTGTGAGCTGGGAAACAGAGCAAGGAAAGGTGAGGAGCATTAGACCCTGTCTCTGGATGAGGAAACAGACAAGCAGAACTGTGCTATCAGTTTGAGGGCACCTAGAGCTCACAAGGCTCCCCTTCCACATCTCAAGAGCTGGAACCGGTGGGCTTTGACTCCAAGAACAAGATTAGCTTACACGAAGCTACTTCAAATCGTATACAATCACTTTGCTCTGTTTCATGAATTCAAACATGACAGGAAATTAAGACAAAGTTCACAGATTTAAAGCAAAACAAAAAGGAATACACATACATTTAACAAAACTGATGTCCACATTTTTTGCCATTTTGTATTATTCTTTAGAGCAAGCCTCAGTCAGAGATATCTAGATGGATCCAGCTTCTGGATTAAAGTTAAGACTTCTTGTTTCATCAAAACCCAGAAGAATAAATTGAATTTAAAATCTGGAAACCCACAGGTTATGAGAGCACATTCCCCATTGTATATGCAGCTAAGTTTCTCTCGCAATAAAAGTACATGATAAGGAACAAGAAAAACTCCCTAAGAAGCTTGCAATGAAAAAAGAAAGAAAAGCCAAGGAAAAAGAAAAGAAACTAATACACAATCAAAGTAAATGGAAAAAAACCCCAACTTTTTTTTTCCCTGACATAAACCAGTCATCAAAAAGCTATTGTCAAGAACAGCTGAAGGCAAATTCTGCCCATGTTCAGCCAGACTGATTTATTTGTTTTCACTTTCTTTTTTATTTTCCCTCGAAGTTGGGACTAGAAACCTTGGGAAGGAGAGTTTCAAATGAAAGTAAAACCACCTTGTGCCTGCTGGGAAGCAGCATTTTAAATTAGTCACAGGAGATCAAAGCATTTACAAAATGAGTCATGCTATTTTAAGTGTGCATCTACAGCTGGGAAGTAAAGAAATAATAGCAGCAATTTTGCCACACCTTTTTTTTTTTCTTCCCTTCCTGGCAGCTTCAGACAAGTGAGGAAGAAAATGAAAACGAGAGAAAATTGAAGAAATACTGACTTCTAGTTTCAACTAGATTAATATCTCTTCCAAGAAGGGCCATTTGTGTACGGTAATACACCTTTCAATAGAAATTGTAAAGAAAAAGATTAAAAATCCACACACCTAAAAATTATTTGCCATAAAGCCAATAAGCTAGGAAAGGGGGAAATCAATACTACAGAAAGTATAAGGTTTAATCAACACTTATTAAAAAGCTAGAAAGAAGGAATCAGGGTTTCAGAACACATTGATTCTCTCTCATATATAAAACCCCTCAAATAGATATATACATATATATATGAAAAAAGTATACAACTTTGCAACTTTTTACCCACAACTGGAAAAATAATGAAGAGTCACAGCTTTCATCAGCAGAAGCAGATCTTCATGACAAAGAGGCAGAAATGTGTGCTAGACCAAGTTAAGTATTCACAGGGCTTTTTCACTGTGTCTTTCGTTTCCAGCACTTAAGACTTCCACTCTGGCTAAAAATATCTTCCCTATCAATCCTCAAGCTCTTCGCTGTTCTCTCCCTTCCAGTTCATGCAGCCATAGAAAGAGACACAGCACAGCTGGAAGAAAAGGAGCAAGGGGAGGAAGAGAGCACATAGCACTAAATCTCCTGTCTACAAGGGACCAGAAACAGAATGCCAGAGCTTTAAAAGCAGGCTCTGGGCTAAACTTCTGACCCTCCCTGAAGCTGCAGACCTCCCTGTGCCTCACTTCTCCTCCCTGGAACTAAAAAAATCCCTCAAAAAGGCCTTGACTAAAAAATCATGACTAGTAGGATTAGGAAACAAGAGACTGAAAACAAGAAAATTTGAAAAAGAGACATATACACACTGTCCTGCCACTGAAAATACATTCATGACCTATGGAAACATTTGTCAGAAATGTTTAGCATCAGACTATTTCAAAAGTTGTTGCCAAAACTCCAATTCAAGAGATTATAGTGTTCAATTGTACTTCACAGACAACAGTGTTTTATTCCTTCCACAGAAATGAATAATATGCCACATGGCGAGTTCATCAAGGCCGTAAGAGGCTTGACCTTCAAGTCAAGTAACATAGTTAGAAATCTAACTCTAAAGATGTACAGCCTATCTCAATGACTGGACAAATGCTGCTCATGGTAATCACAGAATAAACTAGGTTGGAAAAGACCTTATCGTGTCCAACCTACGACCTAACATTACTTTATCAGTTAAACCATAGCACTGAGTGCCTCATCGAGTCTTTTTCTGAACACCTCCAGGGACAGTGACTCTACCACCTCCCCGGGCAGCCCATTCCAATGCCCAGTCACTCCTTCTGTGAAGAATTTCTTCCTAATGCCCAGCCTAAACTTCCCCTGGTGCAGCTTAAGGCTGTGTCCTCTCATCCTGTCACTGGTCACCTGGGAGAAGAGGCCAACCCCCACCTGGCTACAGCCTCCTTTCAGGGAGTTGTGGAGGGTGATACGGTCTCCCCTGAGCCTCCTTTTCTCCAGGCTGAACAACTGCAGCTCCCTCAGCTGCTCTTTGTAGGGCTTGTGTTCCAGACCCTTCACCAGCCTTTTTGCTCTTCTCTGCACATGTTCAATGTCCTTCCAAAATTGAGGGGCCCAGAACTGGACACAGCACTCATGGTGCAGCCTCGCCAGCGCTAAGTACAGAGGGAGAATGACTTCCCGAGTCCCGCTGGCCACACTGTTCTGATACAGGCCAGGATGTCATTGGCTGTCTTGACCACCTGGCCACATTGGTGGCTCATGTTTAATCAAGACTGAAATCACAGTGGCCACATTCAAGACCATTCTTAGCTCTGCCCTTTAACGTTCCCTTACTTTAAAATTTAGGTTCCCAGATGTATGGAACAGTCTTCCCATCAGAACTGGCTTCATTTGGCACAGTTTTCACCACAAGCACGACTTCATTTGCTTGAGCTCGTGGCTATGCAGGTAGGGCTACACAGCTTTCAGACCAGAGGTCAGCCTGGCGAGCAGGGGAGGCAAAGAGCTGCTCCCTGGATTCACCCCCTCTGGGCTCTTATCAGCAGCAGGGGGGCCACTACCAACTCCTGCTCTGCACAGGACCTACCTCCACCCCAGAGAAAGGAAAATGGCACATATGCCAACAATGTGGGTGCTGGGGGATCTCTGGGGAACCCATGGAGCCAAGGCCGGCCAGCAGCGCACCCAGCAGTTCTGCAGACAGAAGGGCTGCCACATCTTCGTTCATGCTCGTTTTAATTAAAGAAAAAGCCTCACACACCAAAGTACAGGTCTAGCTCCAAAAGCCCCCCTGGAGCCTGCCATTATCTACAGCCAGAATTTTGCTCCAGAGCCCTACATTTGGTGCCAACTTGCCTCACTTCTGAAAGTGGAATTTGAATGGCGCCAAAAATCCTGTAAAAATACCAGGTTACCGTGAGCGCACACACTGTTGTGACACGAAAAGCAAAGCCAAACAAATGCCCCACAAACTCCCCTATTCCCTCTTCCTCCCAGCCTATGCTCCTCTCTCACCACCTCAAAGCCTCTCAAGGTATGCTGCACAATGAACGCCAAGCTGACAGTACAGGGCACCGTCACTTGGGCATATGATTTTCAAATGGCCCCTGACTCAGGGTAGGCAGCGTGGCTGGGCGCTCAGGGGCTGCCGCCTCGCTTGGAAGCAACAGGAGCTCCACCGGAGATGGAAACTTCCCGAGAAAACCAAAGGCGAAACCAGAGGCGAGTTGTTCTCAGGGACACCAGCCTCTGCCCGGAGCTCCCGCAAAGGACCGACCCTGACCCAGCCAGCTCTCCCTCACGCACGGCAAGGGCTTTTCCCGCAACAGAGTATTCGCCACGACAGGCGAATTCGCCAGGGGCACGCCGCGGCAGGGGAGGCCGCTGGGGCCGGCACCTCTGGGCTCCGCGCTTCCGTCCTCGTCGCCGGCACCGTCCCGGTGCCCGCTCCGGCCTCCCCGGGGGCTGCGCAGGCCTCGACGCGGCTGCCCCGGCCCGGGAGGCGTCGCGGACCCGGCGTGGAGAGGCCGCCCCCTCCTTACCTGAGGGTCTGCGGGTGAGGCTGATGATCTCCTCGGCGTAGCCGCCGCCCGCCACGCTGCCGTTCATGCTGCGGCCTCAAGGAGAACTCGGCTCCCGGGGCAGCCGCTCTCGCTTCCTCGGCCGCCGCCGCCGGGCCGCGCCGCGGAGCGCTGGGAGTTGTAGTCCGCACGGCGGGAAGCGGTGCAGCGCGCGTCCCCCGCGGGACGGGGCTGCTCCCACCGGCGCTCACCGCAGAGGCGGAAGAGGAGTGGGCTCAGGCAAACCCAGCACAGCGTCCTCCTGCCCCCCGCACCTTCCCTGGCCCGCACCCGGTATCTGTGCCTGGCCCTGCCTTGCTTCCCAGGCTGAAGCTCGTTTCCTCAGGAAGGTTAAGGAGTAGCCGATAGTTGTCTGGGGTAGGCGTAGCAGAGAAAGAGGGAGATGTATGACCCGTTTCCAGACCCTTTTACTGTCCTCACAGCAAACTGAAAAGCAGATCGGACAGTGCTGGGCAGGAGCAAAAGCTCAATGCAAGAAGCACAGAGAACATCCATGTCAATGCCGAGTTATCCTGCAATGCAATAAAGGGATCTAGATTCAGAAACACAAATGGTACATAGAATCACCGTGCCAGTGACTGCCACCGCTGGGGCAAGAAATACTTAACTATGTCCTGTAGAAGGTGTTTGGATTGAGGATTTGAGAAACTTCCTTAAAACTCTACAGAACAGATAATTACCAGCAATAAAGGGCAAAGTAGTTAAACTTGCTGTCTAACAGAGGAGCCACTTGAACCTGGGACTCTGTACCTCAGGGTTTACTGAACCAATAGATAATTGGGAAATAGACAGCAAGGAAAAATATATCCTTATCTATTCCAGCACATGCTGCAAGTGCATCAATACAGGCAATGACAACAGGGAACAATGAAGAGGCCGGATTTAGTTTAACCACCTGACTGCTTGGCACTAGGAAGCCAGCCATATCTACATGCTGCAGGAACTTCTCTGATGAAAATGAGAACCAACTTCTCTGGTCTTCAGTGTTACACTACCATTTTGTTTGTTTGGTATTGCAGTAAAGATAACAAATGTTTTTGACTACATTAATTCCAAGATTATCTGCACTGTTGGATTACTGAATTAAACAGGGAGACACAACCTGGATGCTGGATCTCTGAATGCTACAACAGTAATGCTTAATGCTAAACTGAGTGTTAGAACACCTGCCTCAGGGGTGGGAGACAGGCATTCAAGGTCAAATTACAAAATTACAGCTGCAATGATGAGCAAAACCATGACTCGTGTGATAGAGTTTTTTGTTGTTGCTAAGTAGTGTTCACCTTAAGTTGAGGACTTTTCAGTGTCTCATATTCTGCCAATGAAGAGGTGCACAAAAGCTGGGAGGAAGCATGGCCAGGACAGGTGACCTCAACTGGACAAAGGGATATTCCATACCACAGAATGTCATGTCCAGTATATAAGCTGGGGGAGTTACCTGTAAGGGGGGCAAACATGTTCTGGGATGGGCTGAGTATCAGGTAGTCTGTGGTGAACAATTGTACAAAGCATCACTTATTTCTCTTGGGTTCTGTTACTTTTGTTCATTATTATTATTATATTTTAGTTTGTTTCAATTACTAAACTGTTTTTATCTCAATCCACAATGTTTACCTTTTTTTCTGAATCTCCTTCCCACTGGGAGAGGTGGGAGGAGAGTGACCGAGCAGCTGTGAGGTACGTGGTAAACTCCTTGTAGATACAGAGTGTTCCTTAGCAGCAGTTTAATGTATTTCAGAGATGACAGTCTTGGCTTAGAACAAAACCAATTTTATCCTTGATCTGAGATAACTGCAATATTAAGTGTTTTTAAAAGTCTTCTTTAGCCAGGAAGAGATTTCAAACAAGAAACACAGGTATACCATTGTAACTTAGTCCTAGGCAGCTCCAGGCTTCACCTATCACGACTGGCCTGGCACATATTAACAGCTACCTAAGTCTTAATACCTTTACTGCACTGGCACAGGCCATTTCACAGAATCAGAGAATGGTTTGTTTTGGAAGGGATCATCTAGTTCCAACCTCCCTGCCATGGGCAGGGACACCTTCCACTAGTGCAGGTTGTGTCTTCTTATTTCCTCCAGCACCATTTCATGTACTACACTGACCCACATCTCTTGGGAGACAGCACAGCAACATTTGCAAGCTGCCTCTTCATGTACAAGTGAATTACACATTAACCAAGTTCTAGCATCCATTTAAAGCATTTTAAAATACAATTAGAACCAGGAGGAGAAAAAACCAAAAAGGAAACCAGAAAGATTAGGACTGAACTTGGACTTGCACCTTCATAGCATCTTCAGAGTAGTGGGGCATTTCTAACAAACCACCAGAAATATCAAGTTTTTCATTGCGGTGTTGAAATCAGAAACAACAGTATTTTCAAGGAGAAAACCTTAGCAAGGGAGCTCACACATTTTATAAAACATTGACTAGGTTTGTTGGGATACATTTGCCTTGCTCATATGGCCCAAAAAGAAATAGGAGAAAAGTGTACAGCAATATTCCTATCCAAAGCTCACTGAGAGCCTCCTCCCAATTAAGTCCTGTTTCTTCAGATCAGTCTTTAAGCATAGAGAAAAAATGGAAACTACAGCATTTTATTACTTTATATTTTCCAAAACTGCATTTGGAAGTAAGATTTCTAGCCTAAATTGTGCTTTCATTTACCCCTCTGTCTCTTCAGTATGCAGGTCTGTAAATAAGAACTCCCTGACTCTGATGTTTCTGTGTCTCAGCATAGATCTATACATGGCAATTCAAAGTATACTATTGATCAACAATGGCAGGCCATCAAGGTGGCAACCTGAAACTTTTGCCACTCTTTTTGTATTTAAAAAGCAAAATAAAGAAGTCTTAGTAGGTACTAGTTGTGCATAGACAGTTGGAAAGTGCTAGGTGTAGTGCTTGCGTTACTTTTTATCTCCATCTTTCAATTCATTCGCCTGTCTCTTGTCTGTCACCTATTCCTTGTTTGCAACACCTGAATTACGATTGTTATTTCTAAGAAGACATCCCTCCCACCCTCATCCACCTCCAAAAGAGGGTCTCTGGTTATGAGGAATAAATCTGGGGTGTTAGTCAAGGGGCAGTCATCTTGCCTTTTGACATAAACGCAGAATTAAGTTTTCATCATCTAATCAAAACCATCCATGTTTTATCATGACAATAAGCACAGCCTGCTAAACAAACAATGTGTTACCTCATTTCCGCAGACAAGTATAGATAACTATTTAAGGACCCATTTGCTCTAGACAAAAAGCTATGAAAAACTGTGAATCCCATCCTTTGTATTTCACATCCCATCACAATGTAACTGGCCCTTTTTGGATACAGGACACAATAATGATAAAAAAAAATTACAGGCAAATGCATATTTTAATATCATAACTGGGAGGCAGCAAGAGTTGATCGTAATTTGTAGAGTTGCCAACGTCTTTCTTCCCAAACATTCTCAAGTGTTGGGGTACTTATCCTGCCTTTACAGAATGTTTGCTAAAATAGTGCTCTTCACTTTCTAAATACAAACAATTCTTTTGTTAGCAGAGGAGTGCATTATAGCCTTTTATCCTGAAACACCTTTAAAAAAAGTTTTCACTGGGATCTGGACTACAGACTCCTCTTCATGCTGATCTGATAGAAAGGTCTAGTCACTGCTGTAATATAAATAATAAAAATAAAACTTACTGAATGGTATTTCCATGTCCCTCATATTTTTCAGAAGTTAGACATATTTTATCTTGTGTTGAAAAAATGAAAACTACAATGCTTCTGTGTGGCAATCCATAGAGCTGCAAGGACACATTCAGTTATAGCTGAAGAAACAATCACATAGTAAACCAAGATAAACCCTCTGAGATAAGGAAGTCAGATAAAGCATCTATCAAATATTGCAGAAATTCTAGGAGGGGGAGACTTGCAGAATAGTTCCAAATACTTTAGAAATTCATGTAACTTGGGCAACCCCACAGACAGCTCCTTGTAGTGACAATTAAAAAAAAAAAAAACAGCACTTCTCAGAAGCAGCCAGCAGTCAAGGCACTGGAAAATTTCCAGAAAATTAAAACAATTTGTTCTTGTAAAATGCCAGATTTGGTGTCACTACACTGTTGCTGTATATATCATGGCTCAGAAATGTAATACTGGTGTGATCTGGATAATCCTTCTCTACTCTTCAACAAAAGGAAGACCCTGTTCCCTATGATCTCCCTCCTTCCTGAAGTGCTGCTCCCTGTAAACAGTTGGAAGCATTTTTGAAACAGACACCTGCACGTCACTGCAATACCTGTTCCTTGCCTGTTTGTGTGTCACAGATGTGAATTAAATCATAGAAATACAGAATGGTTTGCTTGGAACGAACCCAGCAGAGCCTGCAAGTGCAATTTCTTTCTCTTTGGTTGTTAATGAAGGACAGAAGATGCTCACAAACATCTCTCTCACTGAGTTGAGGAAAACATTAGATGAAAGAGGAAATTGAAGCAAATAATTTATCTACACCTGTTTTAAGAAGTTTGCATTTTTAAACTGTTAATATGAAGCATAAACACAATACCTGCAGTTTACCTAATTATATCAATTTAAGAGCTCAGGGTACAAAGAACAGCATGCCTTACTGCCTGCATTTATTAACTTGAAATAAAATAAAGAGAGATAACATTTACTCTGCATTTAATGATATCACATGAGATTAAAGCTGTTCAGAACCTGTCAAATTATTTTGATGAGTTATCAGATAGCTCTGCTAAATGATGATTTCCCCAAGAGCATCCAAAGCTACTTCTTGTTGATCCTGGGTGAATTTTGATCAGCAGGTGAGTTTTCTTTAGGAACTTCTGTTTTCCTCAGTCTTCGAAACAACTGCAATATTCTATGGAATTGGGCCTTTATCTTCATAAGCCCTCCCACTATTTCCTGTTTAAAACAGATGGTAAGGGCAACTCCAAGGATACATAAAGAAAAAAAACCAAATAGTGCTAGTCTTACTTTTGCTCTCTGATTCCTCCTGGGTGGAGGAGGTCCACTGTCAATGCTACCTCCAAATCCTTCCAATTCACAATATGGAGGAGCCCAGCCGTACTCACAGTGACAGTTCTTACGATTGTTACACACTCCTCTGTCATTACACTTTGTCATGTTACAGTCATAGTTCAGCACTAATACACTCACACATGTCCTGTTGATACAAAGCATATCACTACCACATGGTGTGCCATCTTCCACAGCTCCCATGTCTGCTCTTGGTATCCCTACGTGATAGTCGAGACCCCAACAATTTTTACCTCCGACAGGAGTTTGGACTAGCGTTACATGGCTCTGCAAGAAAGGTAATTTGACTATGTTTTCACACTGAATCCTACCACATAAGATATTCTGAGTACTGCATTTTGTAAAACGGATGTTGTCATGAATACCACAATTCCCAAACCGGTCACCTTGAGTATTCACTGCTTTGAAGCAATCCAAAGGAGCAACCCTGGCTTGTTTGCCAAAGAGACGCTTGCACTGTTCACTGTGGGAAGAACATTTTCCTTGATAGCAATAAACACCATCTTTGCAAGGGGTTCCATCTTGTAGGTATACATCCAGTGGGCACTGAGGAGAAATCCCATTGCAATACTCTGGCAAGTCACAGCTGCCAGTACTTGCTCTGCAGAGTGTTCCTGCTGGAAGGATCTTGCAGTTCTTGCAGCATTTTCCAGATGCACAGACCGAACCTGCAGTAAATGTACAGTTCGCACGGCAACAAGGATCTTTTCTGCAGCTTGGTCGTGAACCACAGTCACATTGCTCTCCACTTTCTACTATCTTATTCCCACAGTATTCACGTCTCGAGGTGTAGAAAGTGCCAGGTGTTGGTGGTTGACGAAGGCAGTTGGCACCAGTTCCAAGCCTGTCAAAGTAGTGTTTGTAACTGCAGTCACTGAATGCATCAGTTTCAACATTGTTTTCGTACATAATGCATTTATCACGTCTGCAGTTACAATCTGGTGTATCATGGCTCATCCCAAGATTATGGCCCAGTTCATGGACAAATGTGACAAAAATTGCAGACAACTTTTTCTCAGTGAAGGAAACAACAGCTGATGACCAGTGGTGATCACACACTGTCCCTATATATGCCAATCCCAGGCTGCCTCCAAACCACTGAAATGCAAATAAGTGAGCAACATCGTGGTACATCCGCTGGTACAGGTCTGACTTTCTCCAGCGGTTAAAGTCACTAAGTACTGTGGAAATAGACTTAGAAACGTTTATAAAGTTGCTTTCAGTCCAGATCTCCAGTCCTATAAGAAACAGACGGACAGAAAGCTGTTTGTACAAAATGTCCCCAATGTTGATGACTTGCATGACGTGCTTCAAGACTTCGGATTTGTTCCTGCCTGTCTTCACAAACCGCACATTGTCCACGACCACTACTATCTTCACATACCTGATGTGCGTCCACCAGTACTTCAGCTTCTCGTTCTCCCCCTCTGCCTTGGGAGCCTTGAACCACGGCAGCACAGCCTTTTGTTGCTGCAGCACCTCCGCCGTCAGTCCGCAGCTGGGTCCCTCGGAGTTGTTGGCCTCCTCCATGCGGTAGAGGATGTGCCGAAAGGCCGGATCATTGGGGACGGGCTCGATCTGGTAGGTATCATCCTCCATCCAGAGCACGCCGTAGAGGCCCCTGCCGCAGGTGCTGAGGGCCACCAGGGAGCCGGGGCTCCCCAGCACCTCGCCCTGGTAGAAGCAGTTGTCCCGCACGAAGGGGTGCTCCTCCCGGCGAGCCCCGTCCCGGCCGTAGGTGACCAGGGTGAAGGGGCGGGAGACCAGGCCCCGCCGGGGCTGCAGGCGCAGCACCCGCGGCCGCCCCGCCACCTTCAGCCAGTAGGACAAGGCCGGGGCGTCCTCGCCGATGCGGGGGCTCAGCTGCCGCGGCACCGTCACCCACGTGGCGCGCGGGGCCCCCCGGGCCCCGGGGCACCCTGCCACGCCAAGCAGCAGCAGCAGGAGCCCCGGCAGCGCTCCCATCGCGGCCGCCGGCACTGGCCGCCCCTGCCCGAGCCGGGAGAGAAGCTGGAAGGGCCCAGCCCGGGCAGAACCGCCCCGAGGCTCCAACTGTCGCCGTGCGGGCTGGGCCGGGACCGGCGGGGGGGCGGGGGGGCGCCCCCCCCC
>VZRL01004623.1:300297-331806 GCA_013397895.1 Origma solitaria
CGCCCGCTCCCCGGGAAACGGCACCTGCGGCCGCGGCGCGTCGCCGACCGCTACCCCGGCGCCTCCAGACAGCCCACACTGCTCTTTGAGCCAGGACAGAGGCTCTCCTGAGGAACCAGTAAATTAGCCTCCTACAAAAACCTTCCCAGCTTTTAATAATTTTCAGTTCAAATTAATGGGTACTTCGCCTTCTGAGCAGACCTAGAAAGGAAAGCCCCCAGTTCAGCTTCACACTCCTTGTCACAGATGTTTGTGTTGAGCAAAGGGATCCTTTGGGTAGACCACAAGTGGGAAAATCTCTTTAAAAATCTCAGAAGGTTGGGTTTTGATTTTTTTGCTCTTTTCATTACAGGATAATTTGTATGTGGACAGAAACAGGGTATTTCAGCTCAAGAGAATATCTGGAAAACCTTAGAGTCTGAATTGAAAAAGTACAGAAATACTCCCTGTGGTGACCTTAGCATGTACCTTACTATAGCTACTACAGCATACACACCCCCCAGGAAAGAAAAAGAACCAGGGGAGAATTCACTCCTACTACATTCTATAATATAGATGCAGACTAACAGTACCAAGTATAAAACCCTCAAGCCTATGTACGCCACAGCTGCTACACACCTACAACAATGTGCCTTAATTACATACAGCACTTATGCAGCAGCCAATTTTCCACATCATGTCCTTTCTAAAGACTTGTGATTACACAGCAGTGGAAAGAGAACACAGGTACATCTACCACTTGGCTGCCATTCCCATTTTGGGATACAGCTCCATCAAGATACAGCCATAAGACAGTGATGTGGATTGTGGTAAGACAGGATGTCCTGTGCAACACAGCCGTGCACACTGGTTTTTTGGCACGTAGTGCTGGGATTCAACATAGCCACAGCTGTTATCTATTGGAAACTCTTCACAACTTTCTTTTCAGCACTGAAAGCACATCTGGGATGAAGTCCAATCTGCTATGACCCTTATCTTTCTCAGCTGCAGGAGGTGCTCCCTCCTACCACCCTATATCCATCTCAGGAATTGTGTCTTTCAGCACCAATTTCTGTGTGCTGACCATCACCCTGGCACAGCAGCAACACTTAACACTTCAAACTACCCAAGACAGGCATTGCCACTCAAGAGGCCGGGCAGTGAAAGAAGCTGGCAGAATGCTCAGAGCCTCCTTCTGCTGTCCCATGCCCCAGGGTCCTGAGTTGGTTGGTACCTTATGCTGGGCACATGGCAGGCCTAACTAACAGCTGTGGAGGTTACAGTTGTCCAAAGGCGCTTCAGATTCTGTGGATTGGCACCTTGCTCATTCCTTGCAAGCATGGCCAGCATTAGCAGCATTTTAATATACTGCCTCAGATTAAAGGAATGAAAACATGATGCCTGCTTCTATTAGGATCCATCTAGGAGGATCTTTCTAGATATCCATCCAAACTCATGACCTGTTTTAGCCTTAGAATTATTTTCTTATTAGTTTTAAAATTATAGGAACTGTTTCTTGTGAAGTCTTTTATGTCCACCTAGTTTCTGAATGATTGTCCATTACTTTTCAATTATCAGCTTTGCATTTCAGTATTGTGAACTATGTCAGATTATGTCTCTTGAAATAAATATAACCCAGACCACAATGGAAAAATCCTGTTACATAATTTACATGCAGTCTGTAGTTCTATTTTTAAATGCATAGTTCTGCTGCGTGATCACTCCTTAAATTCTACAAAAGACCCTACTAAATCACTCTGCCAATTTGCTAGGGACGCCTTACTACCCTTACCATCCCCCAACCTGAAGTTGCCAACTATTTCCTTCCTCTTTTAATATAAACATAGCTATATAATTAGGACTAGAAAATATTCTATTTCCACTGCTGAACTCATGACAGATTCTTGGAGGGAAGTGTCAATGCAAGTTTGCAACACTGCATTCAGCACCTAAGCAAGTCCTTCAGTATCGAGATCACACTGTTGTGTTCAGTTTACCAGAGCCTTGCATTTCTGTATTTAGATCAGGTAAAGATCAAAGGGGAAGGAGGGAAAGAGTCCCATTATATGACAATGAACAGGTTGGAAAGAAAAATGACTGACCTTACAGTAGAGCAGGGGAAAAATATCACAGCCATCTGCAGCTACTTTGACTGCAGAAACATTTGGCAGGTGTAACTGGCTTTGTCATGAGTGTTTTTCAACTTTTTTTCAATCTTGTAGCTCCCTAGAATTTCCAATGAAGGTGCAAGTTCCTGTGGAATTCAATCCTACCACCAAGGTTTCCTTTGCTCACTTACCTTCTCGAGTCTTTAGGAACAGGTCACGAAACACCAGCAGCCTTGTGGACCACAGGGTGAAATTCACTGGCAGAAAGAAATGAAGCCTTCAGACTGCTGAGAGATCAATAATACATCGTAACTCATCCCAGTGGGAAAATTTCACCCCACTACCTATCCATCTATAATCCACATTTTAGGCTACAGGACACATAAGAGACCATTTGTTTGTTCTATGCATGATTACAGGACCAAAGCAACACTTTATCAGAAGCTCACCCTCCTCTCCAAGAAAAAAAAAACCAAACCCATCTTGAACCTTGAATGCCTAGTTATCATTTGGTTTGCTACTGAAAAATTACTGAAAACGCTGAAAAAGTGTATCCCATCAGCTTTTTTTCAGAAACCATCTGTTGATTAGTGAAGCTACAGTCTATTTGCATAATACATCTTCACCCTTTTTCTCACAAGGGACTTCCATGTTTCAAGATAAAACTAATCTATCCCCTTTGCCTTGTCCCTCCTATTGCCTATACCCTTCTTGCTCCAAGTACAGCTCTGGCAAACAAAACGTACTGACTGACCAGATGGCATCTAACCTTCTTCGCTAGGAAAAGGTTACCAAAATACAAAGTATGGGGGCAGAGCGTCAAAGTGGAATGGGTGAGAGCAACATACAGCCTGGTCAGAACCTACTTAGGGAAAAGATGACAAAGACAATATTTCTGCTGCACGTGGAACACCATTAACTTACACAGTAAATTGAGGTAGCTAGAGTGCCCCTCCCTCCTACAGTCTGGTTGGACATTTACATGTCTCATTTCTGGAAATCCCAGCTTTCCATCATGCGGGTGGATAAGACAAAGGCTTTGGTGCTTCTTCCACTACTTGCTTTCAGAGGAATTTTTTTAACACAGGAGAAAACCAACACCCTTTTTTTCTAAGTATATTCACACCACCTTGTCTTGAGCATCCCAGAATGACTGTCTTCTATATTTTCACTTGATTTAATAGTTCACACTAGCTATTATCCACTTTTATCAACATTTTGAGAAATGGCTGTTCAAATCTGATCCAGATATGAAATAAACCTAATACACACTCAAGTACATGAATATATGAATTTCAGATCTGTATCTGCATCAACTGAGAACAGCTATTGGCTTATCTACATCTTTGAACATTACAGCTTTGGATTCTAGGACAAAAATGGCATGGATCTTTCTATCATTCAGTAATAAACAGCTCTGACTCAGAAGCTGGGTTACTGAAACAGAAAAAGAGTGTCTCGTAACCTGAAAATAAATTTGGCACAGTTATCTAAGCATACCTTAGTCTTTCTTCCTATCTACATTTTGGTTGCTACATACAAACCTTTTTCTTGCTTACTACAGTTTACTTCATGAAAGCAGGTAACAGCTGTGGAAAGAAAGCAAGCTATTTCAAGGATCACTTCATTACTTCAATGAAAAAACAAAACCAACCTAAGAGTAATTTCTTTTCAATGAATGATTTCTAATTTTTCTGAGAAAAAAGGGGTTTATTTAAGCAATATAGCTGTCAGTGAAGTTTCTCGTCCACTGTCCCACTTCTGCAAGTCTAAAAGGTACATGTCCAATGAAGGAGCAAGGAAGTGCTAGGAGCACAGAGACATAATTGATATATTGGAATTACAGTGAAAAATTAGAAATATAAACAGCTTCACTGAGTGTGCAACATCAAGAAATTTTAGCCTGTTTTATGTCATAAATCTCCCAAACCACTAACTTCTATAGTTCACCATCAGCTTAACCATTTAGTAAAACTAATGTCCAACAACATCAAGAAACTGTGAGCATTCTGACATCTAACTACATGGATTTGAGGGTCCAGTTACCAAATCTTTTATCTTTATCCCAAGTACACTAAAGGCACAGCAATTTATAGCAGGTAGCCTAACTTTCCCTACTCAAAATAGAACACAGTATGTTCCAATATCCAAGCAAAAAAAAAAAAATGTTGCCAGCATAAATAACATTATTTACTACTAACAAAGTATATATTTAAGAAAGGCATTCCAGCAGCCAGGAGTTTTATTTGCCAGGAATTCCAATTCCTTTTTATATATGAAAGTTTTTTCTTTTTACATAGGAAACCTACACACAAAAGATGCAAGAGTTTGCGAACATTTCAGGAGGCTGCTGAATATGTCCATGTAAAAACCATTCTCAGAAGCTAACATTCAAAATAAAATGAAGACTTGAAAACACCTTCCTTGAGGCACCTCACATCCTGACATTAACATCTGCATGAGAGGTTTCTACAGAAAAAGCTGTTACAGGAACTTCAGTCCCTGAATTGTCAGTCTCAGTGGAAGAACTTAAATACAAAGAAAAGGGAGCAAGAATCTCCTGTTTTCCAGGTACAGACTAATCCAGATGTGTAACAACTTCTCCATTCACTGGAGTCTCATTCGTTTTTCAGGTGGTCCTTTAGCACTAGCACTCTGAGCATTCTTTACAGTCTCTTTTTCCTCTGGCTTGACAGCTTCAGGGGCTGGTTCTGGTTCCTTCTTGATTTGATCCACTGAAGATGTAACAGGAAAAGAAAGTTAAACCTCTGATTTTCCTTCTCTAAAATTCTGTTCAGAGTATTTAGAAAATATTATTAATGTCAAAAGGACAACATTAATTTCAAAGGCATAAGAATAAGCAGGGAGTAAAGGTGGAAAGGGAGTAAAGGAGTTAAAAGGTGGAATAGATTGAAGTGATACAGTTCATGCCTTTCCTGTTTGGAGGTAGCTTATGAACAACTCAAAGTCTTCACTCTTACCCATTACTTTGCACCATTAGGTAATGCCAGAATTCCAAACCACCTCACAGTAGCAGCAGCAAGAACTTACATACATGGCAACTGAAAGATACTGCATACCGAGACTATATTTTTAAGTCTTGTGAGAATATTAGAGGTTTACCTGGGATAGGCTTTTCTCCAGGCTTTTGCTGTGGGGGAAGAAAACATAAAAAAACCAACACATCAGTGGTATCAAAGTTGTAATTCTCAACCCTTCCTACTATTCATTTAGGAAAAAACATCCAAGCAATGCACTCTTATATGTAAGAGGTGAGGGTAGAATGGATCACTAAATACATTCAAACACAATCCAGTTAACATAACATCCAGTTTTTCCTCAGACAACTGAAAAACATTAAAGCAAAAAATATGCAGTTAGCCAGTCCTTCCCACATCCAAGGAGCAATTTTGTACGATGCTGTAAACATAATTTCCTTTGCTCCCAAGCAGAAGCCCTGGTGGAACAAATGGCTGCCAAAGACAACCAGAGATAATCACAACAAATTCACAAAATGCCAAGAATTTTCATGGTAACTAATGAGTCTCCAGAACAATGGAGTAACAAAAACAAAACACTGTAATGGCTTGATTGAGTTCACAAAGCAGGAAACTGGAAGAAGCAGCAACATCTAATAGCTGAGAACAGACCCTTTGTAATCAGATAAGGAATTTGTATAATAAAATTCATGCTCATAGTTTTGCCAAGGTCTTAATGACTCCTGTGATTACAAAGGAAAATCTTAAACTCCAATATGAGCCTTCTGTGGCAAGTTTATTATCTAATCCACATTACTATTGCAGAAATACACAAAATTCCCATTCAGTTTCAGCTGTTCAAATACTTATGACCATCTTTTAAGTTCTAAGTTACAGTAATACTGAGGCTTTTGAGTGTCATACCTGAACAAATCTGGGTGGAAACTTTTGTCTTAGGTCTAAAAGCAAAGCATCTACCCGTTGTCTTTGGAAAATAGAGCTTGGTTCTTCCTTCTTCTTGGCTTTTGGTTTAGTTTTCTCTGCGAGTCACAGAAATATTAGAGAAAGATGTATTAAAATTTATTTCCTCTTAGTAGCTCTTCGTTGTACGACAAGGTAGTATTTGTCTCTCATCAAAACTTCACCTACATTTTCTCACTGATATCAGTTACTTTTAGAAGACAGGTTAAGGATGATTCTTACCTCCTGACAAACTGGTTTAGCTTCTGAAAATGTGCTTTGGTCCCTAGAGGGTTGCAGACTTGCCCACTTTGTTGACACACAGCTCACCATTTTCAGATCCTACCCATGCATTGATGTTCATTCCCACCAGCACAGAAGAGCAAGATTCCTTTCACCTGGTAGAGCGCCCTAACTTATCTTTCACACACTTCCTCTCACCTCTCCACCATTACTGTGCACTGCCTCAAGCTTTTCCCTACATTACCTTTCCTCTCCCAAAGTAAGCAGGAGAAACTAGGAATCATACCGCGTTCTTCTTGATCTTTGAAATGCCACCAGTAGCCCTTGGATGGGTGATAGCGACAGTAGGACATGGCTTCTTCAAAAGCAGACTGAATTCCATGCACTGCAGTGAGCTTTCAGAACAAGAATGTAAGGTAGTGTTCAGAACTTAAGGAGAAGATACAATATAAATTTTTGAAAGTTGGTATTTTAAAATTAGTATTCTATATCAATTTTTGTTCTGGGAAGGGAACTTGGAACATCCAGTTTTGGACTGAGAATGTAATTTCTTAAACAGGTTCTCACAAGGCTCTTCTGAAGTGCTTTTCTAAATTGACAGAGAAAATCTTGCAAAACCTGTAGTTTATGAGAACAGAAGGAATCAAAACAAACTTGAACATCCAATTTAAAAATACCAAATCAACTTAAAAAAATACGCCAAATTAAAAAAAAAAATTACATTAGCTTCAAAATAACATTCCAAAGCAAGCTTCACAGATTACGTATTTAATTACTATTTCGTATGTATTTGTTAAATAATTTTTCTTTTGATTATTCAAACTTCATTATATTCTGCCAATTGTATAGCTTCAGTTATTCTGATCCTTCATCCTTAAACAATGTATCCTAGTTTTTGGGCAACACTGCACTCTCACAGGATCTTGCGTTTTCCTGTAGGACACACACAGTATTAACCAGTGGGGTTCATTTTAAGCTATTGCACCATTACTACACAAGATCTTTCCTCAAAATAGTGAAGGTGAGATTTAAACAGCCTGGGGAACAACCAAAAGTAAAAGCAGATATTCACCAGTATACATCAAATATAGCATCACACATCAAATGCACAGAACACTTACAACTCTGGAGTTAATGACAGACCCTAAGTCAGGTGCTTGATAAATCACTCCAGCAATAATATAGTAGTCAGCCAATGGAATAACTGTGGGAAGGAAAAGATAAAAAAGGCAGGATCAATGTAAAGCTCTTGCTGAAGACTGCGTATTTGCTGCTAAATTTCAGTTGTAGCAGCAGAAATTGCAATATTCATCTTATTACAAAATTTTCTCTTCTTAACCTTTTCCTTCAAGGTGTTTTATTTGCACCTTAACCACAGAGTGGTAAGGAGAGAAAAACCAAGGTCTGCTCTACAGACAGAAAAGCATCAGCTGTAAAGTCCTGTCATACTGTAAATAAATGATTTGCCTCACAGAGTTGGGGTTTTCAGAGCTACACTGGAGGAGTCAAGTGAACTGCTCTTGAAGTAATTCAGCTTGCCTTGGCTACCAGCAGAAACTCACAACAATGTAAAATCTCGTCCTTCTGTACTCAGCTTTCTCTAATTTGTACAGTCCTCTCTGCTAGCTTTCCCTGATCCAATAGCATTAAGGACACACAGAGAATACCTTTCTAAATTAATAACATTCTGCCAAAGGCATTCACTAAACCAGATTTGGAACCTCTACTGACCAATCAAAAATTCAAAGGAATATGAAGCCAGTTGCATGCAGATGGGAAAAAAAAGCTAAGGATTTTATTTAAAAACCGGAAAGGTCATCCATGACAGTGTAAGAAGGAGTGGTGCTGTTATCACAAGATTCCATCACAATAAGAAGTGGACACTCTGCCACGGCATGGAATGAATGCTATCAGCAATTTCCCATAGGAAAATACAGCACAGGGCAGCACTTTCTCATTCGCTGCCCCATTTCCCCACAAGATGGCACTCACTGCTGCTGGCACACTGCAGAGAACTGCTGGAAAAAGGATCTCCCCACCAGAAGAAGGCCTCATACTCTCCCAGTTAGATTGAAGATAAAGGCAGAAAAAGGGAAACTGAAGTGCTTAGACACAAATTAGGAACTGCTAAAAATTACTGACTGATTGGGCTTCTCAACAGGGGCAAGAACTGAGTGACTGTACCTTGTGTTGGAGATTGCCTTTGCTGCTTTCGGATAATGAAGAGAATGGGCTCTTGAGCATGAAGAAGGATGTACTCCACTCCAACCATCTGGCTGAAAAAGGTAAGCAACCAGAGTAAGTATCTTCCTACAAGTAAAATCTGTAGGATGTGAAGAGCGACCAAAGGGCCCAGCAGTAAAGCAATGAAGTTCTGATGCTTTGAAAGCTCTTCCATAAAGTGTAGTAAATAAAGGCAAAGGATTTCCTGAGCTAGTTGTCAAACCCTACGTGCATAGACAAGGGGAGTTATAACAACCTGACACAACATCCAAACAGAACATATTAGCAACAGATAAATGGCAAGAAAGATACCAATCCATCATCATGAAGTTGTCATTTAAAAACAGCAACAAAGAACTGGTGTATGATGTGACCCTCTGTGCGTCTGATGTAACAGCCTCTCTGCAACCACATCTGAGCATAAGTGACTTTACCAACGAACTTCTAGCTCTGCTTGCAAACTCCCTATCATATTGTGGAGTCTTTAAATAGTTCTCAAACAACTCACTTGTGCTCAGTGTAGCAGATGGGGAACTGAAAAGAAAGTTAACTTGCACATGCAATCTCATTACACAACCATATGTGATCAGTTTATTTACAACACTCACTACCCTCTTATTATCCATACTAAAAAGCCAGCTCTTCAAAGGAATTATGGCACAGAGCCAGCAGTATATGGAAACACAAACTATTTATGAACTCAAAGTATCCCCTTACACAAACCCTATTCACCACAGAAAAAACATTTAACTATATTACATTACTCTGGTTTTGTTGAGCTGGGAGGATGAAAGAATACAGCTTTTCTATTTCAGAGAAACAACTAGAGGGTGATTCACTGGAATCTTAAAAGATACATAGAATCCTTCATGCTTAACACCTCCTTGAGATGGTGTAAAAGGAAGCAGAAAACATCCAAATACAAAAAAAGCTGGGCTCCCTGGAAAGTGGTGGGACTAAAAAGCACGGAACAGAACGAGGTTTCTAGCATGCTTTCATTCAACCACAAAGCCCTGAACGGAGGGACAAGGGACACTGCAGAGGAAGCACTTACTTCAAATGGTCCAGGGTCATCCGCTGCATTTTGACAACTTCATTGTTACATGTTCGGTCATAGAATGGGTTACTTCGCTCTGAGAAATAGTCCAACACACTCCCATTGTTCAATATTGGAATCCAGGAGCTGTCAACCCAGGAAATTCCCAACAGATTATCTGGGAAAATAAATCTACACTGAGTACCGAAGCAGTCAAAAACACTACAAATACATCCAAGAGTAAATTGCCACAAGTTAATGATTACAGCTGAGAAAGGAGATGGAACACAGACTCAAACACACCAGTTAAAATTAAAGAAGTGTTTCATAGAGTTCAAATAATAATTGATAACATTCAACCTTCTGCAGTTCTCTTAGAGGTACACAAGAAAAAAATACCCAAAAAACAACAGCAAACACAAAGATGCTATCTTTCGGCAGATGTTTCCCAGTAGTCTTGAACAAGAGATTCTATTCCTGACTACAAAATTAATCTGCCAAATTGTCTTCAGCAAATTACTTGTTCTATAGTTCAGTGGATATTACAGAAATCTAACTACCAAACATTAACAATTATATTTAAAAAGTAAGCTTTTTAAATGAAACACACTTTATAATCTACAAGTCATTATAGGCCAGTTAAATTCTTACAGATTCACGGAAATTTGAATTAAAGTTCCTGCATTTTATTATAACACTGCAGCAAAATTACATTCCTCAGGCACATCAAAGAAACCAGGGTCAACAACCAGTTCCAGAGTCAACAAATTTGCTAACATTGGATATCCACGAGGAACCTTGAAAAATACCCTGAAATTCATCCATTTTAAATCACAGAAGCAGCAAATAGAATTTACAAGATACAAGAAAGCAGGAAAAGATACGCATTGTTTAGACTAAAAAAAGGCGAAAGTGATGAGAAGTCACTGAAGAACTGAAATTCCCTCCTCACAGGAACCGTTGCCTAAAGTTCACGCATTATATACATACCCAGAACTCCCACTTATCATTCCACTGAGAATATTTTATTTCTGTGACAATTCAGCATGGTCAAGGACGAATGGATCATTTTCAAAAATGTCAGCTCATACACTGTTAGCAGCATGTCTGAAGAACAGTTAATAAAAGTAACACTACCTGCTTAGCAAACCAGGAAAAATGCAACAGGAATAGCTACACATAAAGCATTTTTCCTTGCTG
This sequence comes from Origma solitaria, assembly GCA_013397895.1. Taxonomy (NCBI): domain Eukaryota; kingdom Metazoa; phylum Chordata; class Aves; order Passeriformes; family Acanthizidae; genus Origma; species Origma solitaria. Next base: position 311,025 of record VZRL01004623.1, read on the forward strand.
TTCTCAGAATTTCTAGTCTAACTGTTTCATGGGGAGCAGGGACATAGAGGGAGAAGTCTAGAGGCATTCATGTTATTTCACATAGACTATTCTCTCTCCTCACTATAGAAAAGGAAATCTCAGAAACACAGCACTAAGATCCATTATTAACCACCTAAGTCATGGTAGCGCTGTTTATTCCAAATGCCATTCCAAACCAAATGAGCTTTCCTTTCAAAAACATCTTGAAATCTTAAGCACTTGCATTCTCATCATAATAAACTCTCACATTTTATTTCAAATATAAACTTTTCTTGTTTATATGATTAACAATTGCATTTCTCAGAGGAATGTCAGGGAAGCTTTAGACATATATATAGCTATCATGCTGTATATATAGAGTGATAAATGTCTCGTAAAATGGAATATAAAGTTGGACTCTAAGACTCAATTATCCATATCTGCTTAGTGCCAGTATTTATAATTAGCTTTTAAAACTAGCAAGATTGTTCTCTTAACTATTCTTGGAAAAAAGGGGAGGAAGAGTAAAACAAACCGTGAACCTGATTATACTGAAGGGTGTATTGTTTATTTTGGGTATGAGAAAGAAAGGATGGTGTTCCTGCTTCCCTGTTCCTTTCAAAAATAGGACATCTTGTTCAGAGCATTTCTTGTGGAATTTGCATCACAGATGCAAAAGTAAAGTGCTTGTGACAATACTGCCAATCTGTCATGATTTTCAAAACAATCTGGAAGACAAGCCAGCAAGCCATGGCAAAAAAGAAGAGTAATTCACACAATGTGTTGAACCTGGCCTTGTCAGCTGGGTAGCCCTGCACCAAGCTTTTGACAAACCAAGAGGAACAGTAAATTAGCCTGTCAGGGTACTGGGTTTGCCTGACCAGGTCTGGCAAAGGGGCTTTTACAGGGGTGGCTTCTATGAGAGGCTGCTGGAAGCTTCCCAATGTCCTACAGACCTAATGACAGACCAGCACGAGGAGGCTATTCCCCTACAGCCCATGGAGATCCACAGTGGAGCAGAGATCCACCTGCAGCCCCTGGAAGACCCCACACTGGAGCAGGTGGATGCCTGAAGGAGGCTGTGACCCCATGGGAAGCCCACGCTGGTGCAGGCTCTTGACAGAACCTGTGGTCCCTTGGAGAGAGGAGCCCAAGCTGGAGCAGGTTTGCTGGCAGGACTTGTGACCCCCTGGGGAACCCACGCTGGAGCACTTAGTTCACGTCTCTCCTGATGCTGAGTACAATACAAGCCATGCCAAGCAGCCCCAGGAGTTGCCAGGCCCTGCAGAGCTGCCTGGTCACGTTCACCTGGGTAAAGCAGTCCCAAAATTGGCCCAGAGCATAGGGCAGGTCAGAGGCCAAGCTCTCTGTGACAATGGGCAGGTGTCCATCGTGATCCAGCTCTGGGGGCTGCAAAGGTCTTGGTCATTTTGGAAAAGTGAGGGATTGCCCGTGTAACCAAGCTAACCATCCTGCACAGGAAGTACTTAAAAATAGCGACCAGGTTGGTTTAAGTGCAGAATATTAATCTGCATTATTAATTCCACCGATTTAAGAGACCAAGATGGATTAAACAAAATTTGTTGATTTTTAAAATTCTGTATTTTAGATTGCACATGGTCCTATTTCAAAAATTTGTGGAGATTAAATATTCTAATACGCTTGAATTGGTGAAAATGAAGTCATTTTCGTTTCAGTAATATCTATTTTGAATTTAAATGGTAGTCCAACATTACGGTGGGCGCAAAGGGACATACAATAAAATTACACCAACAATTCAATTTTTCAGAGGTGCAAAATTTTGGATTTTTTCCTACTGGTTTTGATGTGTCACACAGAGCAATCTGGGAAGCCTTTTTAGCAGTGGACCCATTGAGCCATCCTACCTTACTTTCTAACTCTTCCATTCCCCAAATTCAGGGAATAGTATTATCAGCTTCACCTTTATCTGAGACCCATTCATTTTTAAAATATATAACCAAAGTGGCTAGGCTTAAATCTGTTTTACTGGAATATATCAGCTTTTGGAAACTATCATGTGGACCAATAACCCTAACTGGGGGAGTTATGCAGGCTACATCGAATACCTTTTTACTGTGAAGGAGAAGAGAACAGTACTAAAGAAGGTGGAAGGAGAGCAATAGGTAGGGGGGCTGAGGTCTGAAAGGGCTCCCACCCTTTGGCCTGAATCAATGTGCTCTTTGTAGGAAGGAAGGGCCAATTAGATGCAAACATTATTTCTAACAATGAGAGAAGGGGTCTGGTGGAAAATACTATCAAGGCATCCCCAGCAGACCTCCTAGCTCCAGTACAACTAGAGAATGAAACAATAGATTTCTGACCAACAGCAAAGCCACACATTCAGTAATAACTAGATGCAAGATGTAACTTAGTAAAGTTACAATACCAATTGTTGGGGCAACAGGAAAAAGAGTTTTATTCCCATTCTTACATGGAGTGTCCAGTTGAACATACTAAACTGACTCATGAGTTTCTATGTACCAGAACATCCCTTCCATTGCTAGGATGAGACCATGCAAGATGAATGCTCAAGTAATTTTTTTGAAAACTCTGTACAGCTATGCATCTTACAGGAAAAGGCATGGAAAGATGAAATCTGTTTACAAATTGCAGACCTCAAAGGAACCCGAAAATGACATCCTGTGTGCAGTACTGACTGCTGCTTAGTGTCAATCTGAATTTAATAACTGTAACGAAGTCACGAGTATAAGCTGGTACTGCATTTAAGAGCAATAAATCAAATACCTCAAGTCTGTGTGTGGATGGGCTTCTCGTAGTGGGTGAAAAAACCTGTTTTGGGACAACAGCACTGGAGAAATTAATGGAGGACTGTCTCCTGTGGGAGGGAACCCACAGTGGAGAAGTGGAAGACTGTGAAGACTCCTCCTACTGAGGACAGAGTGGCAGCACCAACGTGTGTGAACTGATCACAACCCTATTTGCTATCCACCTTTGCTGCTCAAGGGAGAGAAAGCAGAGAATTTCAGAGTGAAGTTAAGCCCAGGAAGAAGGGAGTGGTGGAGGTGTTTTTAAGACTGGTCTTATTTCTCATTATCCTCCTCTGACCTAATTGGTAACAAATTCAATTAATTTCCTCAAGTTGAATCTGTTTTGCCCACGGCAGTTAATTGATGAGTGATCTCTCCCTGTCCTGATCTCGACCCACAAGCCTTTCACTGTGTTCTTTCTCCCTGTCTGGTTCAGGAAGGGTATGATAGAGTGACTTGGTGGGCACCTGGCATCCAGCCTGGGTTAACTCACTGCAGACAGATTAAAAATAGAGGTATACCTCAAAATATACTTAATATATTGAACTGTGCAAGATAAAAGATGTTGAGGGAGCTTAAATAATCTGGGGGAAGACAGAGCTAATAATACAGCACTTCTCCATTAATTGTCCACATAGTTCCTTCCTGTAATCTTAAACAAGGCAGTCAGAAAAACACACAGGAATAATCATTAAGAATTTGAATTTAAAAAAAGGAGAAAACTTCTGTGGCATTATCAAAACTGACCCTTCAAGAGATTTCCCTAAATATCTGTTCTTGGTCATTCTCTGAGACTCCACAACAGCGGCTTCTGATGTGATTCCATTCAGACAATCTTATGGAGAAAAATAATTTCCTTTCCTGTGCCCTCTTAGCCCCCACTTCCTCACTCACAGTTCAAATTCTTCAGCGCAATTTAACTTCTACTTTGTTTACAACACAAATCTTTAATACTTTATTCAAGTATCACTTCTTCTTCAAAACATAATCTCTTTCTATTCATATCCCTGACTTCTCACCCAAATGTTTCTTGGTTTTTATTACTTCAGATTTCTTTCTGGCCTTCCTAACACCTGGCCTGCCTCACCACATCCACCTGAAGCGCTCTTAAGATTACCAGCCTCACTCGCCACTCTGGTCTTGTTCAAGTCCCACACACATGCCAGCGCTTCCTACTTTCCCCCACACTTCAGAGCTGGAAATCTCCTTTTTGAGCTGTTCCCTTACGTCGCCATCTAATCGCAAGACCTCCTTGTCCCACCTGAAAAGGCCGAGAAGGAGGCTTGGTTCACCCAGGCGGCCCTGAGCACACGCTCCCAGCCTGCCGCTTATCCGAAACTGCTTTTTGGGCAGCTTTTCCGCCCGGCCGTTCCAGCTTCCAAGGACCGTCACACCACCACACCGACCCCTCCTGCGGCCACCCCGCGGACGGCTCTGCTCGCGGGCGGAGCTGAGCCCAGGCCGGCGGGCAGGGCCCCGGAGCCGCGGCGAGCGAGGCCTACCTCGGATGTCCACAGCCGCCATGGCCTCGCCGCGCACGTCCTGAGCGGGGCGGGGCACAGGGAGCGGCCGAGAGCGGGAGGCGGAGCGGGCGCCACGGGGAACGCCTCTCGTCCCAACACGCAGGCGCTGGCCAGGGAAACATCTGCCCGAAGAGAAGGGCTGCGCTGCTCCAGCCGCCCGCCGCAAGCCGAGGTAACCCTCGCTTCACCCGAGTGGTGCATAACCAGAACGACGGCGCCAGCGCCGAAGATCAACGTGATTATTCTGAGCTGTTTGCTCGAGGGTTTTGAAGTCGTTCTCACCTGGCCTTGGCCCGCTGATATTTGCTGGTCACTTTCAAAGTGAAAGAGGTGTGGGCTGCAGGTTGCTGCTCAGCATCACACCCATCCAACTTGACCTGCTTGGGAAAGCCCTGATTTAGTTTGCCATGTGGGAATAACGGGGGATATTTGAGGTCACATCATCAGAACACTATATGGTTCCTGTCCTGAGGTGTGGTCCTTGGCATTCTGGCTCTTAAGTGAAATCGTCGGTCAGTACTGTCATCAGTAATTTATAGGGTGAAAAACAACACTCAGTGGGTGGAAGAATATACTGCACTGACGATTAACGAGCTCCTTATTTAGACTGACAATTACAATCTACAAATCTGTTGTACAGCGTGTCCAATACCTCTGTGTCATGCTAGCTGTACCTCCAGTGACTCACTGTGCCTGAGCCTTTGCTGCTGAGATCAGCCATTCCCTCACTGGCAGCAGCAGAGTCTAAGAGAGTCTGGAGTTATTGCATCACTGATGCCCCGTGATTGTAACTGGTGGTGGAATCTCTTTCCCTTCCATTAGAGACCTGTGCGAAAAAACTATAGGAAGTACTTTACTGTGTATGAAGTACAGGAAATGGATATTATCATAGTAGAAGAGCAATCAAAAAGTTAGAGCAAAACAGAGCTGATGCTGCTTATTTGCTCTTTATTCAGTCCTCTCATACCAATACATTAGGAGACAGACTGTAACTGGAAAACCACACACTCTTTGTTTTTTTCTTCCCATGATTCCTGCCTTGTTCAATATGCTAAAGTCACTATATCACTTGAGAATATTCTGGGCTTGTTTTCTGTGACGGAGAGGTGCCTGCAGAACACTTGCTTTACATGTTTCATATGTTGAAAGATGTGAAGGTGCCAAGCGAAGGTTACAGAAGGTGACACGGGCAGAAGAATGCTGGTTTGGAAAACTGGACTCCAGTCTTGCCAGTGGTATAGTCATACATTAGATTAATGAAGCTTTTTCAAGCTAATATCTGATTTATAGATATGCTGAGCCCTTGATACAAATAAAGTGATGCTGGTCATCCTTTGTGTGTTCTATAATTCTCTGCACACTGAGAAGTTAAGTTCTCTAAAATCTCTCACAGTTTAATTACTCAAAATAAGATTTTTGTAATCTCAGTGCCTCATGGCTGCATCTCTAAAAGGGATGTGATAACAGGCCCCTTGGCTCCGAGTGGTTCATGAAAATAAATTTAATAATATCTGCAAAAGTATGAGGCTGGGGTGGTAAGTGTTCTGAGAAAATTAATCTTCTCTTCAGAAGAAGATTTGCTTAATGTGCAAAAAATAAGTAAAAAAGATTGAACAGTGGAAGAAAACAAGGTACTGAACAGTAGAGCACTGTCTAACTGTACCACTGAATTCAGAAGAAAGCCATGAAAACACAATACTTGGTATCATTTAATAGCACAACTAATGCATCTCTGCCAAACACATCTCTCTAGTGTTATCTGCACCAGAATGTTTTAAATAAATAAATAATACTATGATAGCTTGCCATTTTAAACCAAATACTTCAATATCCCTGTCATGCACAATCCTCCTGGAGGGCAAAAATGCTGCCAGACATAACAGCCATCCTTCTGGAACATCTCTGATGCCCTGTTTCATTCTAATTTTGTGCAAACCATTTCAGTAGCAAATGGGAACTCAACTTCTATTTTAATTATTCATGTTGTCCATCTTGCCTGCTGACTCTGCACCTCTCCACAGCAAGTATGCCTTTGGATGAGCGAGGGGCTGGAAAGTAAAGATTCCTGAGTGGGAAATAATGGGGCTTGATTGCTCACAATGAATTTTCAATTACATGGTAAGACTTGCCAAAGCACTGCTGGAAAGAATTGTTCATCTGGTAACATTTTCACCTTCTGCTGTAGCATAAAAGACTAGGGCTTTTTCACCTGGTTTCCTCTAAAGGGAGAGTCCTAATGAACATTGTGGTTCTGTCCCTCTTAGCAGGAGGTGCGGATTACAGATGGAGAGATAATGAAAGCTATCACGTAAAATGAGGAATTTATGCACGCTGCTTTTGATGGCAAAGAAAGGAACCTTAAGCAATGAATATTTAGACATATTCATTCCATGTGTGTGCTTTAAAAATGCATAAAATACGTGGATAAAAACTGACACCTTTTCATGCCCCCGTGTTTAGATGTCATTAAGTGTCACTCTCCCCACAGTGGAATTATTTTTCTGTATTTCTATGGTCAGAGCTAATGAGGAATCTCATCCTGCTATGCTGCCCCATATGTAACAGAAGAGACTGTCCCTAATTTACAGTGTTTGTTATCTCCAGTGGATGCAGGATTTGTAGCACAGAGCTCTCCAAACCACATTATGGGTACAGCAGGGAGACTACCAAGGAGTGAGTCCCTTTATAGTTTCAAATAAGCATAGCTAAATTGAGAGGACTACATCTAAAAAAGGATGGAAAACCATCTCTGTGCAGACTCTAACAGTCTGCAGAACCTGAACAAATAAGCTAGCTATATGCTATCAGGTGAAAAGTATTGTGTATGTATCCTTATCATTAAACTCTGGGCGGTTTCCAAAATATATTAGAGGCTCCTGAACAAGGATATCATCACAGCACCTCGGTCTCTGCCAGCCTGCATTTGAACTCACAGACTAATAGTAAAAAGCTCCAAGTCCCATTCTGTGTTCTAGTAAATCTAGTTGTGCAATGAAGCACAAGGGAAATTTAAATTTTATGCTAATGAAAAATTGCTGGACTTGAATTACTTACGAAGTGAGCAATTTGTACTGGTTTTATAATAAATAGGAATAGGAAACCATACAGAAAAAATATTATTTTAAATCCTTATCTTATGGTTTGAGGGGAAGACATATAAACAAACCACAGACAGAAACTTATGGGCAATGCAAGGAAAATGCTGAAATCACTAAATTTGTAAGGGGGAAAAGGGAATGTTTGAGTGGACTACCATGAGTTCATCCCCCATATTGTCTTAACATTTTTGCTGGTGAAGTTTCTTTCTTTCCACCCTGAAAACACTCATGTTGCCGGTATCTTCAAATGGCATTAAACATGCAGTCATTTACAAAATAGCTTCCAATAGGCCTCAAAAGCCATCACTGAATTCTGCTTTAGAAACCCATAGCACAGCCAAATGGCAAAATTCTGATTTTTAAATCCTTAATCAGGCACTTTTGCTGACTTCAAAGTCTGTTAATTTCTCCTTTCGCTCAGTGCATCTGCATGTTCTTTTCCTTTTCCTGAGATGCTGTTTTCTGCACAGTTTTTATAAATACTGCTAATCACATGCATTGACTATAAAAAAAATAGCCAGGCTTGTAAGCTCTTTTTTTTTTCCTGGAAAAATGCCACTGGGAAAATCTAACTAAAGTGGCTGCAATGATGGCTGCAGCTGGTGCCCTGCTCAAAACTGTGTTCCCCCCACCTCTTTGCTCTCATCTCTGGGCTGCAAAGAGCAGAGAAACTGGGGGACACTAAGAAGAGTGATGTTCCTGGCACCCTCAGAGCATTTTAATACATCTCATAGCGCTTTGAGTCTCCTGTTTGAAAGAATGGGGAAAGAAAAGATGAAACCCTGCTAACAGTCTAAAAGCTTCCTGAAAACAATTAATCTCCCAGTAAACCCCAAAAGGCTATCTGTCAAGAAGTTAATAAAGATGAAATGTCAGGATGCCACATGGCTGCTAACAACAGCAGGCAGGAGGGGAAATGAGCTTCCAAGCAAAGAAGCACAAACTATCTCATCTTGCATATGATTGTGTATTAAAACCAGCAACTGCAAATATTGACTTTTGTGTCTCTGCAGACATCTCTGACCTTAGCATCTCTGCTGCTGCATTGGCTTTGTCAGTGAAAAAGCCCATGACAAACAAGGATGCAGCAAATACAATCTACAGGTGTTGGATCACCCAAAGGGGACTTGTGGGAGAAGCAGAAGCTGCCTGATGTCCCTAGAGCTGCACAGGTCACATACAAGCCAATGTCCAGCAAGAGGCAGATTGAGCTGTCAGGCAACTCTGGAGCATAGCTTCCATCCCAATACAGCTCTACTTGTCTGCGTTTGTTTGCTGGATTGGGAGTCAACCAACGTTTTATTTCCCCCCCCGAGTCTCCGAAAGGCAGATCAGGACTCTAGAGGAGAGCCCTGGCCCCACTCGCTGCCAATGAGCAAACAGTGTCTGCTGAAAACTAAGGCTTGCCCAGGACAGGGAAGGGGAGGAAAACAAAGCAATCTTCTCACCATACACCCTCTTTATTGCACATGTCTAATAATCTAATATTCCCAATCTCTGGACTGCACCACAGTTTTAGCACTTGGCAGATACCTCCCAGTAAGCTTTGAATGCCATCATTTTACTGTGCATTGTAACCCCCAATGGCCAAATTGCAAAATCCTTGATTTTTATGACTTTAAGTTAGGCACTTGGCTGATCTGAAAGAGGGCTTTAATAAAACAGAATCTCTCTAGTCTGATGAAGAAATCAAGATCTGTTTTCCTGATTTACTGTATTTTCTATTAAAAAACAGAGGGCTCCATTTTGGCAGTGAGCCCTATGCTTCCCAGTGGGAGGATGCAAAACATGGACAGGCTGACCAGATCAGGAAGTGAAAAGAAACACTTAATTTCTGTGTTTCAAGATTGGAGAGAGCTATAAAACCCAGCAAGCAGCAATGGTGGCCAAACATTAATGAAACTGTCTAGCAACCTCTCTGCTTCAACAACCGCAGGCCTCATAATGCTAAAAAGAGTCTATTTCACTTCAGTGAAGAATTTTCATTTCTGCTCTGTCCATTGAGTTACAAATGTTTTTCTTCTGTGCCTTCCATCTATCTAAAACAGATATTCTCACCTACCATGAAATCTTAGGGTGTACACTTCATCACTTTTCTCAGGTACTAATGGGCCAGGCATGTCCTTAATTGGACCCCTTCTTCCCTGTTCTCCTTTTACATTATTTTTTACTGGTGTTGGTTGCCTGGTAACTCTAACACCTTTGCTTCCTTCACAGGAATTTTATGTGTCCCCACCCCAAGAGGTACTGAAAAAACCACATTATTTCCATCCTGGCTGCAATGTTCTTCTTCATCTGTGTTTCCACACTACACAAAGTTGAAGGCAGGCAAGTGGCCCAAGCATCGACCCCAGGTAATGGCTGCATAGCCAGGGCTGCTCATCCCTGGGACCAGAGTGAGTGGGAATTTAACTGAGCTAAGCTAAGGTGGGGAACCTGGCCTATTTGCTGGGCCTGTGAAAAATGATCTATAACAAAGTGTTCCTTCCCTGCCAGGTAACACTGCATTATCAAAGGTTATTTGCGTGGTAATTGGACACTGTTTGGGAGAGATGAAAGGTCTAGTTTGGTGGAGGTGGCATGAGTTTATGGGGGCCTTTTGTCTCAACAGCTACATGGGCTTTTGACTGCTTAGTCTGATCAAGGTATTTTCAGAGAACAGATTTCCTTGGTCACTACAGATGTGGCTGAGAAGGTGTGTGTTCCTCTTCCTTTCCCTTCAGAAGTGACCGCAGAGAGTGTCATTATAGGCTTGACCTTACTGTCCTATAGCCTCTAAGCAGTAAGGTCCTATATAGGGTAGGAAATTACTAGTGAATTGGTGCTCGGCGTGGGCTCTGGGATCTGCAATTTATAGAGAAATCCCACTCTCAGGAGCATCTATCCCTTCTTCTGCAGGGCTAACAAAATTCCTATCACAGGCTGCATTAAAAAATTAAAGGTTTTCCTACCCAAATACAGGTTGTCTTATACTTTGCTTCAATAGGGTCTCAAAGAAGCAAGGTAGATCCCTTGAACATCAGAACAGTATCAGCCCATCATGCTAGTGTTGCACTCTTCCATCATCAGAGACTGAGATCAGTGGTGCTATGCCACTTCACAGAAACTTCCAGAGGATGTACTTGTGACCCTGAATTCAGGATGTACAAAGCTGGAAACAAAACAGCTTAGCAGGAGGGCACTGTGCAGTACATTTTTGCACATGAGAGAACCCTCCATCTGGGGATAGTCTCTCAACCACATCAGCCAAGAGTGAGCCAGTTGTAAATATTTTACATCAGGCTTTGATTGGAAAGAGTAGGTTAAATTAAATTAAGCTCACATCAGAGAGATTCAGCATCTGCTCCAAACAAGTGATGGGCCTGCATTGATACACGAGCCTCATCTGTATAATGGGAAGAGCCACAGCACCTCTTTGCTTTGCAGATCATACTGAACTCAGTAGGTATGTGGCAACTTACAGAACATGCTGGGATATTTACAAATCCAGCAAAGAACTAGTCATGTTTCTCTATCAGTGCAGTGGAGAGTGGAGCAAGGACACTTACAGATTAAAAAGCAAGTTATCTTATTTGATCATTCTCCCCAGTCTCTTCTCCCCAGTGTTTTAAACATCCCATTTGTTGAACAGGAAAAAATTAGAATAGCAAAGCAGGAGATATATGAATATAGCTGATTTGCTGGAGTGAAGCCAAACCAGCAAAGCCAGGCGTGTTTTTCTATAGTACTTAGCACAGTGGGGCTCCACTGGGACTCAGAAGCTATCGCGATGCAGTGATAAATAATGATAATAGGAATATCAGGAAATTAATACAGACAAGCTATATGTCCTACAAATCTGTCAAAAATTAACATTTACCATCAGCATACACCACATGACTGACCTTCATAGCTTGATTCAGTGCCATGAAGTGTAGACTGTTGTTTGAGGGGAAAAAACATAAGGCAGGGCAATGATCACCCTTCATAAACAGGGCTGTTTCTCCAGGATGGGCTTCCCCAGTATGGGACAAATCAGCAGCCATGTGTTTTGTTCACATATAGAGCACTGCATCTGTAAAAAATTGCATCTGTGAGAAATTGCATTTCTGCCCAGCAGGAAATGTCCTTATATAATCAGCTGGGGCTCTGTACTGAAAAAGGACAGCTTGAGCCTTACTGAGCTATGCAGACTTATACAGCTGTACAGCCCCAAAATAATCCTTGTTTAGTGTCTGACACTTTATCAAGTCTCTCAGTCATGTTTGGTTTTTTTTAAATTCCAAGTCATAACAAGATTTGAATTTAAGGAAGGGTAGGTTAAATGAGTTTTCTTGCCTTTGTAAATCCACTATCAGACCTATGGTGAAATCAACATCTTTCAGATTTTAGCTCCAGGATGACTGGAGTGTCTTTTCCATCCATATTATCCATCTATTCAACTCACTGTTGTTGTTCCTTTGTAAAAAGGAAAGGTGAGTGGAGAGGAACATTATATGGCTTATGATTTACTAGCCTTTGAGATGAAACCTTGGACTCTGTTCTGGGCAGAATAATTGATCACTTCAACCTGATTCTCAGGTGAGTATCAAGGATACGGTAGCCTGAATTTTTGCATTGCTCATGGGTTTTCTACTTTCTCATTCATACTGACTTTTATGGCAGATCAAATGTCTCCTCTGTCTTTGAACATTTATAAAAGTGGACATGGAAAGCTGCATTCATCCCATATTTCTCTTTCCATATGATTTTCATTTGTTAAAATGCATATGTTTATCTGTTTTATAGTCCTTTTTAATAAAATTTATTCAGTATAATTTACAAAATCCCTAAAGCCTCCCAGTACAGAATAAGCAATCCTGCTAATAAGGTCAAGCATAGCTTATTCTTCTAACTGCTCTGCATTTTTTAGTACTGCTATTTCTAAGCCTAGAACTGTGTGATGGAAGCGGTCAAAGAATTGTAGGTAGGTAGGTAGGTAGATAGGAAGGAAGGACGGAAGGAAGGAAGGAAGGAAGGAAGGAAGGAAGGAAGGAAGGAAGGAAGGAAGGAAACAAACAGTCCAATGAGAGATTTATCTAGGCTGGTCCTCATTTGCAAACCATACTTACTTGAGAACCAGTGGGTTAAGAGTTAAAAGAAGTGTGGATACTGCAGTCACTGGGTAGTTAGTTGACAGGACATGCCATCAGAGAAGCAAAGAGAGGCATGGTCAATGAGCAATTTAAAAAATCTATATTAATACAGATATTTTCATTTTGGAGGAACATAGTCCTTTTTGTTTCTATTCAGCCTCCTCAACACCAGGAAGCCTTCCTTTCCTGAGCTGCCAGGACTCTCCTCCTCAGGGCTAAGAAATTATTGTGACAGGTGTGCACAGACAAGTAGGTCCATAAGGACTGCTCATCTGACTCTCCTCAGGGCAATATTGTTAATATAAGCTGTGTGTGACAACTTATGGAGAAAGAAAATATGCAATAACAATGCAGTAACAGTGTGTTGCAGGAACCACTAAATAAATTTTCTGCAGTGAAATCCTCAGTGAGTTTGGATTAAATAGTGAGAGTACTAATCGCTCCATGTCCACACTTGGGACCTTACATTGAAAATATCATGTGGACCCACTAAGTGAGTTTGAAAATCTTTCATACATCAAGGTCCATTAGAATTTCTCTTCTCTTTGCAGGATGAAGCAATGATGTTTCCTCACTCAAAGTTCATTTAAGCTCTCAGTATACGTGGAGTTACACTGATACCACACAGTGCTGGCCACTTTCCATCACTGCAGTGTCCTGGGAGATGAGGTCTGGCCTGGAAAGCTGTCTGGGTGGGGAACAGAACCATTTTTGCAACAAAATTAGAAAGCTGAGAACCTCACATATGAACTGCAGGGCTGATGCTACTGTGGTCACACACAGATGGTAAGTCTGTGACCACATTGCCTGGGGTTTTGTGCTCACCAGACCTCACAAATTTGTTTGTAGCAAATCTGGGAATGCACATCCTCAGGAAAACCCTACATGCTGCACTATGAATGTTGGAGATACAGCAAGAAACATTCCTCTTTCATAGTTTTTCTTCCTTTTTCTTGTAAGCTTTCTTGTAAGCAAATTACCCGTATATGTGGTAAATTAGCTTAACGATCTCCTTGCAGCTTTTACTCAAATTGTTTCACTTGAGCACTTCTTTAGATACAAGAATCCCCATGCTCAGAAATGGATCTGTCTCTAGGATGAAGTGAGCCATCTGCTTAGCTGTGCACTGCAGCACCCTCAGCATGTTCGGAGAGAGAGAAAAGCAAGTAGAATAACTACATCCAACTGGAAAAGCAAGTGCAAATGCATTTACAATGAAATTTGACCAAGGCCTTGCAGTTTACACTTCAAACTCAATAACAGCACAGGCATGTTAAAGGTCAGGACCATAAAACACCTTCATCTCACCTCTCTTCCAAAGATAGCACAGCTAACTGAGCTGCAGGGCCTGCCAGTCTGCCGACAGAGTGGCTAAGTGCACTCTTAGGGGACAGTACCATTTACTGTATCGTCAGCCACACTTCCTGAAATAGCCTGTTTCTCCTCAGAGGCCACTTTGATCACCATCAACAACTTGCAGGGAGTTCAAGAAAACAGCACAAACTCTCCATCTGACATCAGCCCCATCAGGTATGTCTAGCACAGCAAGGGCCTTCCCAGAGGCCAGGGTTTGGTACCCCTCAGGCATGACAAAATTAGTAGGCATTGAATCTTTACCTTAGAGAAGATTGTCCCACGACATAAGACAATGAAAACAGATGGGATATGCAAGACTATTCATGTAAGCCCTGGTTTTCAAAGACAAGTCTGCTTGTTGTGAGATCTTCACTCCTTCACACACTGCCAGACCAGATATTAAAGAGGCAGACACTTCTCTAGCAGGTCTGCTTGCTCTGTAAAATTACTGCTCATAGTTTTCCTGTTGCAGTTCAGCTGAAGTTGGGAATAGCTGTGCCTCGCACAAAGAAGCAATTAGAAGCACAAGCATTTTCATTCGCTCCCACGTGTAATTTTTAATCTCATTAACAGAGACTAAGGCACAAAACTCAGAGAGAGATGGTTTTTCAAGCTTAGAGATAGTTAGATGCACTTTTGATATGTGCCTATATGATACCATGGAAGAATTCAGGTGTATGAGAGTTACAGCGGTATGCATAAGTTGAACCCAAGGGTGTGAGCTATTTAGGTAACGGGCAAATAAAGATATATATGCACTTATCCTGGAGTGCAGTTGCAATCACTGCTTGATCCTGAAGGCGTAAACATGGTGTAAAGACCAGGCAACAGTCCTAATGTGGACACACAAACTGAGCAGGCTTTACTGTTGGTGATCATTGGATGGCATTTGTCTTCAGAGTGCCAGCAATTCAAAGTTCACAGGGAATCAGTGCATTTTAGGATTTTTTTTTGTGTTGTTCAGTAATTCAGTTTCCAGTTACACTCATATACGGTCTCATTAGACTCAAACCCAGGTGACTTTCTCCTCACTCCCATACAGATCTGAACACCAAGTGTCACCTGGTCACTTGTTAAGTGATCTTTACTAACACTGAACTACTTGCCATTTACCTGAGCAGTAAGAGGATGCCAGACATGAGCAGACCTGCAGTAACTGCTTCTATGCAATCTCTTATTCCCCACTAATGCTGAACAATATGCAGTCTTCCAGCATTACGGGAATGAGTGCCTTCACCTTGATGGAGGGTCAGAACAGGCATCCTGCCAGTCTGGTGGAACAGCTGATGCGCAGTAACTCGAGCCCATAATGCTGTGGCGTAGCATTAGTCAGTTCTGCAGGTCTCCCTGGGGCAGTAGCAACTGACAGTGGAGGGACGGTCTACTTCCTTAGGGTCTCAGAAAAAGCATTGTTCTCAAGTCAAATCTAGGTCACTGCTAACTCAAAAACCTCACCCCACTCTCCTTTGCCTGGCGTAGATGTGCCTTCAGAATTAGGACAGCTTTGGATGCTGGAAGATAAGAGAGAGGAAAAATGAGGGCTGAAAGATATAGGAGTGCCTACTTTGTGGTTCTCAATATCCATCTGAAAAGCAAGATATGGGTGTGATTTTTTCCAAATCTACCCTTTTCACACACAACAGAGGAATCAACCTTGCTGCTCTTTAGTCCAGCCTGAGGAAAGTGCAAGCGTTACCCAGAACACCGGGGTTTGCTTGAGAGATTATACCTGGAGCCTGCAGATGGGCTGTCAACTTTAAGAGGTTAAAAGTTTTGCAAACTTTTTTTGGCAGCATTCCCTTCCAGTGTGACTGTTCTGCAAAACAGAGTACTGACATTTAATTAAAGTGCAAAAAGAAACAAGGAATTAAATTGTTTCAATTTGACCTGTCCTGTTTGTGGGTGAACCTCTTAGTTAGCAATTTGTTATCACATTTATGAAAAAGAAAGAATCCAGAATGCTAAAATCAGAATTTGGAACAGTCATTTTAATTCTGAACATCTGCTCTGTCTAACCATCCACCTCTTAGTATTGTCAGCAAGCATTTTTTGTGACAAAGATGCTGCTCATATACACAAGCAGTGGCTTGTCATTGGAGACTCTCTTACTTGCCTGCAAACATTTCTGTGGGCTATTCTTCCTTGACTGTATATTATTCCTGGGAGATTCATTGTAGTCCTGATTAACCATTCTCAACCAGGCAGTCAGCATGCTTCAAATAGCCTGCAGGATCAACTCACCCATCATAGAATGTAGAATGTGGAAGAAGACATGCACAATACTCTCCGAGTGTGTTACATTTGATGGACACTTGTAAACAAAGGACCTCATGTTCTAAAAAGGAATTTTTGACTGTAACAAATAACATGGAGAGATCAAAGAAATTTGTACCAAGGTGGCACCTTCTATTAAATGTGATTTTATTTCCCTTTCCTCTCTTCCTTCTATATAACTACGTAAGACAATCTCCCCAACAAAAGATTTCAGAGGCTTCTCTCTTTTTGTTCTCCTGGCCTTTCAGAAGTTCTTTCTCTTCTTTTCCCTGTATATGGACATAAAAGGCTATGCTGCAGCGCTTTACATACAGTTTGGAAATAAATAATGGATGATTGACTAAGCTGGTGACAGACTGTAGCAGCAGCAGCTGTGTATGCTGGAAGCTTGCTGCTGTTTGGGAATTCTGCAGCTGAATGGAGGCAGTGAGGGATCTCTTCTGTTCACAAGGGATTGACACTATTTTCATCACAATTGGAAATGGGTGAGGCTTGTGCTTTGGCATGAAGGATTTGATGAAACAACTCTCACATGGTCAACAGTCCCATCAACATGAATGAATGCACAAGAACTGGACTGAGGCCTTACATGCTATACTGCTTTCAAAATTGATACCTGGTTTTCAATGTATATAGACTTGCTCCCTCACAGCAGCCCTTAGAGTTCCAATTTATAAAAAGCTCACCTAACAGCATAAATGCTACAGTGGATTCACATCCATCTAGAAGAATCATAGAATGGTTTGAGTTGGAAGGAACCTCAAAGATCATCATGTTCCAACCCACCTGCCATGGGCAGGGACACCCTCCACTAGACCAAGTTGCTCAAAGCCCCATCCAGCTTGGCCTTGAATACTCCTAGGGATGTGTTCTCTAGAAGCTTCTCTGTGCAACCTGTTCTAGTGCCTCACCACCCTCATCATAGACACACCACCCTCATCATAGACAAATGTCTTCTTATGTCCAATAAACATACCCTCTTTCAGTTTAAAGCCATCCCCCCTTGTCATATCACTACATGTCCTTATTAAAAGTCCTTCTCCAATTCTCTTTTAACCCCCTTTAGGTACTGAAAGGCTGCAATAAGTCCCCCCAGAGCCTTCTTTTCTCCAGGCTGAACAACCCCAACTCTCTCAGCCTGTCTTCATAGGAAAGCTTCTCCAGCCCTTCAATGCCCCACCAGAGCCCAAGTGCCCAGCTTCCTCAGCTGTGTCAGGAGCCTTTCCAGTTTCCTCACAGCGGTATGCTGAAATGCAGGGAATCTGTTCCATATGCCTGTAAATTAATCATCTCATGTGCAGGCAGAAACAATTGCACCTGGAGGAAGGCTGGGACAGCTCGCAGATATGTGAGACCCAGCATTTTTCTCAATATTTACCATTTTCCCCAAGAACACATCTTCCAACCACGAACAGGACTCCACAAAGACAATTTTCTTCAGGTAACCTGTGAACAGGAAATTATGGTTTAATGAGTCACAGATCCTAAAATATCCCTATGAAGCGTGTGATCTCTGCATAATACTACTATTAATAATAATTAAGCAATGCAAGTGTATGCTTTTGGAACATGCTAAGGAAAGCTCAGTGTGGAGGAGGAGAGACAGGCACACTCAGGCAGTTTTAGACACTCACAGCACCTGGGGGCATTCAGACAGACACACCCCATCTATTACAGAATGGGATAGATAAGCGTGTTCTCCTTCTATGGACAGAAAAACCCTCACTGTTGGACAAAACACAGGCACGACAGCTAATACCGACCAGTACCATGACCTCATCTCATGGCACACAGATAATGACTGCAAACTGGCTTAATTTTATCTGAACGCATGTATGTTTTATTTCACAGTTTAGTCTATCAATGTAATACGTAAACTTACTCTTTCTGATGCTTCCAGGTTCCTGTCATGTTTTCAAGCTGGATATCACTAAAGTTGTTGACCATTGGAAAGCCTGTATGGGGAGTCTAGTGGGCCCCAGGCAGCTGAAATCTAGACCTGAACATCACATCATATGTTAAATGAAACGTGAAGCATCTCTTAAGCACAAATTTTGTCTGACTCAGAAAGGTGTCAGCTTCTTATGTTTTCCTCCAAGCACCATGTTCCTCTTGAGAAACAAACAAAAGCAGTCTCTTACACTCTAGTCAATGTGGTGATTCCATGACTGGTGTGATGTTACCTAAATATTTCAGTGCAGCCAACACTACTTAACTCCTCTCCAGGAAGAAGGATCTGGTGGACTAAACTGAGCTTTGCCAGTCATCCTGCCCATCTTATGGCAGCTTTGAATTCTCTGGCTGAGAGATCCAGCTCTCAGCTGAGGGATGCTGTTTGCTATCAACAAAGAGTCTAAGTCAGTCAACAAACAGCAATCATCCAGACATTGCTGTTATGGTCTGTTTTGGGATTTACACACTTGTGGCATTCATCTTCACAGGTACCAGCAATGTCAGGAACAGTGTTTGGACATTTTGGGAAGAACTACAAGGTGGAAAACTCATTGGGTGCCTAGGCAACATTTGGGACTAAGCCACAGTTTGGTATATTCAGTGCAGTTCATAATGCAAGGACCACCCAGTTTTATCACTATTTTGTGACCATTTCTGATCACATCTGCACCCATAATGCCAATGGCCACTGCCAAACTCTTCTGTAAGAAAACTTACACTTTTCATTACATGTTTCAGACTACCACTGTTAATCAGTAACCAAAGGAAGAAATCTCAAATATCCTTTAAAGCAGAAGGGGTGGGAGAGGAGAAAAAGTCAGTTATGTCTCAGTGCCCCCCATGCCACGTAAGTCCATGGGCTCAGGCAAAGGCTGAAAAAGGGAAGCAACATTAACTCCCAATGTCACTTTGCTATATCACCCTCCAAGAAAACAGTTCCTTCTTCGATAGCTTTTGCAGCTGCTCACATATGAGCAATTAATCCTCTGTGGCAATCTCCTTTCCTCTGGCAAAGTCAGCATTCCAGCACAAGAGATATACGTTGTCCTTGTGAATTCTCCCAAGCAGCAATCAATAATGGTACAATGAAACCTCTGAAATTACTAAAACTTATTTTGTGCAATATGATTAGCAGACAGATTAAAAAAATCTCCCAACAGGAATTTTCCTTCCTTAATATTTAGGTTCCACACATCAATTCCACTCTAGCTGCTGTGACTAATATCCACCACCGCCACACCCGCCCCCCAGGATTTCCTGATTTTAGATCACATGTACTTTGAGCAAGATTTGTAAGTAATTTATCTCATTCTTGGCTTGAGGCACCTGAAAATGCTGAAAATCCATTTTCATAAAGTAAGATTTCTTGAGGTGTATCTAGTAGGGCACCTGGAAATGAAAGCACTTGAAATCATGTAATCACTGCTGAATATCTTAGCTATAATTTCTCTTGTGAAAGTATTTTCAAAATTGTACTTCTGTCACACGAAGTATGATGCTATTTGCTTCTCCTTGTGGCTGTGGCTTTTGGATTGAAGTGAGTAGATGTTTGTCTGTCCCATACTGTGACCACAACCTCAACAAGGTCCAGAAACTTAGCAGCAGGGACTCCCATTACCAGTGCATAAAGCCCAACTCATTGGCCCTGCTAACAAGGAATTTTCCAGGCACCAGTCCCAGACCTGCATTAATACCTTTACATGGAGCTATGCTACACAGCTATCCCGGTTTGCCCAGCACTGCAACACCGCATGCCACCACAGTAGGCCGTACATATCCCAAAGAGAAACTCAAGTCTCCATTTTAAAATGTCCTCACAGTTGCAGAGAGAAGCTTGAACACGTTGCACCACAGTTGCAACCATACCATGTAAGAGTTACACGAGTAGAGAAAAGATGAATCCAAATATATTAGTGAGAAAAAAAAAGCAACTGTGTTTTTATCCATCCTCTAGTTTTTAAGCATGAGGTAAGACCTACAAAATATATTGGCACAACAATGCACCCAAAATACACCCAACTGGTCTAATATTCAATGCAGACATAGTGTTAGGCTTAAAAAAACAATGCCTTGTGCTGCACACCATTCTTTTGCTGTTGGTCTGCAGGAGGAGAGTCACTCCCCACTGATACCCCTAAACCAGGACATCTTCCAAGCCTCAGTGAGCATTGATGCATTTTTCAGCAGCATGTGGAAAAATCTGTTCCAGGAAAATCCACGTCCCCGAGTGGCTGGTGCCAGGTCAGTTACTGGGCCTCGGCTTTTGCTGCCCTGATGCAGGGGACACAGGAGACTTCATGGTCTGGCACTTGTTTGCCCAGTGATATGAAGTACACATACCAAAACACCTCGTGGGACCATGGACAGGTGCTGATGGTGGATGGCCACGGGTGGGATCTGGGAGAGGCGATGGAGTCGGGAAACTGGGGTGAAGAAGGGAATGGAGGAGGTGGGATCCCAGTCCGCAGACCGGGAGGCGAAACTCTCAGGTACTGGAGGGCAAGGGGAGCAGAAGAGATCCGCCTGTGGAGGCTGGAAGGAGCGCAGTCTGAGGGAGAGAGGGACAGTGGGCGGGGGGTCTGTGGGGTCGGCCAGTCCGGGGAGCTGAGGGTCCGGGCGTACGCTCGCCCCTTGCCGGGCCAGCGCGGAGAGCGGGGAGCGCAGCCGAGGCATCC